>CM077085.1:34189744-34683841 GCA_039513925.1 Platanthera zijinensis
GAATGATGATAGATATATGCCATTTTTTAAAGATTGTATTGGTGCAATTGACGGTACGCATGTTGATGCACGGATAGCTGTAGAAAACCAAGTTCCTTACATTGGTCGTCATGGTAGCACGACTCAAAACGTATTGGCCGTTTGCGACTTCAATATGTGTTTTACATATGTTGTACCTGGATGGGAGGGGTCTGCACATGACACACGCATATACCATCGTGCAGTACGGAATCCGCAAAGTAAATTTCCGTTTCCACCAGAAGGTATATCCCATTACCTTTTACGTTATGCTGATTTTTTGATCGTATTTTCAAATGTTTAAACAATTTCGTACTACTGTAGGGAAATATTATCTCGTCGATGTTGGATACCCATTGGAGAAGGGGCTCCTGAAACCATATCCGGAAACGAGATATCATTTGCCGGATTTTGCTCGGGGAAATAGGCCAATAGAAGGAAGACGTGAAATATTTAATAAAGCACACTCATCGCTGCGTAGTGTCATCGAGAGAAGCTTTGGTGTATGGAAGAAAAAGTGGCCCATACTCACCAAAATGCCTCATTTTGAATTCTCGAAGCAGTGCGTGGTTGTGGTCGTTACGATGTCGCTCCACAACTTTATTAGAAGACATTCATCGAGGGCTGACCCAGAGTTTGATGTATGTGACGGAAACAAAACCTTTGTTCATCCGGAGGCATATGAGTTGCGACCAAATAATCGCCGAAGAACTATTGATTCTAATCCGAACACAACACCAAGCTCATTTGAGGGGACGGGAGCTGCAGAAATGACCAAAATAAGGGACACCATTGCAGATCAACTCACTGAGTATCACAGGTATACACCGTAATGACGTTTTCATTTTTTAACATATATAAAGAGATTAGTAATTACATTTATTGTTGATGTGCAGTTAACGCTCGATGATCGAGGGATACGTTTCATCCACATAACGGAGCACGTTTATGATTTTCAGAAATGAATTAATCCTTTTGAAAACATTTTGATATTTTAAAATTTAGAACTGGGCATTTTATTTTCATTAAGTTAAATTGTTTTTTAATAGAATTGCTTATTGTGTGTATCTTCAAACAAATGAACTGTCCACCGCACAGCTGTTCTGCCAAACAGATTAAGCAGATTCTCTGTTTGAAACAGCTCTGCAAAAGCTGTTCATCCAAACAGTTTCACAGATTCTGGCACCACTCTGCAAAACAGCTGATTATTCCACCACTGCTTCCCACCACTGCTTCTGCAGTCGCTGCAGCTGAGCCAAACAGAGCCTAAGGGAGCTCTTGAAGTACTTAGCAAAAACCTTGTTGTTGTGGTAGTAGAATGCAAACTTTCTCCATAAAGGAAGGCTCGCCTCACGGAGGCTGGCCAAGGCCTCCCAGGCGCTGGACACCCAAGGGGTGGCCGGCCTTGTGGAGGCTAGTCCAGGCCGCCCGGGCGCCGAACCTCCACTTGGCCGCCCAGCGCCCGGTCGGCCTCCGCGAGGCCGACAACCCCTTGTCCGCCCGACGCCTGGGTGGCCTCGACTGGCCTCCGTGAGGCCGGTCGCCCCTTAGCCTCCCAGCGCCCGGGCGGCCTCGGCCGACCTACGCGAGGTCGGCCACCCCTTGGCTGCCCACCGCAAGGGCGGCCTTGGCCCTGGATGTCGGGCTCACCGGGCCGCCCGTTTCCCCAGGCAGGTTTTTTTGGCCCGAGGGGCAAAGTCGTCATTTCACTAAATTTGGCATTCCGCGTGCTCAAATCCGGACATTCCTAATCGTCCGTCCAGTAGTTACCCAGTAAAATTAACGAATCGCCCTTCTAAAAATCTATAAATAGACCTACTTTCCCTTCATTATTATCTTTTTCCCCTCGAGAATTTCCTCCTACGCTCTCTTTCCCTCTCCTCTCTCTCTTCACAGGATCTCCACGAAGACTCAACTCGAACTTCAAAGCACCCTCGAGTTCATTCGAGCACTTCAGAGTTTGCAGGAAGTCTTGTACCCGCCTTTCAACCGCCCGCGTACGCATTCAAGCAAACCACTCTGCAAGCTTTCCCAGTGCCAACACTACCAGGTTGTCGACGCTCAAAAGCTCATGTGCTTTCCACCACGTGCAGAAGAGACCCGCTAGTTTCGCGAGCAGTGCCCTGTCACGCTCTGAACGCCTCCCTTCTCTCACCCTACAAGCTAAGACGAGGAGCGACATGTCACCCTCACCTTCTTCTGAAAGCCCGGTAAAACAACACTCTTTAGTGGAAGATTGGTCGACACCGAATCGACCACGTGATTTTTCACCAAGTTTAAGAGTTTTTCATGTCAAAAAGATCTTTTCTCTGTTCTGTGTTTTTCTGACTGTTTGCGTGTTTGACCGCTTGATGGGCTAAAGATAGTTCAGTTAGTCTGGTCTACCAAGAGCCTCGAGCGGACCACAACAACTTGGCACTGTCTGTGGCACACCAACGAAAGAGACGATCAATTTCGGGGACTAGGAATTAAAAGGATTACTCGTACCCCACCCAGACCTGCTAGTCATCACAGTAAAGATAGGAGACCCGAGCTTCCGCGTCAAGCAGATACTAGTAGATAATGGTATCTCGGTCAACATTTTGTTCATGTCGGCTATTCGTGAAATGCAAATCTCAAAAGAAAGGCTTCAGCCAGCCGCAAGACCGATCTATGATTTTAACGGAGGACCAGTCCCGGTCGAAGGAACGATCACCCTTTTGGTCACTCTGGGAGAGTTCCCGAGGCAGGCAACACACCAGATCAATTACTGGCGGTTGAATTATAGTCGTCATACAACGCGATCTTCGGCCTCTCGGACCAAACGACGTTTGGAGCCATTACCTCCATTCCTCATCTCACCATGAAGTTCATCACGTCAGCAGGGATAAGAGTCGCTTGGGAAAACCAAGAGGTAGCCCGGACATGCTACCTACAGCAAATGCGGCCCAGGCAAGGGGCAGCCTCGTATACCACCACGACTAGGAAAATGGACGTCATCGACGCAATTCGAGCAGACGGGTCAGGAAGACCCTAGAAGCAATGACTTGAAGCAAAGGAAGGAATTGGGCAGCAAAGCCAAACTATATTCCAGCTTCCTTAATTTATTGTCATTTTACTTTTGTACATCTATGATAACGACAACTAATAACACTATAAAGTCACAAGCATATATTTGTGCATGAACTGCTATTATTTCCTTTAATGCATGATGATGTGTTTGCTCTTAACCTTGCTATCACAGGTACACATTGGGGGCAGTCCCCAGAATCTCACACTACTCCCAGGGACGAGCCCCCGCGAACTTCCCACTGCCGTAGATCGAAGGTCAACCATTCTTCCCCACGGTAGGTTGAAGCCTACGCCAGGGTTTGCTGCTCGTCATTGCTCCCAGGGACAAGCCCACACGAAGTCCCCACTGTCGCAGATTGAAGGCCAACCCTTCTCCCTCGCAGTAGGACGAAGTCTACGCCTGAGTTTGCCCCTCGTCATCGCTCCCAGGGACGAGCCCTCGCGAACTCTCCACTGTCGTGGATCGAAGTTCAACCATTCTCCCCCACAGTAGGTTGAAGCCTACGCTAGGATTTCCCCCTTGTCAACGCTCCAAGGGACGAGCCCTCGTGAACTCCCCACTATCGCGGATCAAAAGTCAACCCTTCTCCCCAGTAGTATGTCAAAGCCAGCGCCAGGGTTTGCCCATCGTCACCGTCTCTTCAGGGATCTTTGCCCTAGATACCTCACACTTCCGCAGATCAAAATGTCCGCCCTTATCCTCCGCAGTCGGTCGAGGCGTCGCTAGGGCCCACCACATCGTGCTCACTAATGATTTGAAGCATCCAAACTTCACTGTCACTCAAGGGCTCCTAGCCCCAGCGACCTCCCACTACCACAGATACAAGGTCTGCCCTTATCCGCCATAGTAGGTCGTGTCGTCGCCCGGGCCTGCCACCTCACGCTCGCCAGCGGTTCAAAGCATCCAAACTTCATTGTCTCTCCAGGGCTCCAAGCCCTGGCGACCTCCCACTGCTGCAGATCAAAGGTTGACCCTTATTCGTCGCAGTAGGTCACGACGTCGCTAGGGCCTGCCCCTCTCGCGCTAACCATTGGTTTGAAGCATCCACACTTCACCGTCTCCCCATAGCTCCCAGCCCCAACGGCCTCTCACTGCCGCTGACCAAAGGTCCGTCCGTATCCGTCGCAGTGCCCCCCCCCCCATCGTGCTCCCTAGCGGTTAGAAGCATCCAAACTTCACCATCTCTCCAAGGCTCCCAGCCCCAGCGACCTCCTACTACCGCAAATCAAAGATCCACCCTTATCCGTAGTAGTAAGTCACGACGACGCCAGGGCCTACCCCCCTCGCGCTCTCCAACGGTTCGAAGTATCCAAACTTCATTGTCTCTCGAGGGACCCCAGCCCCAACTACCTCCCACTCCTGCAGATCAAAGGTCTGCCCTTATCCGTTGCAGTAGATTGCGGCGTCGCCAGGGCCTGCCCCTCGCGCTCGCCAGCGGTTTAAAGATCCAAACTTCACCATTTTCCGGGGACATGCCTCTGCGACCTCTCACTGTCACGGATCAAAGGCTCGCCCTTATCCGCCGTAGTATGTCGTGATACTGTCAGGGACTGCCCCTCGCAGTCGCCCAGATTCGAAGGTCCGTCCTTCACAATCACACTCAATGACATCCCTCAGTTCGATAATCCGAACCTCACACTACTCTGCTCGAGGCATACGCCCTTTGCCCATGTAGTAGGTTACGATGCTGCATGAGTCTCGTCCTCCAACCGCCAACACTGAAGAAGGAAGGCAGAGTTCCCCGCATAAAGCGTCGATACCAACACCATAAACATTATCACAAGCAAACACTCAAAGGTTAGAAAAATCAACAGACAAAGATACAATAATAAGCGATCAAAGCACCGCGAACGACGTACAAAGCCATCACAGAATGCAAAATACAAGAACGTACACAAGTACAAGATATAAAGTCTATTCGTCGTCATTAGCATCCAAGTCAACACACTCATCCTCGAAAAGATCATCAAAGCCGAGGTCAGCAATATTGCATTCATGCTTCCGGATCACCATCTGAAGAGTCTTCGCCAACCCGCGACGGAACGCCACCTCTCGCACTTCTGCCATCTCTGGCTCCACCTCATTCGTCTAGACCTTGCAAATCTCCTCAGAAAGCAAGCAATGATCTCGCATAAAGTCGATGGAGTCCTTGTACTCGGCCTCTCTAGCCGCCTTCAGCTCAGCAAGGCGCTCCTGGGAGGAAAGGCGTTCCACTTCGGTCTCCAAACGGGACGCATCCCCTTGCACACTCTTCAGAAGACACGTTGTCTTTTCCACCAAGGACTTCTCAATCTGAAGCTCCTCCCGCAGTCGAGCAGCTTTAGTCTTTAACTCTGACTCGATCTGCTAAAAGTGAGATATGTCGCGGTCACGCCTTCCTCTTAGATCAAAAAAAGAGCGCCCCCCCCCCCCCCCCCCCCCCCCCCCCATGAAGCTTCTCCTAAAGAGACAAATACATGTCTTTCAGGCCCAAGTAATAATCATTTCATGTAATGACAATATGCGGCTGTACCCCGATCTGCAAAACAAAGCAGCAACATGTCAGCATTTATTAAACAACAACAAAGAAAAATAAGGCAAGATGCAACACTTACCACATTATTCTTCGCCCCCAAGGAGGAAGAAATGTGTTTTCCTTCACCAAGGGCGGTGCAAGGACCCCCTCGCGGGGAGTCTGGGGGCAGAGGATCCCAAAACCTCAAGGCCTGGATCATCTAGTGCAGCTTCATCAACTCTTGAACTGTAAGGAACTAAACCCGGACACGCTCTCGGCTGAGAAGAAGGACGGTGGTCAAGAATCGAATCGCCACGACCCTCAAAAAGCAACTTTCCCTTACGATCACGAGCCAACAACACCATAACGAAATGCTCCGGATCAACAAAAAGTCCACAGAGTAGCAAGCGCCTCGCATCCACAAATAAAGGAATATTGAAGAGAGGATTTGCCACCTCGTGAGGCTCGGTAAACCCCAACATCGGTATAAACTCGCGCTCACGCCCTTTCACTCGGCAAAAACGATCAGGAAGTGCTGGCAAGTCCCAGCAGTTCTAGACATACCCGTACACGGTATTTCTGTGGCGCCTATCCACCTGACTCTCAAACTTCAGCCAACATTTGTTGTTGTGAATCTCAACATGACTGCCGCTATCAGCATGTACCTCGCACCAGTCTCTGAAGAGATCCAGCGAGAATCTAAAACTATTCTCTCGGAAAAAGACTACCAGCCTCATGATACGCGTCATCGCAAGAGGAGGGAATTTATGACGCTGGCACCCCACAATGTTTCAAGATCTCCACCATTTCCTCACACGGGGGCAACCAAAACCCAACCTTTAGCGACGACTCGCTCAACGTCATCCATCCCACCGGAGGGGTCTGCACCTGCTCCTCAGCACGTGGTATCTTTATCTCTACATTGGCATGAATATTGTATCGTCCCCCTTTAGGCAATGATTTGCTCTGCAGAAAGCGAAGAACGTATCTGCATCAGCCGACCGTACGCAACACACCTTGGAGCCAGCATAAAAGGTACACATCAAAATCCGCTCCGGAAAGAAAAGGGGGAGGGCCGACAGAATTCACATGAACAGGTAAAAGGTACATCAAAACAAACCCCGCACTCGCATACAAGAGGGCAAGCTCCGCAGACGGGAAGGCGCTGCGCGCGCACACACCCAACGTGCATGCACAACGTGCGGGTAAAATGTGGCGCAAGGACGCGATCCCCGCGCGCAGGAAAACCCAGCGCACATGTGCGCGCTTCGTGCACACGCAGGCGCACAGGAGGGGTTCGCCACAAGGCAGGATCCACGTTCATGTACTAGTGCAGGAGGACTTGATCAGATCGCTGATCCGACTCCGCAGATGCGTCCAAATCCGCATCGCGAATCAATTTCATATATTACTTTATTATTTTAGCATTTTTTGATGTATTTGGGTAGTCTCACCTCAGGCCAATCATAGTCGTCAATGGTGGGATGCTCTATTTGTCTTCTTATAATAAATAAGATGTTAGTGGGTTGTTTTAGGATTATTGCAGATTTTGGAGAACTCATTCCTGGAATCCCGCGATCATCCCACAGTGCCGACTCCATGGAACCCTAGCTGATGACTCCTAGGCGCCTATTCCTCCCCAAGGTATTCCTCATCCTTGTCCTTTGTTTCCCCTCTAACTCCCCCACCCAACCTACATCAGCCTTCCAAAGCACCGGTCGAACCCTTCCCTGCAGCCTATCGCTCAGCCGCCCAAATCCCTCACCGCATACCGCATAGGTATTATTTTCCCCTCCCCTAACAATCGCAGACCCACCCCATTAGCCCCACTGCCGGCTCCTCCACCCTCCAAAACCAGCGCCGCCTCTCTCCTCTGACCCCCATAACAACCGCTCATACACTTACAACCACCATACTTGCCGACACCCCATCCCTAGCACGTGGATACACCGCTAGCCGCCCTCCTTCCCTAAAACTGCCCAGATCTGGCATTGCCCAAATCTGCCACTTCCCCTCACTCGTCCCTCATCCAACAACCCAGATCCACTCCCAAATCATCGGATCCATCCTCCCTCACCCGACTCCATCCCTACATAGCCGGATCAACTCATTCCGGTCCGATTCCACCTCCCACCGCCGAATTCCAACCACCTACATTGTCACTCGCCTTTGGTTCCACATTGGATCGTCGTCAAAACACCTCCGATGCCGAAATCTCCATTGTCTTGAACAACCCACTACTTGGTGAGTCTTTTGTTGCGTTGACAGATCATTTTCAACACCTATTTATTGGATTTGTCACTTTAGTTTTCTAGGATATATTGTCTATGAAAAGATTGCCTCGAATTGCTTGTGACACATGCAAGTAAGATTCATTTGCCGCGCATTTTGTCTTGGCCCTCCTAGCGAAAAAAAAGCCGTTAAATGTTTGATTCCTGAATGCTTAATTTAGTTTTCAAATATCCTTGCATGGGTTGACTGTTATCGTTGCTCACATTAATTCGTCACCGTCATCGACAATATCTTTGCATATAGACTAGGACTAGCGTGTCTGGTTTCATTTTCATCCCTAGAGGTCTAGGTTCTGCGCAACCCCTTAGCCCGCCCTACATCAGAAATCCTTTATGAAGCAAGCAGTGAATTGAAAAAAAAAATTTAAAATAAAAAAGTATATAATAAATTACTTTTTGTATTAAAAAAGATAAATATTTATAAAAGATGTATTTTTGCAAATCCTTCCACATCCAGCTGCAACAGCTAAATAGTGAAGGCAAATTTTTTTTGAAAAATCTAGAGGACAAAAGACAGAAGCCTCATCCTGGCCTCAGCTGCAGCAGCTACAGCTGCATCGCTTGGGTCTACTTTTGCACCAGCAACAGCTGATATGTATTCTGTTCTTGCTTCTTCCATCTTTTCCATGTCCATTTCTTTTATTTCATCCTGCTTTAATCAATGCAACAAATTTATTATTATTAGTAGTAGTAGTATTAGTATTAGTATTAGTATTAGTATTAGGATAGAAAGAATGCCATAAAATAAAATTATCAAACTGATTTTAGTGCTTCTTTAATAAAATAATAATACTGAATATTCACATCAATGCAGCATCAGTGTCTTAGCAGCACTTCATCACCTACAACTGTTTAAAACTCATGGAAGTTGGGACTCATTTGTTATCAAGTTTTTGTAGCATTGCGTTTTGATAAAACGCAAGCCAGCCCTAATTTTCATTTGTTTTTCCGACTATTGTTCGAATAGCCCAGCGTTTCTCCAGGCTCAAAAAATTGAGGGACGAAACCCTTGCCCAGCGCCTCCAGTTGGCCGCGTTTAGGGAGGAAAGATTTCCGTTGTGCATGGGAGGGCGGCACAACGAAAAAACATCGCTTTTTTAGGGTTGCCGCCGGTGGCCTTAGCAGCGCGCTCAACGATGTTTTTTTATTTTTATTTTTTCCATTAATATATATATGTATATATTAGAAAAAATAACTATATATATTAAGGTATATATATGTAATATGTTATATATATATATATATATATATATATATATATATATATATATATATAATTGTCATCACTATTTTGCCAAACGATTGTCTGTTCCGAACAGCTCTGCAAACACAGACTATCAAAACAAATCTTCATTTCGAGCAATCAATTTTCAGCATATCCATTTACAAATCTGCATTTACAACAGCTCATTTTACAACCGCAATCGCTCTCCCAAATGAAGCTTTAACCTAGCAACCTATTTCAAACCTATCATGAAGTTTTGAGACCAATATAGTAAAAAACAAATTATGTGACCCATTTCAAAATGATGTTGATGAGAAACTTGTGAGAAAGTAGTGGTGAGAATAAAGCTATCAGGAAAGTACTGATGAGAAAACTGCAGACTGTTTGGATTCATACTTAACTGTTTGGCAGAACAACTGCTTGAAAGCTTTTTTTTAATGACAGGCCGATACATGCTTTTCTCAAACAAAATTAAACATGTTCTCCCTCATCCACCTCGAGCTCCAAAGCAAAAGAAGTTCAAGGAGATTTCAAATTGCTTCTTGTTAACTCAAGTCATTTATGAGGGAGCAGTATGCTTGTACTGGTTAGAGTAAATTCTTATGCTTAAGAATAAACAATATCTCCTAGCTTAGTTTGATAATTTATCCTTGCATAATACTTGCTGGTTCAAGCTAATTTCATATCCCTATAGTGCTCACTGAAAGGAAATCAGTGATCTTGCATAGTGCTTGCTGGTTCAAGCCTATTTCCTATCCCTATAGTGTTCACTGAAAGGAAATCAGTCATCTGGTTTCTCCAATAGCATTTTCTATTGTCTCTACTATTAATTTTCACTGCATATTATTTTTGTTATATCTGAAAGACTGAATCTGAATGGTTTGTGCTAAACTTGCAAGTGCTTAGTTTAAATTACCAACATCTTTATTAAATCCATTTCAGCACCCTTCTTGACTGGTTTGTGCTCCATCAAACCAGTGATTTCGGGTATTAGAACAAAAGAAGATCTTTACGCCTCTGCACTTCAACAATTGCATTCATCACCGTGCTTATATATTTTCTATGCCGGTGGAATCACAGAAGGCTTGCACATGATTTCAAAAGGTAAAATATTAAGGTCCGGTTCATGCGGTCGTAGTTGTTTGACCGGTGAAAATAAGTCCTCCCAAACGGAGCCTAAATAAACATTCCTAAACTATTAATCCCTGAAATAGAAGTAGCCACTGTACGAGAAAATAGGTTTTTTAGTAATGAAAAAGAGGGTATTTCAAAAAATTGCCTTTGTAGTAGCTCAGATTAAGAAGACCGACTTTTACAGTAGTTCAGATTGAGGGTGCGTAGAAGAGAGAAGCCAGAAGAAATAACAGAGAGATCGGAATCGGTGACCCAGGGAAAAAAAGCGGGACATTGACCGGGAGAGATTGAGCTCAATGAGACCGGAGAACCTGTCGTCCAAATGCTTGAGCATCGCCGGCAGCAGTTCCACCACCGAGATTTGCCGACTTGCGAAGGGGAATCAACAATGAGGAAGGAATGGGAATGGTAAGGGCATGGGTCCCGTAATGGGGCACGGGAATGATTTCGCATAACCCCTCAACCGCGCATCTCAGAAGCAAAAAGCGGATTGCACTCTGCTTTCAAAATAAAGGTAAAACACCTTTTTATAAAAAGCTCTTTTCTCACGGTTGTCTAAACAAACGGCCCCAAAAATGTGTTTGTGGTTCGAATGAAGCTTTCTCATCAGTAAAAGCTCTCCTAAACAGAGCCTAAATTTGAGAGACAAATTTAGATATTTTGCCTTATATAAAAAAAGAAAATTATGCGTGATTTTACCCTCCTTCAAGATTAAAACTCATTTCCTATCATTTTAAGGCGTGTTTGGAAAGTAAGGACTCAATTCTAGAGGTGAGTGTTGGTTTATTGGTTCGGATCCAAATCCAAGCCAGATTCAAATTTGAATCCGAGAAGATCTTTACCTTAGGTGTCGTTTGTGACCTAGCTACTCTCCTCCTGATTACAATAAAAGATCTCGTACGCAGGAGCGACTAAGACCTTGTCAAGCTCAGCATAGTTCATTTACTGATTTTTTTTGCAATTCACCGTTACAATTGCATCAGTTTCAAATTAAGAACGTGTTCCTTAAGGACAATTTGACTGAGACAATACATGTGCAGGAACCTCCTGTTTGAGGCTACAAGGGAGTCTCTTGTATACTGCCTACACAAATCCATTTATGGCATGAAGCAAACTCCTCGTGCATTGTTCAACAAAGTCAGTCAGGTGGTTCAAGCATTTGGTTTTCCTCGGAGCTCGGCTGATTTCTCTCTTTTCATACATCGTCGCCAAGAGGGCATCATGATTCTTCTAATTTATGTTGATGATAGAATAATAACCAACGACGAAATGATTGATATATTGTTGATGATTAAAAAGCACATAGTCATTCACTTTCATAGCAAGGATTTGGGCTTTCTTCGATATGTTCTCGGTATCGAGGTAGCATTTCATCATGATGGACTCGTATTATTCCAGCGAAAGTATTGTACTGATCTACTACAAGATGCAAGATACTTGGGGGTGTAAGCCAACTGATGATACACTCATGAATGCCAATATCAACCACTCTTCTATGAGTTTGTATTTGATCCTTCCCTACATAAACCTGAGTATTATTGATGGATGGTCGGCAAAATTATCAATCTAACAACAACTTCGTCAGATATCTCCTTTGTTGTTGGGGTTGTTAGCCGATATGTGCATGCTCCTCGGAGGTCTCATCTTTAAGTTGTTGAGCACATCCTTAGATATTTGAAGAATGCTCACGGCCAAGGGTTTGTGTATAGGCCCCCCTATCTTCCTTCTCATTGATTGTTTGCACTGATGATGATTATGCAGGCTCCATAGAAGATTGCAGGTCTACGAGCAGGTTTTCGAGCTTACTTGATTGGAAAATCTTCTTATTATGAGGGTAATCTAGTCACCTGGATGAGTAAAAAATAAACTATTGTGGTCCAATCATCCACCGAGGTTGAGTATCGCTTGATCACCTATGCGGTTTTCGAGCTTACTTGATTGGAAAATCTTCTTACTGAACTTGATGTGCCACTTGCTACTCTTGTGGTCCTATACTGGGATAGTTAAGTTATTCATATCACTGAGAACCCTTTCTTCCATCAGTGCATTAAGCACATTGCAGTCGAATGTCACTTCATTAGAGAGAAAGTTAAGCTTCATAAAATTGATTTTCAGCATTTTCCAGCTGGCTCTCAATTCTCATATATTTTCACCAAGATCGTGTCACAATCTGATGCAGCACGAGCCTACAGGTGACCGAAAGCGAGCACCCTAAACCTAGGTGTATGTGACAACCACAATTAAATGCTGTGCGCCTAAGACCAACTCTAAAATGGCATGTATGCGCACAAGCAATCCAATAAAACGGTTATATAACGCAAGCACTCATGCGAAGAACAATCCGATTTTAATTGACAATAAATAATTAATTAAAATAAAACACAGTTTGTGCACGATCGATCACACGATAATTGGATTGGAAACACAGATTTTAATCCACAGACAATTGAATTGCAAATAACTTTAAGCGCTCACCGAATAAGCCTGCAAATCACGTGATTTCACAATAATAAAAACATATGATATTTCATCAAACAAAATGGAGTCCAAGTACACAATAATAGAAAGACAAACAAACTCCAAACTAAGGACTTACACATGCAAGAGGCGGCGTGATTAGGGAAGGCGAACCGGTTGCAGAAATGTCGAGTGGCTCCACGAGTGGACTGCAGTGGCTAGACGGGGAGATTTGGGGGTGGCTATGGTGCTGTTGTGGGCTATGGTTAGTGGGAGAAGGAAGACTAGGGGTTGTGGGATGATCAACCGGGGTCTGGGAAGAGGTAGGAGGCGGTGGGCAAGTTGGAGGGGGCTGAGGAGAAGTAGATATGGGCGGTGGTGCGAGAGAAGGATGACGGTGTAGGGGAATAAGGGATGTGGGCGGTGGAAGGACAGGAGGGGGCTAACCGGGCTGGGGCAGTCGCTGGAGGCGGCGACAGCGATGGGAAGGGTCAGGGAAAGAAGAGGGAGGGTTGTTACCCGACTTTTGGCGACTGGACGAGATCGAGAGTGGGTTGGAGAGGCTGCGAACGGGCTGCTGGAGGTGGGATGAGGTCGGGGCTGGTTGGAGGAGGCTCGGGGCGACAAGGGAGACAAAGACGGAAGCTACGGAGAGGATGCCGCTCCGAATCCACCGAGGAAGGATCGACTGGTTGCAAAGAGGCAACCTTCGATCCCTAAACCGGACCCCCTACATGCGCATAAATAAGAAGAAAATCATAAAAGACTTAGGGCACCCGAATCGGATGACTCAAATTATCTAGGTCGATCAGGTGTCAAATACAACTCAAAATACATAAAATAATATATCAAAAAGACTCAGAATGATTGTTCGGACACATCGGCGGACTTAGATTGCTCGAACGAGGAACGGATCACGACAATCTCCATCAATCTCCCCGGCTTGAAAACACTCATCTCGGTGAGTGAAGATGGACATGCTCTCAACGTAGCCACGGGATAAGTCAGGCAAACTCCTTTGGGGAAATTCAAACAACATTAAAACATGGGTGACCGCTCTAGTGGACAAGATATCACAGTGTATCACGCCCGCCCATGACGGTGAAGTCATGTGCACCAATCAAAAGTAAGTCTCCGGTGGTAACTGGTGGCTCTGAATAGGATGTATCTCCGCCTGAAAGCTGAAGTGAAGAAACTGGTGGACTCGTCGGTGGTGCCGAGTGGTCCTCAGGGTGAGACTCCATAGGCTGAGAATGGAAGGGGTCAAGATGAAGCTGGGGCAAGGTGGCAGGAAATAACGAAAGTTGTGGCTCACACATGAGAGGGAGGAAAAGGTGTACATGCACACGCTCGTCATAGTAAGACATCGAGTTCCCAATACTGAATACTCGATCTATCCTCACACTTTGGAGGATGTCATTTATACCGATCCATCACATGAATGTATAAGGACTCACTCGGCGAACACTTACGTTTCTTGTCGTTCCGTATAGGAACCACTCAAGTCGTATGTGCATCATTACCTGCTCTCTGGGAAAGTAGCGAACAAACGACTAAAAAACAAGCCGGAAACTTAAATAATTAAAATTTTTATTATTCAAAAAGATATCATTTACAAAGGTATGACCTCCCTTTTATAGAATGGAGGAGAGAGGAGAGAGTACAAACTAACAATGTGGGACTAAAGCTATACAAAATTTGAGCGGCTAGAACAACAGACCGAACAGGCCGCACGGTTAGACAATGTGCTAACCGCTCAGCAATACCAGAAGCAAGAGAGAGAGATGCAGTAGGAGACCGCTAGACCGCCCGGTTTCCAAGCCACCGGAGATAAACCGCCAGACCGTCGGACTACAAACAGCAACAGCCTGGATATCAAACCGCTGGAAAGTAACCGCTAGACCGCGCGGTCTACAACCCGCCAGGCTCAAACCGCCAGACCGCCCGGTCTCATACTCCAACACTTCCCCTCAAGCTGGAGCATAGATATCAATCATGCCCAGGTTGTCACAAATGTGGAAGAAGGAAGTAGAAACCGGCTTGGTGAATATATCCGTCAACTCTTTGTCGGAGGTGACGAACGGAGTGCAAATCTGTCTCTTCAAGACCTCATCTCGGATGAAATGGCAGTAGACTTCTATATGTTTCGTTCTCTCATGGAAGACCGGATTTTTGGATATGTATATAGCAGCCTTGTTGTCACAGAACATAGGCAGAGGATAGTCATAGACCTCTCATAGGTCAAGCATGAGAGCCCGCAACAATTTTAACTCACACGTGGTTGACGTCATACTCCGGTATTCGGCTTCTGCACTGGACCTTGAGACAACAGACTGCTTCTTGCTCTTCCAGCTCACAAGATTACCTCCAACAAATGTGCAAAAACCTGATGTAGATTTACTGTCACCTTTATCATCCGCATAGCTTGAGTCTGAGTAGGCTTCAACTCTCAGATGACCGTGCTTCTGAAACAGTAGCCCTTTTCCCGGTGCTGCTTTGACATACTCTAGTATCTTCAAGGCAGATTGAAGATGGCATTCTCTGGGAGTTTGCATGAACTGACTGACCTTGCCTACAGCATAGGCGATATCGGGTCTGGTCACTGTGAGATAAATGAATTTGCCCACCAGACGTCTATACCTCGTGGCATCGGATATAAGAGGTGAGTCATCTGTCCATGTTTTGTCCTCTCCAGTAGCCATGGGATACCGGGCCGGTTTGGCACCGATCAATCCTGCCTCTTGTAGAAGATCAAGAGCATACTTCCGTTGGGAGAGAACTAACGAGTCGGGCTTCCGAGAGATTTCTATCCCCAAAAAATATTTCGGAGAGCCCATATCCTTCGTGACTAGGTGTTGACGGAGGTGTTTCTTTGTCAAGTCCACCCCAGCCTGGTCATCGCCGGTAAAAAGAATATCATCCACATACACCGCCAAAACCACAAGGCCCGATGTGGTTTTGCGAATAAACAATGAGTGATCGGCCGAACTTCTTGTAAAGCCAATGGCATCCACAATGCCACTAAACTTGTCGAACCATGCCCGAGGGCTCTGTTTTAGGCCGTAGATGACATTCTTCAACTGACATACTTGTGTCTCCCCCTGAGCAACATATTCAAGAGGTTGCTCCATGTAGACGTCCTCCTGAAGATCCCCATAGAGAAAGGCATTCTTGACATCAAGCTGGGAAATAGCCCAATCCCTGTTGACGACCACAGAGAGAAGAACCCGGATGGTGCTGAGGCGAGCAACTGGGGAGAAAGTATCAAAGTAGTCAACTCCATAAGTCTGAGTAAAGCCTTTGGCCACCAGCCAGGCTTTGTAACGATCCACAGTGCCGTCTGGGCGAAACTTCACAACAAACACCCAGCGACAGCCAACCACATCAGTACCTACTGGTGGAGGAACAAGGGTCCAGGTACCCCTTTCAATTAGAGTGGCGATTTCCTCATCCATGGCAGATTTCCAATGAGGAATAACAAGAGCCTCCTGGTAAGTGCAGGGAGTGGTAATAGCCGAGATAGCCAAAGCAAAACACCTGCGAGAAGGAGAAAGCCGATCATAGGAAACAGCATCCGCAAGCGGGTGTTGGGTACACGCCCGCACCCCTTTGCAAAGAGCAATGGGAAGATCCATGTCGACTCGTGTCTCAGGGACCGGAGCGTCCGTGGCGGAGAAAGCTGGCCCGGAACTAGAGAGAGACGGCTGCGGAGAAGGGGGTATAACAGAGATAAGAGGAGACGGCGGAGGAGATGATATAGGAGGGGAGATGTCAATATGCGTGGAAGGAACACAGAGTGATGGTGGAGAGTCAGAGACATCAGGAGGAAGGGGGGATTGAGAAGAGAAGTAGGCCGCATTCTCGAAGAAGGTGACGTCCGCGGAGATAAACTGTTTGTGCAAAACCGGGTCAAAGCAACAATAGTCTTTTTGAGTGGTCGAGTAACCCAAAAAGACACATTTTGTGGAACGTGGGGAAAGCTTGTCACGGGTAGCGGAAGGAGCATGCACAAAATCCGTACACTCAAAGGTACGGAGAGGGAGAGGAAAGGGTTCCTTGCCCGGGTAGAGAATGGAGAAGGGGGTCTTGCCATGGAGAACCGTGGAGGGAATGCGATTGATGAGATAGCAGGCGAGGAGAACAGCATAGCCCCAGTAGGAGCGAGGCACATGCATCTGCGTCATGAGGGTGCGAGCGACATCGAGAAGATGACGGTTTTTACGCTCCGTCACCCCATTTTGCTGGGAGGTATAAATACAACTGGTCTGATGAATAAGACCATGTTGCATACAAAAAGAGGAGAACTCATGACTGAGATACTCTTTAGCATTATCAGAGCGAAGTACTTTAATAGAAAGATCAAACTGAGTTTTAATCATATAATAAAAAGATTGTCATACAGAAAGTAGTTCAAAGCGATCTTTTAATAGATACACTCAGATACATATAGAGAAATCATCAATAAAAGTTATAAAGTACGCACTACCCCGACCAACGGTGAGAGTAGGAGAAGGACCCCAGACATCAGAATGAATGAGATCAAACGGGCGGGAGGAACCACGGCCTTGCTTCGGTGGGAAGGAGGAGCGGTGATGTTTGTCAAGCTGACACGCATCACAGTCGAGCGGAGGACTGGTGTGAGGTAAGTGGGGCAGAAGCTGACGAAGAATTCGAGGAGGAGGATGTCCAAGGCGAAGATGTCATTGAAGCAGATCGGTAGAAGAGGAAGAGAAGGCGGACAGAGCGGAAACATTGTCGAGGAAGTAGAGGCCGCCGCTCTCAGTCCCAGTAGCAATCGTCCGTTGGGTCCTCGGGTCCTGAAAACAACAAGAAGTAGGAGTGAATAAGACAGAGCACTGAAGTTGCTTGCATAAAGTAGTAACGGATAATAAGTTGCAAGGGAATTTCGGGACATAGAGGGTGTCCGCTAAGCGAAGCGACAGGGTGACTTGAACCATGCCCGTCCCATGAACCGGGGATGGTGAACCATCCGCAACAAGAATCGGGGGCAACCGATCATGCGTTTATAGGAGAGAGAAGCATTGAGGATTGTCGGTTATGTGATTTGTAGCACCAGAGTCAATCAGTCATTTACCTTGGGTAACGACGTGAGCACTACCTGAGGTCATGGCCACAGAGGCAGATGGCCGAGAGGAGGCAGAGGTTGAGGAAGATGTGTCACCAGAAGGGCGAAGATGAGGATGTTTCTGCCAGCAGCGGTCAACAGAATGGCTGGTACGACCACAGTGAGAGCAGAGGAATCTGGACGAACCGTGCCCGCCAGACTGGCTGCGGCCACTAGGGCCACCCCGCTGAGCTTGGTGAGCATAGGAGTCCTGTGGAGGAGGGGAGGACAACAGAGGGCGCTGGAGCAGCGAAGTAACAACGGCGATGCAAGCCGCAGTGGCATCAAAGGTGGGAGACTCTGCTTCACCCAAGATCTGCTGGCGGATCATATCAACAGACTCGGGGAGTCGGAGAAGATAACAAACAACCAGGAGCTCCTGGAAGTGTTTGTGCTGCTCGGCCAAGTCTGCGGAGAAGGGGCGATTTTGGAGGATCTCAGCGCCAAAAGCCTGAACTTGCTGATAAGCCGCAGTAGGGGACATGGAAGGACGAGCGAAGAGGTCCGCATAGAGAGTATAAATGCGGGATGTCTGGGCTCCCTTCGAGTAGAGAGCAGCAAGGTGAAGCCATGCGGCCTTGACCGTCTCATCATGGCGTATGACGGGAAGAGATTCATCAGAGAGGCTGTTTGCCAGCCAAGTGCGGACAAGGGCATCACTCGCATCCCAATCCTCAAATTGAGCAGAGTCTGAAGGAGGAGGGCCATCAGTGAGGTGATGACGTTTGCGCTGAGAGCGAAGGAGAAAGGTGAAAGAGACGCTCCAATCCGGATAATTGGAACCAACAAGTTTAGAAACCGTGTTAAGGTTTCCGGAAGGAGTAGGAGGAGGAGGCGGAGCCGGATTGGCGACAGGAGTGGTGGCAGTTGAAGTCTCAGAAGGAGCCATATGAGAAAGGAACGGGAAGCCGCGCGGTTAGGAAACAAGCCGCGCGGTTAGGAAACAGGAGCTCGGCAGCGGTCACGATGTCAGACACCAGCGGCCAGAATAGCCACGACCAAGCCGCAGAAACAAGCAGAGGGAAAGAAGTCGAGCGGCTAGAAGGTAGCCCGCGCGAACAGAAGGACGATCCGCTTGGAGACAAACAGATCGCGGCGACAGATCGCGGCGAGAAGACGGGGAAACAAAGAGGTCGCACACACACAGGGCAACGACAAGGAGAGAAGGAAGTCGCGCGAACAGGGCACAAGTCGGCGGAAGAAACAAGCCGCGAGGACAGGTTGCGAGAAGAAGCAAGCCGCGCGGTTAGGGCACGCGGTTAGAGAGGCCGGACAGAATCAGGAGGAGATCGAGTCCTCTGATACCAAGTGAAAGTAGCGAACAAACGACTAAGAAACAAGCCGGAAACTTGAATAATTGAAATTTTTATTATTCAAAAAGATATCATTTTCAAAGGTATGACCTCCCTTTTATAGAATGGAGGAGAGAGGAGAGAGTACAAACTAACAATGTGGGACTAAAGCTATACAAAATCTGAGCGGCTAGAACAATAGACCGAACAGGCCGCGCGGTTAGACAATGTGCTAACCGCTCGGCAATACCAGAAGCAAGAGAGAGAGATGCGGTAGGAGACCGCTAGACCGCCCGGTTTCCAAGCCACCGGAGATAAATCGCCAGACCGCCGGACTACAAACAGCAACAGTCTGGATATCAAACCGCTGGAGAGTAACCGCTAGACCGTGCGGTCTACAACCCTCCAGGCTCAAACCGCCAGACCGCCCGGTCTCATACTCCAACACTCTCCAATTTCAAAAACCTGATCCCTCATGTACTGAGCTGCTTGAATCTTATAGTAATCATTATTTATTGCAATTTTATATCGGACAAATGCAAACAATTCAAGCAAATGATGCATGAGAAACATGACATGCAATGAACATGAATCAGGAAGCGTAGAATTGTCAAGCACAACATATAAATGAACATGCAAGTGATGAACCCAAAAGATGGCATGCTCGCATGAATGATGCATGAGAAACACGATAGACACGGCACATGGATAAACAACAAGATCCATGTGGCGAAGGTTCTGGAAATTGGTGGTTTATTGAGAGGTTCGTCGGGAGGAGTGCAATAAAACTCAATGAGTGTGCTATGGGTGTCAGAATGACAGTGTGAAACACCAACACTCCATTATGAACTCATATGGTTCCTAATCTCTCTCAAGGAACGCGATACATCAGGCGGCTCATCATGAGAGATGTCAATAAGGGACGTGAATTAGAGAGATGTCAATAAGTCAACGCACACAGCTGACTCGCTCATCAAGATGTCAGTCTCACGGGGAAGTGGTGGTTCATCAGGAGGTTTGATAGGGGGGTCATTAAAGAACCCGTCAGTAGGGTCATGATCCTCCAAGCGATACTACTAATAAGAGTAGTGTCCCCAAAAGCGGGTGAGACAACCGCCAAGATATCGACACTAGGCTCGAGGCTCTCGTTCATGACATGACTCGAAATAAGGCTAAGTGGAGAGTGAGAAGAAGTCATACTCAAGTGGGGTCGGCTCGCGGGATGTCAAGAAATGGGTCTATAACCAAGGGGGTAACAAGGCCAACATAAGGTATAGAAAATAGATAGACCATAACGGTGTCACTAGGTCGCTCGACCTCACTCTCGTGACAAAACACACTACACATGCAAATGACGCTCTCCACCTGTGGTACAAGGCAAGGGTCAGACTCTACTTCAAAATTGTGTGGGACCGGAGGCTCATCAAGAGGATTACCAAAATCAGATGGCGAATAGCTCATATCTGTGGGAGTACTGCACACATCAGTGGTTTGACTTGAATCCTGATGTGTCACTTGATAGGTTTCCCCTAAGGAAGATTTCAAGCGATCAATCTGAGCATGTACGCAATCCAATTGATCAAGAACCAATCGCTGAAATTCGACTTCAGGCATATCTGTTGGTGGAACACTAGGGCGATCCAGACGCGTGAAGTTATCCACATAATGGTGACCTCTATAGAGATCCAGATAGTCATCAAAATGCTCATCCCTAATAGACTCACAGTGTGTCAGAGGGTGAATCTGATCCCTACGAGCGTGTGGCAATGAACGAAGGTGATCATCAAAATAGTACGAAGATCTCTCCGGAGGGGCTCTACGAAGATACTCAACTTTATCAACATCAAGTCGTGGCGTGGTATAGTGACGATAACGTGAAGTGCTAGAATCATATCGATCGTCTCTAGCCAATCGTGGCGAAGGGCGACACGATATCTAGAATGAGCGGAATGTGAATAAGGATGATCATCATAATAATATGCAATGAGATACTACCTATAGACTTCACTGCTGCGTATATAAATGCGGCGCTAACGAAACCTCCCTCTGATACCAAAATTTGATGCAGCACGAGCCTACAGATGACTGAGAGCGAGCACCCTAATCCTAAGTGTATGCAACAACCACAATTAAATGTTGTGCGCCTAAAACCAACTCTAAAATGGCATGTATGCATACAAGCAATCCAATAAAATGGCTATATAACACAAGCACTGATGCGAAGAACAATCCGATTTTAATTGACAATAATTAATTAATTAAAATAAAACGCAGTTTGTGCGCAATCAATCACATGATAATTGGAGTGGAAACGCAGGTTTTAATCCACAGACAATTGAGTTGTAAATAACTTTAAGCGCGCACCAAATAAGCCTACAAAACACGTGATTTCACAATAATAAAAACATATGATATTTTATCCAACAAAATGGAGTCCAAGTACACAATAATAGAAAGACAAACAAACTCCAAACTAAGGACTTCCGTATGCAAGAGGCGGCGTGATTAGGGAAGGTGAACCGGTTGCGGCAACGTCGATGGGTGGCTCCACGAGTGGACTGCAGTGGCTAGACAGGGAGATTTGGGGGTGGCTAAGGTGCTATTGAGGGCTATGGTTAGTGGGAGACGGAAGAATAGGGGCTGCAGGATGATCAACCGGGGTCGGGGAAGAGGTAGGAGGTGGTGGACAGGTAGGAGGTGGGCTAACGGGGCTAGGGCAGCCGCTGGAGGCGGCACCAGCGGCGGTAGCGATAAGAAGGGTCAGGGAAAGAAGGGGGAGAGTTGTTACCCGGCTGTCGGCGATTGGACGGGATCAAGAATTGGTTGGAGGGGCTGCGAACGGGCTGCTGGAGGTGGGACGGGGTCGGGGCTGGTTGGAGAAGGCTCGGTCGATGGGGGAGACGAAGAGGGAAGCTGCGGAGAGGATGCCACTCGAAATCCACCGAAGAAGGACCAACTGGTTGCAAAGAGGCAACCTTTGATCCCTAAACCGGACCCCCCTACATGCGTAGAAATAAGAGGAAAAATCATAAAAGACTTAGGGCACCTGAATCGGACGACTCATATTGTCCAGGCCGATCGGGTGTCAAATGCAACTCAAAATACATAAAATAGTATGTTTTAGCCTGCGGGGGAGTATATAAAATATATGAAATTTTGTATATTAAACTACAATATAAAGGTTATAATGACACATTGCATTATTTCAACATTGCCTAAGGAGAATTTATTTCTCTCCTCCAAGCTATAAATATGTGTACATGTATGTGCTCGTAAAATTAGATGAAAAAAGAAGGCTTTTTGGTTCTTCTCACGCGAACGTAATACAGTTTATAAGCTAGAGCACAAGTTCAATCTTACAGAGTTCACCATCAACCTATAAATCAGTATTTCTCTGTTGTCCATTAGATTGTATTTCTATCTAGAACATGCTTCACTTGCAGCTTTGATAAACAAAATGGCTGGAGCTTTGTTTGATTTAATGCTACTCCTTTGTAGGTTTACATTTCATAACATATATGTACAAACTGCCCCCCCCCCCCCCCCCCCCCCCCCCCCGAAAAATAATTCAAAGGAGGTGTTTTTGTGCATTGATGTTATGAAATGTAAACTTCCAGGAAAGTTTTTTGTAATTTTAAAAGAGGGGTAAACTGCAATTATGGTAACTTCCAAGGGAAGTTTTGCTAATAATTCCTTTAGGGTCCGTTCGTTTGCACGGAATTGGAATTCGATATTGAAATTGAATATTTGTGAATATTGTGGAATTAAATATTGGCGACGAATTCCAATTCCAATGTTCGCCTAATAAAGAATATTGACGAATATTGTGGAATTGAAATTCAATTTTTTTGCTCGGGCGCGATTTTTCGCCCGGACGCGATTTTTTTGTTCGGGCGAGATTTTTTTCACCTAGCCGTGATTTTTTCTCGCGGGTGTGATTTTTTCACGTGGCCTCGATTATTTTTCGCTCGACCGTGATTATGTCGCCCGGGCCCGTTTTTATCGCTCAGGCGTGATTTTTCCGACTAGAGGCAAAAAAACACGTGCGATCAAAAAATCGCGCCCGGGCGAAAAAAACTTGCCCGAGTGAAAAAATCGCGCTCGCACCTGGGCGAAAAATTCACGCCCGGGCGAATAAATTGCGGCCGGGCGAAAAAATCGCACCAGGCGAAAAAATAGGGCCCGGGTGAAAAAAATCGCGCCCGGGCGTAAAAATCGCGCCCGTGCGCAAAAAACGCGCCCGGGCGAACAAAACGCCTCGGGCAAAAAAGGTGCTCGGGCGAAAAAAACGCGCTCGGGCTCGGGCAAAAAAAACGCGCCTGGGCGAAAAAATCGCGCCCGGGTGAAAAAATCGCGCCCGGGCGTAAAAACCGCGCCCGGGCGAAAAAACCGCGCCCGGGCGAAAAAATCGCGCCAGGGCGAACAAATCGCGCCAGGGCGAAAAAATCGCGCACGGGCGAAAAAAAACGCGCACGGGCGAAAAAAAACGCGACCGGGCGAAAAAATCGCGCCCGGGCGAAAAAATCGCGCCCGGGCAAAAAAAACCGTGCCCGGGCGAAAAAATCGCGCCCGGGCGAAAAAAATTGCGCCCGTGCGAAAAAACCGCGTCTGGGCGAAAAAACTCCGCCCTGGCGAAAAAAACGCGCCCGGGCGAAAAAACCGCGCCCGGGCGAAAAAAACCGCGCCCAGGCGAAAAAAACGCGCCCGGGCGAAAAAACTGCGCCTGGGCGAACAAATCGCTCCCGGGCGAAAAAAAACGCGCCCGAGCGAAAAAATCGCGCACGGGCGAAAAAAACGCGACCGGGCGAAAAAAATCGCGCCTGATCGAAAAAAACACGCCAGGGCGAAAAAACGTGCCCGTGCCAAAAAAATGCGCCCGTGCCAAAAAATCGCGTCCGGGCGAAAAAAACGTCCAGACGCGAAAAAATCGCGCCCGGGCGAAAAATTGCCTCCGGACGCGAAAAATTCGCGCTCGGGCAAAAAAAACGCGCCCGGGTGAAAAAAACGCACCCGGGCGAAAAAATCGCGCCCGAAAAAAAAAATTCGCGGCCGGACTTAAAATTGTGTCTCGTTTGGAATTGTCCAATTCTTATATAGATTGGAAGGAATTGTCTTTAGTTCAAAATGAATTCTACGGAATTCATTAAAATTTAAATTCCAACGTCAAGCGTGCAGACGAACGATGGAATTGGAATTAGAGCTTCAATTCCAATTCCAGAGTCTCAATTCCAGGGTCCGTTCGTTTGCACGGAATTGGAATTCGACATTGGAATTGAATATTGATGAATATTGTGGAATTAAATATTGGTGACGAATTCCAATTCCAATGTTCGTCTAATAAAGAATATTGGTTAATATTGTGGAATCGGAATTCGATTTTTTTGCCCGGGCGTGATTTTTTTGTCCGGGCAAGATTTTTTTAACCTACTGATTTTTTCTCACTGGTGGGATTTTTTTCACGTGACTGCGATTTTTTTTCGCTCGGGGGCGATTATGTCGCTCGGACGTGATTTTTTTTGGCTGGGGGCAAAAAACGCGAACGAGCAAAAATCGCGCCCGGGCGAAAAAAAAACCTGCTCGGGCGAAAAAATCGCGCTCGCGCCCGGACAAAAAAATCGCGCCCGGGCGATAAAAGCGCGCCCAGGAGAAAAAATCGCGCTCGGGCGATAAAATCGCGTCGGGCAAAAAAATAGTGCCCGGGCCAAAAAAATCCCGCCCGGGCGAAAAAATCGTGCCCGTGCGCAAAATACGCGCCAAGGCGAAACAAACGCCTCGGGCGAAAAAATCGCGCCTGTGCGAAAAAATCGCGTCTGGGCGAAAAAAACGCCCCCTGCCGAAAAAAATGCGCCCAGGCGAAAAATGTGCCCGGCGAAAAAAAAATATGCCTGGGCAAAAAAATCGCCCCCGACAAAAAAAATGTGCCCATGCGCAAAAAACGCGCCCGGCAAAAAAAATGTGCCCGGGCGAAAAAATCGCGTCCGGCGAAAAAAATGTGCCCGTGCGCAAAATATGCGCCCGGGAGAAAAAAACGCCCCGGGCGAAAAAATCGCGCCGAGCGAAAAAAAACGAGCCCGGGCGAATAAAACGCTCCCGGGCGAAAAAAACGCGCCTGGGACAAAAAATCTCGCCCGAACAAAAAAATCGCGCCCGACGAAAAAATATGTGCCCGGGAGAAAAAATTCGTGTCCGGACAAAAAGATCACCCCCAGGAGAAAAGTACGCGCCCGGGCTAAAAAATTGCGCCCGGGCAAAAAAAATCGTGCCCGGGCGAAGAAAACCACCTGGGAGATTTTTTTAGCTCCCGAGCGAAGAAAACGGCCCAGGAGATTTTTTTGCGCCCGGGCTAAAAAATGTCCTGGGAGATTTTTTTCGCTCCCGGGCGAAAAAATTGCGGCCGTACGAAAAATCGCGCCCGGGCGAAAAAATCGCTGCCGAGAGAAAAAATCGCGCCCGGGCGAAAAAAATCCCACCCGAGCGAAAAAAACGTGCCCGGGCGAAAAGAAAGTGCTAGTGCCAAAAAAATGCGCGCGTGCCAAAAACACATGCCCGGGACAAAAAATCGAGCCCGGGCGCGAAAAATTGCGCCCGGGCGAAAAAAATGCGCCCGGGTGAAAAAAATCACGCCCGAGAGATTAAATTCGCGCCCGGGCGAAAAATTCACGCCCGGGCTAAAAAATGTGTCTCGATCGGAATTGTCCAATCCTTATATAGATTGGAAGGAATTGTCTTTAGTTCAAAATGAATTCTACGGAATTCATTAAAATTTAAATTCCAACGTCAAGCGTGCAGACGAACGATGGAATTGGAATTAGACCTTCAATTCCAATTTCAGGGGCTCAATTCCGTGCAAACGAACGAACCCTTAGAGTTTTTTGAATGTCATTCCTTCCATATCATCATTTTCATGTCTTAGTTTTTTTGGAAATTAGTCGGAGTCATGTAAATAAATATATATAGAGACCCATTTGGGTCATGGAATGAATCAAGCAATGAATTGACACCTTTAGTTCTCTTGTAGATTTCTCCCTTCTTCACCTCCTCCCTCAATCTAGGGTTTGGGTTTGAGCAAGACTCCCCTCTTCCCTCTTATGTTGAGCTCAAATCCTCGTCACATTCTCTTTAGGTTGAGCTAGGTTTCGTTGTATTTCTGTCTCCATCGCCACCTCCGGTGAGATACTGATGTGTTACGGGCTAGCCCGTAACAACTTGGTATCATAGTCATCGATCTCTCTCCATATTCTTGGTAAATCAAAGAATGAAGGTTGCATTAGGTCGGCACCTATGAGCCTCTTCATGCACAACACTTGAGAATCAAGAACCAGAGCCATTGTTGTCGACAGTGATAGCAAAGGCATCTAAGTTTTGTCAACCTAGAAGCAGCCATTTAATCAGTGTCGGTTGAAACCTGGTGCGAAGCGTAACCCGTGTTCCTCTTTAGTTGGAAGAAGACGTTGATCCATGCAGGAGGAAGCAACCTACGTTCTCTCGGATGTTACACCAGTCGTGGATGGCTTCCCCAGATCTTGTCGAGCTTATCACCCGCTTCCCGATGTCGTAGCCCAAGTAGTATTATAGCCCTAAGTCGTCTTCTGGCGAGCAGAACCTCCTACAAACTATAGCGCAATGCCTACTTGTATCGAGCTGCCACAATTATTGATTTCTTCCCAACAACATTGCAATTAGGAAGCACACCTCTAGTCCAATCCCATCGAGCCTCCCATAATGAAATTTTGCTTATGTTGTGTGAGGTATAAAAAATATCAATGGCAATGACTCAAGTGATGTTGATACTGCTCCCTGAACTCTAGAAAACCGGCAGAAGTGGGAACCAGATATGGATCTGGGGTCCGAGCAAATCAGTGAACAAAGAGTGCTGACCAATCATTGTCTATCAAGCAGCACCACTGTCAGCCCCCATAGTCCCCATCCAACCGACTACTCTCCAGGCAGAGATTCCAAGGTCTCTGAGCTTCGCGTCATATATTTCATTGGTCATTCCCAATTCATTCTGTTAGGGCAAAACTACGGAGAGAGCAACTAAGAGAGGGAGATCTAGAGAACACTAGGAGAAATTAGGGTTAGAGAGGGAGAAAGAGGCTACCTGATAATACTCTTCATGACCCCCAAAAGGGGGCTGCCCGGATATATATATATCCGGGCATGGAGGGGCCGGCCGGCCCCTCCCAAGGGGGCTGAACCCGCCTGGTTCAGCCCCTGGCCGGCCGATTCACTGAGTGGGGGCTGAACCAGAAGGTTCAGCCCCGTTATTTAGCGCGCCCTTGGTTCTCCGAACATAATGACGCCCCGTAAATCGTAGCGGGGGCGTAACATTCCCCTCCCCATAAAGAGCCAACTTGTTCCCAAGGTGGTAGTCCGGGTAGAACTCCTTGAAATCGAAGAAGTCCACCCAAGAGTTGTGTGCTGGCAACAGGTTCTTCCATTTGACCAAGAGCTCGGGCCGGTATTCCGTGCCTCGGCTCTTCCACCTGTGCCCCAAAATATCCTCTGGCAGCGGTCGCAGCTCCCCCATAGAAGTAACCTCAGGCAAGTCAGTACTTGGCTGGACATACGGACCCAACTTCCGCTTGAGCAAGGAGACGTGGAACGTAGGATGAATGCGGGAACCCTCCGGCAAAGCCAAAGTATAGGCTACCGGCCCCACCCTGCTGATGATCTGAAAGGGGCCGTAGTAGCGCGGGGACAGCTTCTGGTTGCCACGACGAGCCACGGACAACTACCGGTACGGCTGGAGCTTTAGAAAGACTTCGTCACCGACGGCGAACTCCCGCTCCGTGCGGTGCTTGTCCGCCTGGGACTTCATGCGTTCCTGTGCCAGGCGGAGATTCTCCTGAAGAGTGACCAACATGCGATCCTGATCCAGAAGAGCGCGATCCACTGCCAGAAGAGCTGTGCTACCCGGCTCCTAGCTAGCTAAGGACAGCGGCGGCCGCCCGTACACCACCTCAAAAGGCGTCATCCTGCTGGCGGAGTGATATGTCGTGTTGTAACAGTACTCGGCCCAGTGTAACCAATCCGGCCAACTCCGAGGCTCATCCATCACAAAGCAACGAAGGTACGTCTCGACACCCCGATTGAGCACCTCCGTCTGGCCATCCGACTGCGGGTGATGTGTCGTGCTGAAGTGTAAGCGAGTACCCTGCAATCGGAAGAGCTCCCTCCAGAACCCACTGACGAAGGTGGGGTCTCTATCAGAAATAATGGCACGAAGAAGGCAATGCAGTCGAACGATTTCCCGAGCAAAGAGGGCGGCCACAGATTCCCCAGTATACGGATGGCTGAGGGTCAGAAAATGGCCATACTTGGAGAGCTTATCCACCACGACCAGAATTACTGACTTGCCTTTAGACTTAGGCAGCCCATCAATAAAGTCCATGGACACCGTGTCCCAAACAAGCTGCGGAATGTCCAATGGCACGAGCAGCCCTGCAGGAGAAGAAGTCTCATACTTCTGCCGCTGGCAGATGTCACAGTGGCGAACAAACTGCTGAATGTTCTGTCGCATGCCTGCCCAAAAAGCGTTCGCTCTCGCCCTCTGGAGGGTCCGGAGCACCCCCGCATGCCCTCCTGTGGGCGACGAGTGGAACTCATGCATCAATACCGTCTTCCAAGATGAATCGGCGGGCACGACCACCCGGCCCCGATAGTAAAGCCGGACATTACACAGATGATAACCGGCCGCCACTGTCTCGCCCCGCTGTAAAGCCTCCACCATCGGTCGGAGCGTGTCGGATCGCAACACCTCCTCCTGAATATCCTCCAGGGAATCGACCAACGGCCCCGAAAGATGAGAGAGAGCAGCCTCTGGAAGACGAGAGAGGGCATCGACGACCACATTCTCTTTGCCCCGGCGATAAACAATCTCATAGTCGTAGCCCAGAAGCTTGGTAACCCATTTCTGCTGTAGAGGCGAAGAGACCCGCTGGTCCAGGAAATGCTTCAAGCTCTGGTGGTCCGTCCGGATCTTGAAGTGCCGACCCAGCAAATATGGCCGCCACACGGCCACCGCGTGAATGATCGCCAACATCTCCTTCTCGTAGGCCGAGAGACCCAAGGTACGAGGGGCCAAGGCTTTGCTGTAAAAGGCGATTGGCCGCCCCGCCTGCATCAACACCGCCCCGATGCCAACCCCCGACGCATCCGTCTCCAGAACAAACTCCTTCGTGAAATCTGGTAATGCAAGTACTGGTGTGGTGGTCATGGCTCGTTTGAGAGCCTGAAATGCCTCCTCCGTCTCCTCACTCCAAGAAAAAGAATCCTTCTGCAGCAGCTGGGTCAATGGCCTAGCTATCTTCCCATAATCCTGCACGAAGCGCCGGTAGTACCCTGTGAGCCCCAAAAAACCCCGCAAGGCATGGACTGTAACCGATCGCGGCCAGGACTGCATACTCTGAATCTTCCGTGGGTCAGCCCGAACACCCTGACCAGAGACCAAATGGCCCAAATACTCCACCTCCTCCTGCCCGAAGGAGCACTTGGAATGGTTGGCATAAAGATGGTGCTGACGCAGTCGGCCAAGGACCTGTTCCACGTGGCGCACGTGGTCCTCCCAATTCACGCTGTAGATGAGGATATCATCAAAGAAGATCAGGACAAAGACCCGCAGGAAATCTCTGAATATCTCGTTCATGTTAGCCTGGAATGTAGCGGGCCCCCCAATCAGCCCGTTGGCCATAACCAAAAACTCATAATGGTCGTCATGAGTCCGGAAAGTCGTCTTATGGATGTCCGCCTGTGCCATCAAAATTTGATAATATCCGGAACGCAGATCCAACTTGGTGAACCGTTGTGCCCCATGCAACTCATCCAGTAATTCTTCTATGTGAGGAATCGGGAGATTATCTTTGACAGTAGCGTCGTTCAAGGCACAGTAGTCCACACAAAATCTCCAGGACCCGTCCTTTTTCTTGACCAAAATAATGGGGGCCGAGAAGGAACTCGTACTTGGCCGAATGATGTCGGCCTCCAGCATCTCGCGGACACTGCGTTCAATCTCCGCCTTCTGAACGTGTGGGTAGCGGTACGGACGAACATTCGTAGGCTCAGCACCCGCCTTGAGCGGAATACGGTGATCGCGAAACCTTGGCGGTGGCAAAGTGCGTGGCTCCTGAAAAACATCAGCATACTCTGTCAGAAGTAACTGTAACTGAACCAGTACCTCAGAAGGTGTGGAATCGCCGGTGTGGACCTCCCGAAGGACGGCCATCATCTGCCCATCCCCGCTCAACTGCTGCATGCTGCGAAGAGAAACCTCCTTAACAGGAGATGACATGATACCCTTCAGGCAAAACTGTTTCTCCCCGTGTACAAATTCCATAGTCATGTGTTCCCAATCAAAAGTCACACGCTGTAGCTGGCGCAACCACTGAACTCTCAGCACCATGTCGGAGTCCCGAATAGGCAGCAGGTAGGCGTCAGTCCGTCCCACATAGCCGTGTATCCGCATCTCCACTCCTTTCAACACCCCCTCACACTGCAGCTTGCTGCCATCCGCCACCATCACGTGAAAAGCCGCCCCCTGTCAACCAGGTGCCCAACTCGCCGTGCCACGTCAGGGTGTATGAAGTTGTGGGTGCTCCCACTGTCCACCAGAATAGTAACCTTCTCTTGGGCAATCCGGCCCGCCAGCCGCATAGTAAGCGGGGGAGCACAACCCTCGAGAGCATGTAAAGAAACCCCGAACTCCGTCTCTTCCAAGTCCACGTCCACCTCCAACTCCTCAACCGGTGCCGGCTCGTCCGCATCCTGCTGCAGCATGAAAACCTGTATCTTCTGGCATTTATGACCTGACACAAACTTCTCGTCGCAATTAAAGCACAGGCCCTTCTCCTTCCGAGCGGCCAACTCGCTCCAAGACAATCGAGTCACCGTCGGTTTGTTACCCGTGGGCTGCTCCCGTCGTGTTGCTGTAGCAGGAGCCGAAGGCGGCCTACTCGTGATACGGGCCCGCTGCCTGTTGAACCTCTTCTCCTGGATCCGCGCCAAGGTAATGGCGTGGTTCAAGGAACGGGGCATGAGTGCCTGCACCTCGTCACGAATGTGCTCCTTGAGACCAGATATGAAACAGCTGTAGAGTGTCCTCTCCGGCCACTGAACCCGATTCGCCAACTTCTCGAACTCCGTGCGATACTCCATCACCGACCCTTTCTGACGAAGCTTCTGAAGGAGAGCCTCAAAGTTCTCGTACTCCAGTGGACCAAATCTGGCGGTAAAGCCATCCACGAACTTCCCCCAAGGCACGTACTCCCGTCCTCGCAGGAACCACTGTGTCCACTGGAAAGCGTCGTCCTTCAAGTGGAAGGATGCTAACTGCACCCACTGGCCTTCAGGCACCTCCTGGTACTGGAAAAAGAGTTCAGCCTTTTGAATCCATTCCAAGGCGTCACCGCCCTCGAACTCCGGAAAGTACATACGAGTTAATCCGGGAGTCAAGCGTTGTGCCCCTTGCCCTCCTTCCCGTCTTGCGGGCTCCCCTTGCTCGAAACCACCGTATCCTTGATGCTGACCCGCTCCCCAAGGAGGGGGTTGCGGCTGGCCGCCCCATCCTTGGCCAAAACCTGCCATTCCCGGCACCCAAAACCCACGAGGAGGAGGGAGGAGCCCTCCCCTTGGCTGTCCCGTGGTATCGGGTGGCCGTCGGACCCCACCCGGGTCTTCCCAGCCCCGACGCCCTTGTCCGCGGCCCGATCCAGACTCGCCGAACCCGCCTGCCGCAAATCCCGGCGGAATCGGCCCCGACAAGCCCCCATACGCTGCCGCCGAACCCCCTGCCGCACCGTACGCCGCCGATCCGGGACCTTCCGACCCCCCTGCGGCCGATCCTGGCGGAATCAATCCCGCCGGCCCGCCAAACGCTGTCGCCGAGCCCGCGCCAGGCTGGATCCCGCCGACGCCCAGTTCCGCGCCCGATCCCGCTGAATCCTCACTAGCCGGCGCCTTCCCTTTCAACAAGGCCTTCAACTCCTCCATCCGGGCCTCCATCCGTCCTTCCATGGCCGTCATCGAGTCGGTTAGGCCAATAACGTTCTCCTCTAGGGTTTCAATCCGGGAGGACTCCTCTTGAGTGCGAGTGGTCACCATATCAAGAGAAAGACCGCTCTGATACCAAATGTAAGGGCAAAACTACGGAGAGAGCAACTAAGAGAGGGAGATCTAGAGAACACTAGGAGAAATTAGGGTTAGAGAGGGAGAAAGAGGCTACCTGATAATACTCTTCATGACCCCCAAAAGGGGGCTGCCCGGATATATATATATCCGGGCATGGAGGGGCCGGCCGGCCCCTCCCAAGGGGGCTGAACCCACCTGGTTCAGCCCCTGGCCGGCCGGTTCACTGAGTTAACCAGTTGCAATAATCATGCCATATAGATTTAAGTGCCACCGGAAGGAAGAGTTCTTTTTACTCAGCAGTGGGCTTAACTCTGTCTTTTGATTTCTCTTTAAAGAAAATACAAGTCAAGAGATTCACTCAGGATGATTTTTATGCAGTCTTAGTATGTATTCTATAAGGAAAGACATGATGTACTTAGGCATTAGTGAGAGTATGACAAAAGATAGAGCATAATGGCGACATAGGATCCATATAACGGACTCCACTATAGTGGGATAAAGCTTGAGTGTTGTTGTTGTTGGTTAGTATGTATTCTATCATTTGTAATAGAACCTTTTATAATAATTTAATTTGATTATCATATACTAACAGACTAAGGTCTGTACCAGACATTAGTTTAATTCAAGCATTCATTATTGATTCTATCTAGGGATAGTTGGCCTTATGATTTAGATAGAGGTATTCCTTTTAACATTAGCTTCAGTCTTTCATTTCTACTAGTTACAGTAGAAATAAGGAGGAGAAATAATAACTTTGATGATCTTATTCTTCCACATAGGGGGTATTTATACTATTACATCGGAATACGACTTGGTGACACGTCATTGATCCGTGCGCACAAATAATTCCTAAATAGGGTTTGCTCTATTTACGATACAAATATTACGTAGTTAATACAAATATCTTATATATTAAATACTAATATCTCATATCTCTCAACTCTCCCCCTCAAGTCGGATGGAAGATGTCGGTCATGCCCAGTTTTCTGATATCATCAGTGAATATGTCATTTCCCAAACTTTTAGTAAACACATCTGCTAGTTGATCTTTTGATTGGACGAAAGGAGTGACCACTGTTTTCTTATCCAAGTGATCTTTGATAAAGTGTTGATCCACCTCGACATGCTTTGTCCTGTCATGTTGAACAGGGTTGTGGGCTATGCTGATAGCCGCCTTATTGTCGCAGAATAGCGCGCCCTTGGTTCTCCGAACATAATGACGCCCCGTAAATCGTAGCGGGGGCGTAACACATTCCTTTTGAAAATTGTTCGCCAACAGGCACCGCCACTTCCCATCACCGTTGTACCCATTCCGCGGGCTCCACATGTTATTTTTCTAATTTTCCCGCCGGCCACTATCCAGATATTATTTTTGGCATTCCCTCCCTAGCAAGCACATCCAGATTCATGTGGTGGCTATTCAACAAGGACACAGTTGGGCCACCCGCTTGGTGCATCGATGCAGCCATTACTCTAGTAACCATCCCCCGACAACGCCGCCATCCTTCACGTCAACAGTGAGCATGATGGGGGGTTCCCTTCCTATGACATCTTAACTTCGATGACTCGCAACAGGGAGCTATTTGGTGCGAAATCAAGGAGTTGGATAAACCCCTCGCCAAGTTTCTATACCCTTTTATGAGCTTGAGGGCAAGCTCAAAGTAAAGAAAGAGTGAGATGTTATGGGCCCACATAAGTCATTATCTGTTATCTTTATATATGTACTATTAGGTGTCATGTTGGTGTCATTACTATTAAGTGTTGTTCTTTAAAGTTATTATGAATGTGATTCTTCTATGTCGGGTCTTTTGGTAACTTGTTTGCGTCATGTAATTTTATATGTAGGCGGATAGACCTCTTGGGTCATGGAATGAAACAAGCAATGAATTAACTCTTTTAATTCTTTCCCCTCGTCTCCTCCCTCGAGCTAGGTTTGTGGTAGAGCAAAGCTCTCCACCTCCTCTTCCCTCCTAGGTTCATCCCGGTTCGCTCGTCGCATTTTCTGTAGGTTGAGCTTGACTCCATTGAACCTCTTCCTCCACCACTTCCGACCAGATATTGATATGTTAGTGGTAGCTTGTAACAACTTTCTTTTAGTTGTTCGTATCACAACATCCAATGACTTAGTCCCACTATGAATGAATGAGATTCCTTGCAAATTTCAACATTAGCATTCTATCTATTACCTAATCCAAAAAATTATTCACTCAAAACATTCGATTAATTTACATTTTCTTGTATTTATAAGATCGTATGTTAGCCTTGGTCCAAAAGCTAAGTTCATTAATTACTCCATATAAAGTTCGATTACACTTCTGGATTGTCACTTGATTTTTGTTCAAGTTTTAGACTCTAAAGTTGTTAGAGAAATTTAATCATCAAAACTAGCACTTTATACCTCCATTACTTAATTCCAGAAGTTGAATACTTAAAACATACCATTACTAATTAGATTTTCCTGTATTCATAAGATTATAACCCTTGGTCTAAAAATCATGTTCATAAAATAATACAAAGTTCTATTACATTTTGTATGTAACCTTTGGTATAAAAATAATTATATATATATATACAAGCAGTCGTGCATGGCTTCCTTCATGCCCCGACGTGACATTACACTTATTATTCGTCATTTTCATAAAATTGTCTCGCCAAATACAAAAAAGAAAAAAAACCTAAAGGATAATGACATTAAAAATATATACAGACAAATTAAACTCAATTATAAGAAGTTGTAAAATTGAAATAAAGGTGTAAAACTGGAAAAATGAATGTTTCACCAAAAGGTATTTTTCCCACTTATAATAATGTGTTGGTGTGCATATATATATATATATAAGTCACCTCATTGTTTCTCAATAAAGAGAAAAGAAGATACCTTCTTATTGAAGAAAGGAAGATGAGCTTACCAGAGGAGGAAGAGGTTCAAAAGAAGTATATTCAGGGCATGAAAAAGAATTTCCATTTGCAATTGCTTCAAACAACTGCATCATTGCACTAATCTCTAATTCATTTGAGACAGCATTCCCTTGAAGTTCCTCCACTTTCTTCTTTGTCATCTTAGATTCCCACTCTAACTTTTCTAAGGCAGCCTGTTTGTCAGCAAGATTGACCTGTTTAAATAAAAGCAAAGTTACTAGAGGAAGGTCAATTCTGCAATAAATGGATATGAAAAAGACAGGTTCCTATTATAAAACAGTAAAAGCTACTATAAAATACAAAAATATGGTTCAAACCTGTAGAAGGAAAAAAAGGAACCTTGTATATATATTCACTTGTATTAAATACAAAGAATGAGTACATATTTATAGGAGGAAGAAAGTGAGAGGAAGGTCCTATACATGATGTGGGACTAAAGAAGAGAGAAATAACAATAAAAAATACATAATGAGCCTTTGTCAAATGGGCTTCTCTAACACTTCCCCGCAAGCTGGAGCGTACAAGTCATATGCACCCAGCTTGGACAAACACTGGTAAAATAAAGTACTTGATAAAGCCTTCGTGAGAATGTCAGCAAATTGATCAGTGCCCGGAACATGCTTTAATTCAAGTTTCTTCATTTGAACTTTCTCCCGAATAAAATGACAGTCTACCTCGATATGTTTCGTGCGCTCGTGAAACACCGGATTCTTTGCTATGTGTATGGCCACTTGACTGTCACAAAATAGAACAGCAGATGAAGGAAGTTTTACCTCCAGATCAGCAAAAAGGCTTTCAAGCCATGTGAGTTCTGAGACAACCGATGTCATCGATCGGTATTCTGCTTCCGCGGAGGATCGAGCAACCACGGCTTGTTTCTTACTTTTCCATGTAATGAGATGACCGCCAAAATATGTACAGAACCCACTGGTTGACCGCCGATCGTCCAGGGAGCCAGCATAATCGGCATCTGAATATGCAACCAATGCTGGAATAGAGTTGGAGGTTTTGTAAACCAGCCATTGACCCGGAGCTGCCTTAAGGTATCGGAGAATCCGTTCAACCGACTGGAGATGAGAAACCCGGGGAGCATGCATGAACCGACTGACAATCCCAACAGCGAACGATATATCAGGCCTCGTGACCGTTAGGTAGATCAACTTTCCCACAAGACGTCGATAGTATTCCGGGTTCTGGAGAGGCAGATCATCATCAGAGGCATGATCACATAGCTTATGATTTGCCTCCATCGGAGTAGTAGCTGGCTTGCAACCAGACTGGCCAGCGTCTTTGTGGAGATCAAGACAATACTTTCGTTGAGAGAGGACAAGCCCATCCGGACGTCGTGCGACCTCAAGACCGAGGAAGTAGCGAAGATGCCTCAGGTCTTTGGTCTGAAACACGGTGCTCAGATGTTGTTTGGCCGCTTGAATCCCCTTTGAGTCATCCCCAGTAAGTAGGATGTCATCAACATAAACTAAAAGGACCGTTCTTGTTGCCCGGTGTCGAGTGAATAGGGAGAAGTCTGCGGAACTCTGAGTGAAACTCATGTCCCGAACAACCTTACTAAATTTGTCAAACCACGCCCGAGGGGATTGTTTGAGACCATAGATGGATTTCTTCAGAAGACACACACGAGACTCCCCCGTGGTCTCAAACCCGGGAGGTTGGCGCATGTAGACGGTTTCGTGAAGATCGCCATTCAGGAACGCATTCTTGATATCCAACTGATGAAGGGGCCAGTGGCGATGCACAACCACGAAGAGAAGGACACGAACGGTGTTGAGCTTGGCCACCGGAGAGAAGGTTTCCTCATAATCAAGGCCCTGCTGCTGAGTGAAGCCACGAGCCACCAGGCGGGCCTTCAGGCGGTCAATAGTGCCATCAGGAGCATGTTTGATGACGAAAACCCATTTATACCCAACAGGGTGCTGACCGGGAGGTAAAGGGACAAGAACCCAGGTCTGGTTGGCCCAAAGGGCCGTCATTTCTTCGTCCATGGCAGCCCGCCAGCATGGATGTTGGATGCCTCTTGCACAGAGTTAGGGACAGAAACAGAGGATAATGATGTGGCAAAGTGAAGAAGTGACGGTGAAAGGCGATGAAGAGAGACATAATTCGCCATAGGATGAGCGGTGGAGGCTGGAGCCGGAGCAGCAGGCCGCGGAGCGCCAGAGGTCGAAGCCAATTGCAGTGGGGCAACGGGGCGAGGAGAGAGACGAGAATAGACCCGGATGACAGGTGGCTGGGGAAGGACCGGTGGCTGGGCAGGAAGGGGAGAAGATGGAGAACGGGGAACAGAGATGACAGGGCGCACGACGGGCTTCGGAAGAGGAGCGAGATCCAGAGCAGAGAAGAAGGGAAGATCTTCCCGGAAAGTGACATCCGCAGAAACAGTCACCTTGCGGGTAGAGGGCGAATAGCACACATAGCCCTTTTGAGTGCGCGAGTAGCCCACAAAGACATATTTGGCCGCACGGGGATCCAACTTGTCTGTAGATAGGCTGAGGTGGTGAACGTAACAAGTACACCCAAAAATGCGGGGAGTAAGAGGGAAGGCCGGATTGGAGGGAAATAGGAGACCGAATGGAATAGCATTCTGGAGGACGGAGGACGGTAGACGGTTGATAAGAAAATAGGTCGTGGAGAGCGCAAAGTTCCAGTATAGTTTGGGAACCCGCATTTGAAGCATAAGAGAGCGAGCCACATCAAGGAGATGACAATTCTTGCGCTCGGCGACACCATTCTGCGGTGGGGTATATGCACAAGACGTTTGGTGAATAACTCCAAACTCAGAGCAGAGGGTCGCGAAGTCATGACCAGTGTACTCGCGCGCATTATCAGTGTGAATAGTTTGAATGGGCGCAGAGAATTGAGTGCGAGTCTCAAGAATGAAGGCCCGAAATACGCGGGGAAGCTCAGAACGATCACGAAGGAGATACAATCATGTCATGCGAGAATAATCATCGATAAATGTAAGAAAATAACGGTAGCCAGAAATACTAGTAATCTTGTACGGACCCCATATATCGGAGTGTACCAAAACAAAAGGAACAGACCTCCGAGTACATTGAGAAAGAAAAGATGAACGTGGCTATTTGCCAAGAATACATGTTTCACACTGAAAAGCAGGAAGAGATACATCTGAGAGAGCCTTCTAGAGGACTGGGAGAGGAGCATGACCAAAACGTCGATGCCAATCCGAAGATGAGACAGATGCGAGGAGAGTAGGAGAGTCATCAAGAAGGTGGAGCCCGTTCTGCAGTCGCCCCCTACAAATGATAGTCCGCGTCTGCTGATCCTGTATCATAAAAGAAGAAGTAAATGTCACGGAGCAATGTAAGTCAGTAGTAAGGCGACCAACAGAAAGTAAATTGAAAGGAGAGCCCGGAACATGAAGAGGTGAGCGCAGGAAAAGGGAGGAGGCGAGAGGAATATCATCACAGCCAGAGACAGTGACAGCTACCCCATTGGCCACAGTAATGTACTTCGGGTGAGGAGAAGACAAGTACTGAGGCGGTCAAACAGAGGTGATGTGATGAGTGGCACCAGAATCGATGATCCATCGCAGTCCAGTGGAGAGGCAGGCGGTACCTTCATTGGAGATGGAGGCGGCGGAGGCAACCGAGGCCGGCGGGCGGCTGAGTAGGCCATGAAGATGCTGGAGTTGAAGGCGAACCTCGTCGAGGTCAGTACGAGTGGGGGAGGAATCGATGGCAGCAACAGAGGCCTGCGGACGAGGAGGACGACCATGCTTGCGATAGCACGTGGCTTTAAGATGCCCGTCTTTGTCGCAGAAGGAACACTTAGGCCGCGAACGGCCACCCCGACCACATCCCCGAGAATCAGAACGGCCCCCACGAGCTGAAGAAGGGAGAGGTAGTAAAGGTGCAGGGTCCTGCTGGACAAGGGCCGGAAAAGGAGGTCCAGAAAAATCCGGAGGCGGGGAGACCTTGAGAAGCATCGAGCACACATCCGAGAAGGACGGGATAACTGTAGAGGAGAGAATCTGAGCCCGCACACTGTGAAGGTGATGTGGGACCCGAGCCATCATCATGGCGATACCAACGGCTTCCTTCTGGGCACATTGGGCAGCAAGGTCCACAGTAGGAGGCTGATGTTGGATCTTAGCTTCGACCAGAGACCGAGCCTGGGCAACAAAGGAGGTCAGATCGGCCGCCCCACCACTATCAAGAGCCTGAAGAGCAGTGATGATGTCATACAAATGATGGAGACTATCTTTGTCGGAGTATAGGGTATGGAGCTCGTCCCACATGCCCTTGGCCGTCTCATGGTACATGGCCAGACGATAAGACTCGTCATCAAGAGAGTTGAGGATCCACGTCTGAACACGACCATCGTTGTGTAACCAGTCGTCAGTAGTAGCACCGGTAATGACCTGGGTCAAGTGATGAAGAAACCCCTTCGACTGCAGGACCCGGCGAACAGAGTGCGCCCATTCCACAAAATTCTTCTTACCGGTCAGAGAGATAGTAGTAATCTGGAGCTCATCACGAATATCCGGAAGAGAGGCCGGGCGGTCTGCTGGAGAAACCGCCGGTCCGATAGAGTCAGCAGAAGAGGCCATGAAGACGAACCGCGGCTAGGAGAAAAGACCAGGCGAACAATCCAGACGAGCAGGGACCGTCAACAGAGGAGGCCGCACGGGTAGGGAAGTTCGTGCGACTAGAGGGGAGACCGCACGGTCACGGTGTGAAGACACCAGCGGCAAGGAAGAAGCCACAAGCAAAATGTGGATGCCAAGAGACAACGAGGACTGCACGAATAGATACGAGACCGCGCGAATAGATGCGAGACCGCACGGTCACGATGTGAAGACACCAGCGACAAGGAGGAGGCCGCGACCAGAGTGTGGAGGCCGGAAGAAGGAGAACGCAGCGGGCAGCTCGAGGAGACCGCAGCGGAAAGAAACAGGCGGCGCGGACAAACTGCAGCGTAGACAGAAGAATGTTGCAGCGGTCACGGTGATCAAGCACCAGCGGCAAGAGATGCCACAACCAAAAAACGGAGAGTCCGCAACGAACACAAGGGACAACCCGCGCGAGGAGACCGCAGCTGACAGGAAGAGGAGACTGCGAGTAAGAGAACTCGAGCGGTAAGAGGAAGAAGGAGCCGCGAGTAGAGAACTCGAGCGGGCAAGAAGAGGACGTCGCGAGTAGAACTCGAGGGGCTAGAAGAGAGCCGCGAGGAGAGACCACGAGCGGGCAGGACAGAAGCCGCGAGTAGAACTCGAACAGTAAGAAGGGAGCGGGAAGACGCGGATAGACCGGGCGAGCAGGGAGAAGGGGTGGTCCCACTTGTCAGATGAGACTATAAAAGGGAGGGTGGGAGGAAGAGAGGTGGAGCCACAGAGGGAAGAAGAAGAAACCGCGAGAAGGTCGCGGATAGAAGATGGAGACCGCCGAAGTCGGAACCTACCGAAGCGGGCGGTTAGAAGACGGAGACCGCCGAAGGGAGGCGGTTAGAAAAGAACGAGACCGCCCAAGTCGGAACCTGGCTCTGATACCATGTAGAAGGAAAAAAAGGAACCTTGTATATATGGTCACTTGTATCAAATACAAAGAATGAGTACATATTTATAGGAGGAAGAAAGTGAGAGGAAGGTCCTATACATGATGTGGGACTAAAGAGAAGAGAAAAATAACAATAAAAAATACATAATGGCCTTTGTCAAATGGGCTTCTCTAACAAAATCAATCCACTGGTGACGTTGCTTAATTTGGTCCAAGAAAGAGCCAAGACCGAATAAGTTGGCAGGTCAAACTGGTTTGAACGGCTAAGGAGTTGCATCTTTGAAGCTAGTCGTCCAAGAGGTAATTTGAGAATAATAATTCAAGGTAACAATGATTAAGACCCATTAAAGGTTTAAAAAACAAAAATAAAAATCCACAAATATAATCAATACTACTCATCAAATGTAACTACTCAACAAATATTCGTATAGCGACAGTCGTCCATTTCTCACTATTGCTTCCTATGGTACTTGTCCAGATAGTTTCGTCTAGGAGGAGGTCCACTACTCAACATGAAACTAGGAAGATTAGGGTTGTGCAACCAACTATCAAAGCGGCTGTTCTATTTTGTCTAGCTCATCATGTAGTTTCAATGTCGACCCAACTTATAAATAAGGGGTCTGACGCAAGACAAATCTATAGGTGACGAATTAACGATATCCTAACCCTACATGCAATGCAAATGAACACATGACAAATGCAATGAACCTAAACACCGTCTAATGAAGGGCTAGAGGCTTAACATGTAACTACTAGAATGCAACACTAATGTGACATGCGTGAAAATAACACAACTCACCGTAAAGACTACACGTGAAGTGCAATATCCGACCTAGAATTAAGGATAATAATAAATGATTAAAATGCACGCATATGATTTTAACAATAGCAAAATAAATCTTTAGGCAAACGAGTTTAAGCTTTCCTCCGCGTGGAGGGTCAAAGCGAAAGCGCACAACGAATAGTTCCTACAAATCAAAAATTAATCTAGAACAAAATCCAACAATGCAATTTATCCTAACAAGTAAACTCACAAAAGTATGAGGGATGCCCGAGGTGTAGAGATCCGGTGAAGCACGGCGCGGTGGAAACAATCCGGAAGGGAAACAAGGGCTGGCTGGACTGGATCTGGTTGTATGGAACGGGATCGGACTGATCTGGCTGTATGACGTCGGAAAAGGGTTGTGTGAAGGTAGATTCGGGTGTATGGAGGAGGATTCGGGCTATGGGAAGGTAGATCCGGTTGTATGGGGGTGGATCCGGGTTATGGAAGGCAGATATGGCTGTAGGGAGGCTTGTGGTTGGTCGACGGAAGGTGTGTGGTGCTGGAAGTGGTCGGAGGTAGCAGTGCAACAAGGAGGAGGCGGTGGCAGTAGCAGGACAGTAGCAATAGGGACGGTGGCAGTAGCAGGGCAACAACAATAGGGGCGGTGGTAGCAGGACAACAACAATAAGGGCGGAGGTAGTTGTCAGAGAGGCGTGAGTGTGGCGGTAGAGGGATTTGGAGGTGGAGGAAGGTGGCTAGGAATGGGGGTTACCTTTGGGGAGCGGGAGAGGGGCCGAGAGTCATCACCTAGGGTTCCACAAAGTCAACATTGTGGAGTGATCACGGGAATCCGGGAATAGCTTTCTCCAAATTCTGCAATGAACCAAATGGCAGCCCCCTACTCATAATAAAAGAACATTAGGGCATCTTGACATCAACATCTATGATTGGTCGAGAGTGTCAGGTGCCCGATTAGGCTAAATAATGACTAAAATTACAAAAATTATATATGAAAAAACATGTAAAGAAAATCCTGGACGCATTCGCGGAGTCAGATTATTGATCTGAAGACGTCATATATGGTAGGTAGTCAGTCGGCCTGGAACGGGCCCAAAATTCATCCTCCGTTGCGGGTCCACGTCTTCGTTCTGCATCATTCTCCCGAGCTTGAAAGAATTCATCTCCTGATGAATAGATATCAGAATCCACTCGGTGTATGTCATGTAAGACTCGATGAGGTCGACCAAAGGTCGTCCAAGTAACGTCGATGACAGAGCATCCTCGCACATGGTACTCATGTGTCAGGTTGTCAGGCGAAGCTATACATGTGTGACCACGATATCAATAATGCTCTCAAGAATTCACTGATCTGTTGGTAGTCCCGATGTGATTGCTAGTGCAGACGATAAATTCATAGGCGACTGACCCAAAGGAAGGTGAGGCTTAGGAGTGGAATGGGTGTCGGACTGAGTATGTGAAGGTGTAGACTCAAAAACATGTAGAGATGTAGGCTCAAAAAATGTGGAGGTGTAAGCTCAAGAGGATCTTCATGAAATGTGTCCACATACTTGTGAGGCTTGTAGTATAGCATAAGGTCCTCAAAATTAAATATGGGATTTATACTTATGTCGTAGGGATATCAAAATCATATGTATTTTCTTTGATCCTTCTCATGATTTTGAAGGGATCCATTTGCCTCGTTCAAACTTTTAACAAGCCTCCCAAGGAGCCCCATAGCGCAGATTCTCACCAAGACCTACTCGCCTTCATGAAATACCTGCTCATGTTGATGATCATCTGCATGCAATTTATAATATTTATTACCTGTGTTGATCCTCTGTCGAATCGACTCATGAAACACATGTAAACGGTGAACAAACAACTTAGTAGACACATGCAAATGATGCAAATGAATACGACAGACATAATATGTTCTCGAGGGGGCAGTTGTACAATGACTTGCAAATATCTAAGACAGGGCGGCCAATTAGGAGGCTCTTTTGGTGGAGTGTAAAAAAACTCATCGAGTAGGCGACGAGTATCAAAATGACTACATGAGACATCAACACTCAAATACGAGCTTAAAAATGCAAAATGTCGCTCAAGGAACGTAATGCATCAGGGGGCTGACCAGGAGGCATGCATGAAAATGCATCGCGAATGTGACGACCACCTAAGTGCAAACCATATACATCGACTAGAGTACGTGACTCAAGAGTGTGACGATTGCCCCTCAAAAGAAAGAACTCATCTGGTGGGTCATTAGGTGGTGTGTCTCAAGAGTGTGATGTGTCATAAGATAGGTCCTTGAAATATCAAGAGTATACTCAAGTGTAAATGTGAAATTAAAGAAAGTCTTAAATACTTGATGTTCCACTCAAGATTCATTCTCTGGGGTAAGACCAGGGACGATAACGAAAGATACACCAATAACTCGATACTTATAAACGAGTGACTCACCTGAATCTCATCCTCACTAGGACGTAATGGATCATCAGGAGGCGCAACAGGGGGCTCGTCATAGAACCCGTCAACAGGGTCATGATCCTCCAGATGAGTACCAAAGTAAACGGTATTGTCCCCATAAATGGGTGAGGTAGCCATTACAAGATCAACACTAGGCTATTGGCTCTTGGTCCTAATGTACCTCAGGACAATGATATAGGGAGAGTGACATAGAACTACTTTCAAGAATGGGTCTATAGGTGCGGTGTCAATAAACGAGTTTATGGTGAGGGTGTTAACTAACCCAGGGCATGGCAGAAGAAGGGGTGTAGGTGAGAGACACGTCATTATATAATCAATAGGTCGCTCAGACTCACTCTCAGTCGGGGTCACAAGAAAAGAGTTAGAAACAAATGACAGACCACTCACAAGACTAAGTACCTTACTGGGGGTGAGAAAAATCCGTATTAGGTATCATTTCTATCGTGTCTGACATAACAATGGTAGGCAACGTGGTGACCTCGGTATGTAAGGGACTCGTACTGTGGAGGTCAAGGTGTGAATCCACTCGACCAGCTCTTGCAGATCTCAAGGACTGTTCATAATGAAAGACGAGCTGATATGTCTGCACAAGGGACTCCAAGCTGTGATAAGACAACTCATTACGTATGTCAGATCAAAGTCCAGACCGAAATCGGAAAGTGGTCATAGTTGGCTCCTCTCAGATCACTTCCTACAACTAACTCGTCAAAATAATCATTGTACTCAACGACAAACATAGATCCTTGTTGAAGCGAAAATAATTGTTCGAGCAAGTGACTCCGATACGACGGAGGAAAATACCTCTGACACAGCATACGCTTCATAGCCACTCAACTAGTGATGTGATGAAGACGATCTTGCTCGCGGATCCTCTCAATGTTGGACCAATATGTTCTCGTCTGATCTAAAAGTCTAAGTTTCACAAACTTGTTGCGCCGCTCACCGAATAACTCAAAATGATCAAGACACTACTCCATATCCACGAGCAAATAACAAAAGGACTCGGGACTCGATGAATCGTCAAAAGATGAGGCAACAACACAAAACTTACACTCAAGCTCGTAATAATCATCCCTAAAATAATCGAGTCATGTCGGAGGGTCGGCACGATATGCTCGTGCATGGGGATGGGGACGACGATAGTCATCATAGTAATCATCTCTAGCATAGTGGAATCGCGTCGAGCCGTCAACTCGATCTCCGGTAGTGGTGTGTGGCGAACGATAATAATCATTGTAATAACATGAGGATTTCTCTAAAGGGACTCTATGGGATCGGGTATAGATAGACTCAGGATCCCGAAGTAGAGGAAAGGAAAGACGATGATAACTAGTTATATATGATGAACCTAACAACTCTATATGACCTACCACTATGTATATAAATGTGGCCCAAACCATGAGCTCTGATACCAATTGATGTATGGTAGGCATGTGGGTGCGCGACTAACATGCATTCTCAGGTAAAACTCGGGAGATAATTTTATTATCCTTCAATATTATATGTAACACATGTAAGACCCGACAGAAGAGTCAAACAAAGCAACAAATAATTGAATCGAACACATATTTTAAGCAAAACAAGATAAATTTTTAGGCAAGAGGGTTTAGGCTTTCCTCCGCATGGAGGGCCAAAGAGAGAGCACGCGACAAATAGTTCATGCAAATCACAAAATAATCTAGAACAAAATCTTACGATGCAATTTATCCAAACAAGTATAAGAACACAACGCAATATTTAAATGATGAAAACAATAGTTCGTACGACAAGAAGACTCACAAAAGTATGAGGGTTGCCCGAGGTGTAGAGATTCGGAGAAGCACGACACGGTGGAGACAATCCGAAAGGGAAACAAGGGCTAGCTAAACTGGATCTGGCTGTATGGAGCAGGATCGGGCTGTGGGGGGACAAATCTGACTATATGGGGGTGGAATAGGGCTGTGGGAAGGTAGATATTGCTGTATGGATGCGGATTCGGGCTATAGGAAGGTAGATCCGATTGTATGGAGGCGGATCCGGGCAATGGAAGGCAGATCTGGCTGTAGGGAGGATTGTGGTGGGTCAGCGGAAGGTGGAGGTGGCAGGAAGTGGTCGGCAGTAGCAAAGAAGTAAGGAGGAGGCGACAACGGTAGCAGGACAGTAGCAATAGGGGCTGCAGTAGCAGGACAACAGCAATAGGGGCGGTTGTAGCTATTGGAGAGGCGTAGGAGTGGCGGTAGAAGGATTTGAAGGTGGAGGAAGATGGCTAATGATGGGGGTTACCTTTGTGGAGCGAGAGAGGGTCTGAGAGTCATCACCTAGGGTTCCACGGAGTCGGCATTGTGGAGTGATTGAGGGAATCCGAGAATTACTTTCTCCAAAATTCTGTAATGAACCAAATGGCAGCCCTCTACTCCTATTTATAATAAAAAAACATTAAGGCATCCTGAAATCAATAACTATGATTGACCGAGAGTGTCAAGTGTCCGATTATACTTAATAATGACTGAAATTACAAAAGGTATATATGAAAAAACATGTAAAGAAAACTCTGAACGCATCCGCAGAGTCGGATCATCAATTCGGAGACGTCATATATGGCAGGTAGCTTATCTGCCCCAAATGGGCCCAAAACTCGTCCTCCACTGCGGGTTCGCGTCTCCGTGCCGCATCAGGGTCTTAAGGTCTCTCTCTTTGGGCGACAAAATTTTGACCATACTCTATATAATTCAAAATTATAGGTGCAAATAGCATGTGCCTGGTTGTCTGGCCCGGGCCTAATTAGGCCTAGGCCAAACCTAAGCCAGACTTATGGGGCTTCACCAGGCCCCCTTTTTGCATGGGCCTGTCTTGGTACCCAACCCAGACCCAGGCTTGGCCTACCCAAGCACCCAGAATTAGTCTGGTGCCCGATTTACGAAGGGCTCAACCATATTTAATATAGTTGAGCGTGTACTCATATAGTCGGACATGCGACCATATAGCTGGGCATGCGCCCATATAGCTAGGCGCATGTGCCCATATAGCTAGGCGCATGTGCTGAACTATATTTAATTTAGCTGGGCATGCCCAATTATTAATCTAGGCAGGCCACACAGTTATAGTGTCGGGCAACCTCCCACTGCCCGTCCTGAGCTCACTAGACCCGGGCCTCGCCCGACCTGGCTGGGCCGAGGCAGGCAAGCTCCCCTTTTGTAAGGGGGACCCAGACCTGGCCTGGGTCTGTCGGGTTTTATTTGAATGCTTGTTCTAAACTAAGATTCCTCGTGTCTCCTTCTTTACGTGAGTTGTTCCTTCTTCATCATTCTCTATAATTAAATAAAAATCTATTCAATATTGTTACGGGATAGTTTGGGGGGGAAAATAACACTTTCTTACTCTTGCAACAGATAAGGGTATATATAGGTAAACCCATATACAAAATATAATGAGAATAGTCAACACCCTCACTCAAGTTGGATCATGTAGGGTAATCATACCTAACCTGTTACAAAGTAATTTAATCTTAGGATCCCCTTAGTGAGCTGCATATTAGCAAGTTGTTTGCTAGTCTTGACATGCCCCAGAGAAATGATCCTTTTTACATATTTTTCTTTTTAACAAAGCGACAATCCACCTCAACGTGCTAAGTACGCTAATGAAAAACAAGATTAGTAGTAATCTGAATGACAACTGTATCGTCACACCATAATTAAGTGGGTTCTTAAACAAGATAGTCTATCTCTTAAAGGATCTGTCTGGTTCACATAACCTCTGTCATAGTATGAGATATGGTGCCATAGCTTCAACACTAGATATAATACTAATGGTTTGCTTCTTCACTAGATTAAGTTGCCACCCAAAAAACAGTAAACTCGTTAGTGGATTTTTGAATGATTAAGCATCCTGCCTGAACAAAGTCACAGAATGCTTCAATATTACTATGGCCGCGATCGCTATAAACTAGACCAAAACCGAGATCTTTCTTCATATGTCTTATAATACGAAAGAAAGTATCTCACTGAGCATTGGTAGTAGATGTCATAAACTGACTGACTTTACTTACGACAAAAAAAATTTGGATGTGTCATAGTGAGATAGTTCAGTTTGCCAACTTTTTTGCTGCGATATTTCTCTGGATATTTAAATAATGGACTTTCTAAATAAAGATTCATCTCGCATGATTCAAGTGAGGAATCAATTGTATCACATTGATACATGCTCATTTGAGGAGATCAAGAATAGACTTCCTTTAGCATAGGAAGGTACCTTTTTTGTTATCAGTAACTTCAATGTCAAGAAAGTATGTTAGTGGACCAAGATCCTTTGTCTGAAAGTTTTGATGTAGGAAGACCTTAAGTCGAGTAATCACTAGTAAGTCGCTCCCAGTGAAGACTATGCCATCACCATAAATGGTTAATAGGATGCTTACTCGCCAAGATATGGTCATAGAAGACAAATGAGTCCTTTTGGCTAACACAAACATTTGTTTATCGTAAAACTCGAACAAGAGAGGGGTTTAGAAATTTAACTTCCCTCAAAGGTGAGGAGAGAGGAAAGATCACGAAGAAGAATCGGGGATTTGGCGGCGCTTAGGTGACGAAAACTCTAAATTGGAGAGGGCTTTAAAGAGATCTGATAGGCATCGGGCTGCTCGCAGGGCCATCTAACCCAGGATCCATAGCCGGCCCCACCAGGTCCCACAGACCATACACCCCAACCCTTCTCCATAGCGGCTGCCAGGCTGCTCACTCTTAAGGGATCCATAGCTGGCAACCGCGGCTCAGTTGGTGATGAAGATCCGCGGAAGCAGATCTTATCTAGGAGGTAGGGGGATCGAGCCCCCGCCTCAACAACCCGCCTTGCGGTTGCCAGCTATGGATCCCTTAAGAGTGAGCAGCCTGGCAGCCGCTATGGAGAAGGGTTGGGGTGTATGATCTGCGGGACCTGGTGGGGCCGGCTATGGATCCTGGGTTAGATGGCCCTGCGAGCAGCCCGGTGCCTATCAAGATCCCACCAATCGATCTGATGAACGACGTCGAAAAAAAATACATGATGATTAAACGATTGCAGGGGTTAACACTTGAATCTCAAGATACACGAAATTTGAAGCACAGAAATAAACCAAATAATTTCAATAAATTCTGAATAAAAGGAAAAGGAGGAGTTCTTACCCAAGAAGACCAAATTTGGACTCAAAAATCCGAGTAGAGGAGGTTTTGAACAAAACCTAGGTGTCCCTCTTGAAGTCTATCGGCCAAAACGGAGAGGAAGGAGAGAAATTAGGGCTGCCGGAAGAAGATGTCGCTGTCCTCGAAGAGAAGAAGAAGAGGGATTGTCGGCCCTTTGGAGGAGGGGAACTCGGCTTTGGGAGGAGGGAAAGAAGGAGACGTCGACAAGAAGGGTGCGGCGTTGCGGCTTTGCGAGAACGGGAGCGGGAGATTGGCGGAATCGGGAGTCGACGCGAGTGCGGGATCGTAGATGTGTGGCTTGCGGCTTGCGTGCGAGAAGAAAAACCTAGCGCCGAGTGTTTAATAGGGGGGTTGCAGGTAGTATAAGGAAAAAATAATCTAATCTTATATTACCACTATGCCCCTAGGCTTTTTTTTTGCACTGATCTCTCCTGTTTTTTTAAACACATGAGTTGTTACATTCTCCCTTACTTAGTAAGTTTCGTCCTGAAACTTTTGAGGATTTCCTGAATGGGGTCCTTTAAGGCGAAGATTCAAACGACATTCATTCCAAAAAGATTTGCAATTCAAGGTATGGAAACTAACTATTAATATACTGAAAAGGAAAGGAGAACAAGTAAAGAGACTTACCAAAATCAAGAGAAGAGTTGTGGATACATGCTACGCATGTCAGATTCAAATTCCCAAGTGTACTCTTCAGACTTTCCATGCATCCAAAAGCACTCTGACCATAGGAATGGTTCTCTTTCGAAGCTTGCGTTCTTGATAATCTATGATCTTAGCGGGCTCGACCGATAAGAAAGATTGGCTTCTGTAATCACTGGAATTTCTTCAATGACATGAGTAGGATCACAAATGTACTTCTGAAGCTGGCTAACATGGAATACATTGTGAACACCATAAGCAGGTAGCTCAAGATGATATGTCGATCCTCCGACACGCTCTAAAATAGAAAACGGTCCCACGAACCTCGGGCTGAGCTTATGATGGAAACCAAACCATTTCATCCCAGGAGGAGAGGAAACCTTAAGGAAAATTTGACCACCCACAACAAATTATAACGGACGGCGGCACTGATTGACATACTTTCTTTGTCTCTCAATGGCACGATTAAGCTGAAGTCGAGTCTTCCTTGTGGCTTCTTTCATTTCCTGAAGTAACTCAGGCTCCAAAACAACATTTTCACCCACTTCCGACCAATAGAGAGGGGTCCTACAACGACACCCATACAGTGCTTCAAAGGGGTCATCTTGAGGCTCTCTTAATATCTTTTATTGTAGGCGAATTCAATAGGTGCTCATCCCAAGCTCCCTTGTAGTCCAGAATATAACACTGAAGCATGACTTCGCGTATTTTATTAACCCTTTCAGTCTGACCATCAGTCGTCGGATGATAAACAGTGCTACAACGACGCCCATACATGTACATTTAGTTTTTCACCGATAAACTCAAAAACTTCCGCTTAAAAAGTTTTTTTTTATTTCAAAGTAGTTATTTTGAATCAATTAACATTAAATCAGCTCCCGCCTCGCCCATGCCTATGGCATAACGACCCACCAGAAGCTGACTCTGATCTTTGCTTTTAGACAGGTCATGACAGTTGGTATCAGAGCTAGATTAGGCTTCTAAAGATAAAGTATTTTATAATTATCACTAATTTTGAAATTGTTATATAAATATATATATAATTTTTTCACAGGTCGTGACAGTTTGCATCATTTTTTCACTCACCTTGACATTTTTTGTTGTTCTCGGCTGAAGCACTTACACTACAATCATAAGCATGAGTAGTATGCACACGAATGTTAAAGGGTTATGGGCAAACTTAATATTTATGTGCATATAAATTCCCACTAGGATATACACCGCTTGCAAATATTAAATGAATATTGACAGTTTAATATTTCAAGTGCGATGACATTAAAAACATAATATGCATGACATGTCAAGCGAAATTGGCACTTAACATGACATGTGTATCCACTCATGAACATTCTTAGGAATGCATTTTAGCCATAATTGCATTGCATGCATAGCATAACTCATTGCACAAGTGTTAAGCTAAAAACAATAGATGATGATTGTACACATGGATTTACAAATTATTTGTTATTGTACGTGATTTCATAGATGCATTTGCATAATCATTACCTAGAGTTGCCCAATAAAAATATTGTAACTATTACATGATTTACGTATTCAATAGTATTAAAATGCTAGAACTCTAGTCTACATCCTTTCTGTTCAGCTTGATTGTTTCTCTTATCAGATTCTCTTGTATTTCTTTCTAGATGGCTTCTAAGCGCTCGCGATGCAAGCATGCTACCTGTTCTGCGGGGGGAGCTTCTGGAGATGTCACTGCCCAGCTACTGAGGCAGATTATGGAATGTCTCACTCGCCTGGAAGAGGATCGCCAAACTCCCAATTCGGCCTCTGGTTCCGGCCGCACAGGGACAACTAGAGTAGCCATCACCACTGCCCCTCATGGAGCCACCCCACTTGCACCTGATTCTGGAACCGGCTCGCCTACCGTTACCCTAGTGACCCTGCTCGTGTCAAGTCTGACTGCTCCTCCCGTAGCGATGACAGATACTCTGTCGTTCAAGAGGCTAAAATCGTCATCCTACAGTAGCGATCGAGACTACTTCGTCATCTCTGAGTGGCTCTCCCAAATGGAGAAGCACTTCAAGTATGTTGGAGTTCCGGAAGCTCAGAAGGTTCTTCTTGCGGCCTACCAGCCGACCGAGGATGCTTACACCTGGTGGCTTCAGCGCCGCAATCTCCCAAATTCTTCCACCCTGACCTGGGGCAATTCAAGAAATCCATCATGGAGAAGTTTCTCTCTTCTATGGAGCAGGATAGGTTGCTGAGAAGTTCTTGTCCCTTTACCAGCTTGGCGGAACAGTGACCGAGTATGAAAAGGAGTTCTCCCTCTTATCCCTCCTTGCCGCGGAATTTGTGTCAGATGAGCCCAAGAAGATCAGTCGTTTCGTGAAGGCACTTCAACATAATTTCAGCCAGCATGTGGTAGCTTATGGCGCCACCACCTATGCCGAGACTGTGGGAGCCGCCTTGTAAGTGGAAGTTATTGAACTGGATCGTACTGCCAAGAAAGTCCAACATGGTTCTAGCAATGTCGTTGCCTCTGACCACAACCGCAAGGGTGCTCCATCTCAGGAGCAAGGACTCAAGTCCAAGGAGGTGTGTGTTTTCTGGCACAAGGTGGGCCATGTCGCCCAAGTCTGTCGCACCCTCCTGAAAAAGCAGAAGATGGTTGTTCCTGCACAACAACCTCAGTTGACGTTTGCCTCTGCCTCCACCGTCTATGCTTACTGTAAGAAGCTAGGTCACATGTTGAAGGACTGCCGCCGTAAGAAGAATGTCTGCCACCGATGTGGACAAGTTGGGCACCATATCAAAGACTGCCCTATGAAAGAAAGCTTGATTCTCGCTCAGCCTCTGTGGTCTATTTCGGGAGCTCAGGAAAAGGGCAAAGCTGTGTTGAACATCATCTCTCAAGGTGAGGCGTTCACTTCTACCAACGTCGTCTCTAGTATGTATGCGTTCTTTTTATTTTCTGCATCTCAGTTTATCTGTCTACTTTAGTATCAAATAATCTTGAAATGCATTTATGATTTCCTTTTCTATGGAGATTTAGGGTCAAAAATAAGTGAATGCATTTTTTTTATTCTGGTGCATCTCACTCTTTCATCGTTCGTCATATTGCGCATCTTTATTGCTGGCCTACATCGCCACTTGAGGTCCCTTTTGAGATCTTTGTGCCCGGTCATCTGCACCTTTCCAATTGGGGCATTCTCAATTGTTCGATCTTGCCTGGTGATTTGCGAGTCTCAGTCGACTTTATAGTTCTGGATATGACAGAATTCGATGTAATCTTGGGCATGAATTGGTTGATTGTGTATAGAGCAAAGCTGGACTGTGTGACAAAGATTGTCAATCTCAGCAACGATGGCAAGGACTACAATGTTCATCTTCAGACCCGCTGCCACCTAAAGGTAATATCTGTTGTGCGCGTCACTCGTCTTCTTAGTCAAGGATATTTTGCTTGTTTTGTATATGCTTCACTTTCAGATTCTGTCTCTCCTCAACTCGAATCCATCCCGATTGTTTCTGAGTTTCCTGACATTTTTCCTGTCGAACTGCCTGAAATGCCTCCTGATCGAGATGTGGAGTTCTCCATTGACGTAGAGCCTGGAATGCCCCCCATATCTAAAACTTTGTACTGTATGGCCCCGCACGAACTAGAGGAGCTTAGATCGCAATTTGATGAACTGCTTGAGTATGGATACAGTCGTCCTAGCTCTTAACTTTGGAGAGCCCTCGTCCTCTTCGAGAAAAAGAAGGATGGTTCCATGAGATTGCACATTGATTATTGAGACCTAAATAAGGTTACAGTCAAGAATAAGTATCCCCTTCCGCGTGTGGATGATCTCTTTGATCAGCTCAAGGGTAGTACCGTATTTTCCAAGATATATCTCAGATCGGGATACCATCAGCAGAAGATCAAGGAATCCGACTGTACAACCCATATTCGTCGAGGGTGGACACCTCCAAAGCCAGGTCAGCAATGGTCAAAGTCAGCAAGTCAAGACAGAAGTCAGAGTCAACGCGCAAGACGGCAGAAGGCCTGGGCGAGTATGGTGAGCTACACTCGCATACTCGCCAGGTAGGCGACTAGGCAGGTTACTCGCCCAGCCGAGCGAGCTCCCCTCAAGAAGTCGCCTAGTCATCAGGGGTGGGGCTATAAATAAGACCCCCCTCTCTTTGGATTTGCCTATAAATAGGACCCCAGGAATACGAGGAGACGGACTTCGGAATCTCGCAAAATATCTCGACCACCTTTTTCCTAAACTGCGAGTTGAGCCTTTAGATACTTTATTCAGAGAGACAGATCGCGAGTTTGCGACTATCTATCTTAGTCGCCGCGACTTTGTTATCAGCTAGTCTACCTCGTACCCTGCTCGGTCATTCTTGGTTGTGGAGGGGTTGCTTCTTCTAAGCTTCTGGGTACATGGTGGGACCTCCCTGCCGTAATGTCTGGGGTCCTTTTAGTTGTCTGACTGTTTCTGTGTCTTAGCCCGTTAGCCGTCGAGTCTGACCGCTGAACCGGTAACCTTAGGATGTCTTGATCCAAATTTTTGGAGTAAGGGATTTTTCCGGCTTCAACACTTTGGTACGGTGAGCGTGGATCGTAGCCGAGGAAGAAATTTTTACGAGAATACTTCATAGCTTAAGATGGCGAGCTGGAGACCAATGGCAGCAACTCGCGAGCATTCGGCAAGGTGGGCGAGTTCTCTGGAAAGTGGGCGAGTTCTCGGCAAGGTGGGCGAGTTTTCTGGTTACTCGCTCATAGGCGACTTTGCGATGACGACTTTCAAGCTCGGCGGCTCCGTGAGGCGAGCTTCCCTATTACTCACATAGAAGCGAGTTCCATATTGCGACCTCCTTAGGCGGGCTCCAGATGACGACTTTAGTTGGCCAGTATATGCAGGCGAGTTCATAGAGGTTGGTGAATTCCCTTGTTGCTCGCCCATAAGCGAGTTCCATATGGCGACAACCCTATGCGAGAATATGCAGAAGAGTTTGTGGAGGCGAGTTGTAGATGGCGATATACCGGCGAGTATAGGGTGGATTGGCACTCGCCCATAGGCGAGTACAGGCAGGAGAGGCGAGCATCTTTGTTACTCGCTTGTGCGTACTTTTTGTATGACTAACAAACAGGGCGAATCACAACAAGTTCACAACCAGGAAAAAGCATACAAGGTGCTCTACGAGCTCCTACTTGCGATGATCTCCTCTGACAACCTACATTTCATACTCGCGAGCTCATCTCTTCGACAACTATGGTGTTCTCCTTCAATTCCGTGAGTCCATACTCGCGAGATCATTACTTCAGCAACTATGGTGTTTGAATTCTGGGAGTTTATACGCGTGAGGCTATCGCTTCAGCAACCAGGACGCTATGTTATTCATTTCATCTCCTCAAATACCTGGAGCGGGAATGACCTGAAAAATTTCTACGCGGGTATCTCCAAATTCTTGCAGGAGGAGATGGAGATCTTGGGAGGAGGGGTCGGCAGAGACAGTCGGGCCCTGTAGAAGGAAGGATTGCGGGCTGGCGGGTGGAGAGAGACATTGCCATTCCACTCTCTTAGGGGCTAGGGCCATGATACCACTGTATTATCAGATTGTTGAAATCCCATGTAATCAGACCAAATGTTCGGAGCCAACGAACACCCAAGAAGACATCAAAGCCTTCAAGGTCGACAACCAAGAGATCCGCCTCAAAGGATCGATTGTGAATCGTCAAGGTTACCCCACGACATAGTCTCGAGCACGCCATGTTGTGTCCATTCGCAACCGAGACTTGAAGTTGGCGGCGGTTTGTGATCAGCAAACGGAGACTGGCAGCCGTTGTGTGTCGGATAAAGTTATGTGTACTGCTCGAATCTGGAAGGGCGACGAGGGCTGTGCCCGCAAGGTTGATGGTAAGTTGGAGCATATGGCAACCATGTGGGCCGGTAATAGCATGGACGGAGATCTTCGGTGCCTCGGTGTACGGATCCTCATCATCGTCATCGGAGGGGTCGTTGACCTCAGTCCAAAACAGGTGTTTGCAATGGTGGTCGGGTCCAAAAATTTCGAAACAGAGCCTCTTGGCTCGACGGTCTGTCATTTCCGCATTGAATAAGGGGCGACGGAATGGAGGCTTTGGTGAGTCATCCGAGGGGGTTGCCTCGTAACGACGGACCAAAACGGAGCATGTAAGCGGTCATGAACTCATCCCAATGAAGGTAAGGACGCTCACGTTGTAGTTGAGAAAGCCACAGTTGGGCGGCCCCGTTGAGGTAGGAGGAGGCGAGTCCCAGCCGATCATCATCGGTGGTGCGTTGGTTGGAGAAGAAAAGCTCGCATTTAGTAAGCCATGAGAGCGGATCTTCATGTCCATCAAACACCGGAAAATCCAGCTTGACGTATCAGTGAAACACACTGCCCTCGGGGCGGTGGCTGGAGGTCCCATCGCGGCACAGATGCTCTGGGGCGGAGTGTTGACTTGCCGATCGAGCGGGGAAACTGTTGCGGAGAGGTGGGCGGTGCGGGAGTCGACTTCCCCAATGAGGGAATCCATGCGGCCGAAGCGGTCCAAGATTTGCTGAAAAAGGTCACGATCGGCCATCAGAATGAGTGGAGGCATCGACGGAAGCGACATAAGGCCTAGGCTATCTGGCGCAGCGAGGCGGGGCGCGATGTCCGGAAATGAAAGGGCGTGAGATCCTGCGGTAGGGTTAGCAGCTGGAGGTGGGATTAGGGTCGGCTCGGGAAGGGGGATGAGAGAGAGAAAGAATACGGGAAGGGGGTGAGAAGGAGAGAGAGAGAGAGGGAGAGAGAGAGAGGAGATGAGGATAATTCTTCTTACTTGCCAATCAAGATACCCCACATTGGTAAATAAAAAAAATCCAAAAGAGTAGCATGCCCCTCACTTTGGCTTAAACACGTGGGATCAAATACGCACTAAAATATCATCGAAAACAAGTGTGAAATAAAAGAACGAAAACAAAGATACAAACTTATGTGTGTTCATCTTCATGTCGGTGTGACCGTGTTGCGTCGGTGGTATGTGCGCCCCCATCATGGGTCCGGTTCCTTGACCGGTGATAATTCTGTAACAGCTCCTTGTTCCATGCATGTTACTTTCCCCACTACTGTAGCAGCATTTCCCCTAGGTCCAACCCCACAAAAGCCATCTATTTCCACATCCCAACAACTCAATGTCGTTGTCGGATCTCTTTGAATGCGAGTATATCTTAATAGTGTGTTTCTCTGTTTCTTTATTATTTACTCGATGAGTATGCTGAAATTGCTTGGGAACTAATCTTGTTGTAAGATTGTAATAATTTCCCTAATCTTATAAGTCTACTTTTGTGAAATTTGTGGCGAATAACAACTTATGCGAAAGCAATTGGGATTTTGCTAACTTACTTGAAATTATTGTTAACATTGTGTTTACTGTCAGTCTTGTAAAGTTCTACTTGCTAGCAATTTCATTTTCGGATTTTAAATTAAAGTATCCATGCATCATATAGCGTCGGTGCGCTTAAGCCCATTCCTCACACTCACTTTAGAATTGCATTACGTAGGCCTTATGGACCATTCGCTGCTAACGCAGCTCATCGACGTAGTTGCCCTAACTTTGTCCACCAAATCAGCGTACGTAGCCTTCGTAGCGTAAGCACATCCTCGCTACACAGCCCGTCCTGCGCCACTTACCCTCTAATTCCTATGTGAGAATTCGTTTATTTGCATCAACCTTTATAGGGGCTCATTCAAGACTTGCTCGAACGACTACTCAACAAAGAATGAGAGCTTTGGTTTCCTCTCATCGAGATAGGAGCAGGAAAAAGAGAGATTTTCGTCGTTTGTGGATCACTCGTATAAATGCAGTAACTTGCGAGGAAAGAATATTCTATAGTTATAGCAAACTCATACACAATATGTACAAGAGACAATTGCTTCTGAATTTGTACAAGAGACAAACTCAAATAATTCTTGCAACTCCTTTCACCTAGAAGCATGTCATGAGCTATTTTTGCCTAGGCTTCACTGCCCCCAAAGCATTCCCCACAATCATCGAACCACCCTCATAGATTCAGGATGTTACAAATGTACCATCTAAGTTCTGTTGAGTAGTACAACCCCTGGTGGTATGAGGGTACCCAAGGAAGATACACTTAATGGAAGAGCATCAAATTTAGATAACAATGATTGAGCATCGGTAATATAACATGCACAACTAAACACACGAATGGGTAAAGGATCTGTTGATTGGGTAAGAAATAATGTATGTTGTGGTGTCTCGCCATAAATAATGTGAGTGGGAAGACGATTGATGAGGTAAGTGACGGTGAGAACTACATCACCCCAAAAATATATTTGGACACATGCATGTAATGTCAGTGCACGAGTTACCTCCAAAAGGTGATATTTTTGCGTTTGACAACAACATTTCATTGATGATTGTTAGGACATGTGGCTTGATAGATAATACCTTTTTGTGTAAGGACATAAACTAAGATAAATATTCGCAACAATTGTTAGTTCGAAGACATTTCAGTCTAATGGGGAATTAAGTAAAAAATTCATTCCACAAATTTTGAAAAATGAACAACAATTCAGAATGATTTTTCATTTGATAAAACCAACTCACAAATGAAAAATCATTGATGAACACAACATAATAACGATGACTTATAAGGTAGGAACCGGATAAGGTCCCAGACATCAGAATGAACTAAAAGGTGCAAGAGTTCATTTATTGTCAGGCAGTACATAGCAAACATGACGACGTTAAGCAAAATAGCAAGACTCACAACTGAAATTAGGAACAAACTTTAAAATAGAACACGAACACTGTAGAACTGAAGTAGGAGGCTAGAGAGGGCCATTCTACGTGTCTTTGTGTGAACAATTCTGCCTGTTGTTCGCAGCGGAGTATGGAACAGAGAGAACTTGCGATTGACTGGCGGGGGCTGAGTGCTGAGAGCGTTGCGCGCGAATTACTTGTTGTAGTGTGAGGCGTGCGCACAGAACGGAGCGCTCGGGGGCGCACGAAGGTGGATGAAGGTGGATGAAAGTGGATGCAGATCTTCGTGGAGCGAAGGAGATTCCTAGAGAAGCTCTCAAGTGCGTAGGAGGAGAAGCGGAGAAAAACACGTGGAAATGAAGGGGAGACTAGGGTTCTTATGTATAGGCCTCAAGGGTGGTTATGGTGGTTGCGCGGGTATCGGCAGACCATAACCACTCAAATTATTATTTGCAGACCAAATTAATATAGTTCACGACGCACATTTTTTAATAATTTTACTACGCGTAGACCGATATAATTTCGGCAATGTGCACCCACCCATAATGGGTGGTTATGTCGGTGGTTATGCGGGTGGTTACTCGCACATCGGACGGTGGAGATTGCGTGAGGACGATCGGACGATGGAGGATTGGCTGATGGCGGAGAGGGGGCGACCGACGGTGGGGCCTGATTGGCGGGGGTCGACCGGGCGGCCAGCCAAGAAGGCTGACCGAGCGGTCGGCCAAGCGCCTAAAAAGGGGGTCGACCTTGCGGGAGGCCGCCCACGAGGTTGCACGGCGGGAGACCGACCTTGCGTCGGTCGGACTCTTGGGGAGGTCGGCCTCGTGGTGGGCGGTCGATGGCCATCTGCCTGCTCGGTTTGGAGGGCTCACGCAAGGTGTGCGCGGCATTGCGATTGCGTAGCCATAAAGCACAGTTTAGAGTACAAGGACTCTATTGATTTTATGCAGGATTGTTGTCTGCTCTCTGAGGTGATTCGGGAGGAGATTTGAACCAAGAAGGTGGAGCCTCAAATGGAGGATGAGCGAGAGATAGCACTCAAGAAGGGGATGTGAAAGACCCTGCATATGATAGTGCGGAAGCGCGGATGTGATGTATCCGGGCTCGACTTTGAAGACCTCTCTGAGGATAAGAGTGTTGATTCCGATGTAGATATCATGGGTGAGGAGTAGCTCCACCCTGTTGTATCTTGTATTTCTTCCCCCTGGTGGCGTATTTGTATCTATATCTTTGTGCTTGTAATGATGTTGCATATTGTTTCTGTAGCGCTTTGAACGTCTTTGGTACTTTGTATTGTTGTTCATGTATTGCTCTGGCTTGGAGCATCGCTTGTGTAACGATTTATCTCGTAGTGTCGGCACTGAGACTTCGATTTGCGTTCTCTGTTTGTTTTTAGGTGTCGGCAGCATGAGGATGAGTGTCGGACGATGTCGCAACCTACTACGCGGGCGAAGGGCAGACGCTTCGAGCCGGGGTAATGAGAGGTCGAGGCCACAGTGCTGAGGGTTGTCCTTGGCTGTGGCGGGACTTGCTACGAGGGCGAAGGGAGGACCTTCAAGCCACGGTAGAGGTGCGGGGACGAGCCCCTGACGATGTCGTAATATACTACGCGAGCGAAGGGCGGACGCTTCGAGCCGGGTAATGAGGCCAAGGCCACCGTGTTGCGGGTTATCCTTTGATGTGGCGGGACTTGCTACGGGGGGCGAAGGGCGGACCATCGAGCAGTTGTAGAGGTGAGGGGACGAGACCCGGACGATGTCGTAACCTACTACGCGGGCGAAGGGCGGACGCTTCGGGCCGGGATAATGAGGTCAATGCCACCGTGCTGCGGGTTGTCCTTGGATGTGGAGGTGAAGGGAGGACCTTCAAACCTGGGCGACCGTGAGGGGGGCAGTCCCTGGAGGTGTCGTGACCTACTGCGGGGGAGAAGGATGGATCTTTGATCCGCGACAGTGGGAAGTCACAGGGGTGTGGTCCTGGAGAGACAGTGAAGGGCGGACGCTTCGAACCGTTAGCAAGCGCAAGGGGGCCAGGCCCTGGCGATGCTATAACCTACTGTGGGGGAGAAGGGCGGATGTTTGATCCGTGACAGTGGGAGGTCACTGGAGACCATGACAATATCGTACTCTACAACGCGGGCGAAGGGCGGAACTTTGAGCTGGGGTAATGAGAGCAAGGCCACTGTGTTGCAGGTTGCGCACAACAGGGAGATCTAATCCCTGACGATGTCGTAACTTACTACGAGGGCGAAGGGGGAGCCCTTCGAGCCGAGGTAGTGAAGCCAAGGCCACTGTACTGCGGTTTGTGCGTGACCGCGGGCTCAGATCCCTGATGACGTTGTAATCTACTACGAGGGCGAAGGGCGGACCCTTTGAGGCGAGGTAGTATGGTCAAGGCCGTCGTGCTGTGTTCTAAACGTGACTGGGGGGATTGGGCCCTGACGATGTCGTAACCTACTACGCAAGCAAAGAGCGGACCTTCAAGCCAGAGTAGCGAGGTCAAGGCCACCGTGCTACGGTCTAAGCTCGACTGGGGGATTGGCCCCAAAGTATTCTACGATGGCGGAGTTAGGAGCAAACAGAGCATATTGCATTAAAACAAATAATAACACGTGTCTGATTCCTGGCTCTTCTCCGAGGTACGTTTTTTTAGGATCCTCCTGATCCACCTACCTGTTGTGCTCCGACGGCATCCTTGATCTTGGTTGCGGCGTTGTACAAGGCTGCTCCTTGTCCGGGCTGCGGCGCTGTACAGGGATGCTCCTTGTCCGGGCTGCTCCTTGTCCGGGCTGCTCCTTGTCCGGGCTGCATCTGTTGCAGATAGCACATGCACACTGCTTCTTGTTTCCTGTGGACGACTCCGATCCCAGATTGAGTGACAAACTTCATCGCGACGCGTGGGAAGGAAAGGATAGCTCTGAAAGCTGCCTGGAGCGGTCGGCAAAAGATCACGATGTAAGGCGATTCCGATTCGACTGTCACGAACTGTACGTTATTAGTGGCCTGCTTTGGGAACTCCCCCGAGTCACCAAGAGAATGATGGTTCCATCAACTGAGACAGGTCTGTCGTTGAAACTGTAGACTGGTCCAGAGGCCGGCTGGAGTTCCTCCTTCGGGATCTTCATACCGCGGAGAGCGGGTATGAACACGACGTTTACAGAGCTGTCATTGTCCACCAGTATCCGCTTGACGCAGAAGCTAGGATCGTCGATCTCCGCGCTGATGACAAGCGAGTCCTGGTGCGACACGAGTAGTTCATTTAGGTCATCGTCCCTGAAGCTGATCATTTTGGTGGGCTGTGCATTCTGATTCTTTGGCTCCTCCTTGCACTGAACGATAGAATTGACGGTAGCGAAGGGGGAGCTGGAGATGGTTTCTACAATTCCAATTACTTGTTTGCCCACCTGTGCGTCCTGGTGCGCATGTGGTTGTTCTCTTCTTGCCTGTGCTGGATGGTTCTGAGTTTGGTCTTGTAAGAACTAAGAACCTCCCAAGGACGCCTTGCCGGATGAGGCTCTCAATCTCAACCTTAAGCTTTATGCAGTGGTGTGTCATGTTCCTCTGTGGAACTCACAATATTTTGATCGATCTCCCTTATTTTGTGGGAGAACTCTCGGCCTTCGCGAGTACATTTGCTCGGGAGGTGTTGAGTGGTGTATACTCGCGATAAGCTCGGGGGGGTCCCGCGGAGGTCCTGCGGGAGCGTGTTGTTCTGGCATTCTTCTTGTTGTCGTGGGGCTGGCTCTTCTTTTTTCCTCTTTGTTCCTCCTTCAAACTGGCGATGAGCCTCAATTGCTTCATCGACCGCGATTTGTGCTTTCACCTTGTGCAAAAGATCGAGATAGCTAGGAACCGTCTCCCTCACCAGGGCGGAGTAGAATTCGCTCGGGCGGATTCCTCCAAAGAAGACTCCTCGCAAAAGTTCGGGGTCTAAATCGAGGAACTGTCGGGCTTCAATAGTAAACTGGCGGAAGAACTTCTTAAGGGTTTCCCTTCACTTTGATGAATCCCTGAGAGATGAGAGGGATCTTTCACTATCCGGAGGTTGGCGATGAACTGGTCCAGGAACTGCTGAGGCAGCTCGGCGAAGATTCTGATCGTTCCTTCCCGTAGGGAGTAGAATCGAGTTTTTGCATGGCCCTTCAATGTGGCTGGAAACACCTGACAAAGTAACTGATCGGGGGCATTAGATTCGTAGGATGATGGTGAAGTCGTTCACATGCCCTTGGGGGTCTTTCGTCCTGTCATAGGACTCAATGCTCAGGAGCTTGAATCCTACTGGGATCGGATGTGCCAAGACCTCAGGCGCCAATGGTGAACTGTTGCGGACGGGACGATGCACGTGCGCCGCTCGGACCCCTACCTGGTCGTATTCTTCATTTATCAGTTCTCTTGTCTCATCTCGAGTCAACCCCCTATGAGGTTCTCGGGGGCGCCCGCCCTCTGGCGGTGATGCTGCGGTCCGACTTGGTGGCCCTGGACAAACAGGCGGGGTGTGCGGTACTAGCTACTTTGGAGAACTCAGAATCCTCTTCCTAGTCATTCTCTGGGGTGTGATCTGAGGGTGGAGGAGGCAGGTTGACAGGTGCGGGGGGCGCCACGGGAGCCTGCACTGCTCCCAAGTTTCTCAAGAGAATCAGCATTTCAGCCTGTCGCTCCTCCATTTGCACGACACGCCCTACCAGTGCATTTACGGGAGCAACCACTGTCTCCTCCAGTCGAAATGCGTTGATGAGAGAGTGGGAAGGACGGGGATCGACGCGTCCCACACAGACTGATCCTTGAGTCATGCAGGTGCTTTTTCTTGCCATGATCACTTGTTTGCAGTATCGCTGTGCAGAGGATACTGTCTTCTAGGTCTTCTGGGGATGTTGTGAACTCCTTCCCACAGACAGCGCAAGAACTTTTTTTTACGAGGAAAAACTTGGAAAGAGGTGAAAAATCACGCGATCGGGGATGTGCCGACCGAACTTCTACTATAAGTTAGTTGTTTACAATACTTTTCGAGAAATCGAGGGCGACAGACGGCTGCTCGTTAAAACTTGAGGGGAGAGAGATAAACGTGCATTCGGAGGGTGACAGATCATTGCTCACGAAGCTAAGTATTTGTCTTGTTTGTGGTGGGGAACACGCGCTCTGGAGACTTCGTGGTCTTCTGCGGAGGCTAGAGTGGCGCGTTCCGCGCATCTTTGTGTGAGCGACTTTCTGCTTGTTGTTCGCGGCGGAGTATGGAACAGAGAGATCTTGCGGATGACTGGCATATGCTGAGTGCATAGAGTGTTGTGCGCAGATTGCTTGTTGTGGTGGGAGGCGTGCGCACAGAGCGGAGCGCTCGAGGGCGCACGAAGGTGGATGAAGGTGGACGAAGGTGGATGAACATCTTCGTGGAGTGAAGGAGATTTCTGTAAAACCTCTCAAGCATGTAGGAGGAGAAGCGGAGGAGGAAAAAATGTAGAAATGAAGGGGAGACTGGGGTCCGATTTATAGGCATCAGGGGTGGTTATAGTAGTTACGCGGCTATGCGCGGACCATAACCACCCAAATTATTATTTGCAAGTTAAATTAATATAGTTCACGACGCGCATTTTTTAATAATTTTACTATGCGCGGCCCGATATAATTTTGGCTATGTGCACTCAACCATAATGGGTGGTTAAGTCGGTGGTTATGCGGGTGGTTACTTGCAAATCGGACGGTGGAGATCACGCGAGGATGATCAGACGGCGGAGGATTGGCCACCGGTGGAGAGGGAGCGACCAACGGAGAAGGGGCAACTGACGGTGGGGCCCGGCCGACGGGGGCCGAACGAGCGGGCAGCTAAGGAGGCCGACCGAGCGATCGACCAAGGTGGCCGGCCGAGAGCACAAAAAGGGGGGCGACCTTGCGGGCGGCCAGGAGGCCGCCCACGAGGCTGCACGGCGGGAGACCGTCCTTGTGCCGGCCGCCCTAAGGGCAGCCGACCTGGGGGTGGTCGGCCTCACGGCGGGCGGACGATGGCCATCCGTCTGCCCAAACTGGAGGCCGCACGCACGGTGTGTGCGGCCTTGCGATCGCGCGGCGGCGGCTGTCAACTGAATGACCGGCCGCTCGCTCCTCCTGGCCTTGCGCGCGGCCTGCGACCAGACGAGCAGGTGGCCAGCCGTCGGCTCGGCCTTGGGCGGTGGCGTGGTTAATGGGCCGCACATCTGGTCCGACACGCAACGGCCTGTCGGCGGCTGGGCCCCGGGGTCTCGCTTTCGGGGAGCGCGACCGCGGGGCGGTCGCCGTAATAGCAGTGGCCGGCCGAGAGGTCGGCTGCCCGTCGGGCTTGCATCAGTTGAGTTTGGTGGTTGGTCCGCAGATCGTGCGGGGATCGCGTGTGCGGATCGTGTGCGTGACAGTTTTCTCCATACCCCTGACCCCACTAAGTTAATGAGGGTTATGGGAATTCCAGTTATTTGTATCCCAGAATTCCTATAAATTGAGGGAGATCCCAATAAATTTAATGAATTATACTCAATTTTATCAGTTCAACAAAGACAAATCTACACACATGAACTTTAAAAAAAAAACTACTTTTCTATCCACATATATCACATAGCCATCAAATTAGAATAATCAACAACATTACGTTTGTAAGCTAACAAAAATAATGCAATTACACATTTACACAACATTATGTCAAAATAAATTCTAGATCAAATTTTCTTCAACCTTCAAGAATAATTGGACCTGTCGAAGTGCTAGCTTCTAAACTAGAAATCGCAGTTCATAAGGGGATCCATGATTAATTCTACTAGAACAAATTTGAAGAACTAGTTAAGTATCATCAATATAGGATGGCCATAAAACATCTAAACAATACTTCCAAAATAAAACATAAATATACTCTTAGAACCAAAGTGAGAATCTTAGGCTATGCTTGGTAGGGTGGGAGGAGATAGAGGGGGAACGCTGCCGAAGCATACTAGCACGAGAAAAGGATTAACTACAACAATGGCATACCTTAGCATTATTTAACTGAACACAAGTAGATTTGATCAATGCATCCTTCTCGGAAACTTGGCTTCTCAACTCACTCACAGATGCACAAGTTTCATTCAATTGGCTTGCTAAGCTCTCAGCAGATTTCAGGGCTTCCTCTTTCTCTAACAACTTTCTCTCTAGTTCAGCAACTTGATCTCGCAAAAGCAGAAGCTCATTCATATCATTTTGGAAACTTTCTTCAGCATCCCTCTGTGTCTTTACAGAATTAGTTTGAGCCACTGTTCTGCTTCTGTGATCAGTGGCCTGCTGTAAAGACTGAACACACTCTTAGGATTTTAAATTTCAAAACCTAGAGGTAATTATGAGTTTTTGACACTTTGCACCTTCAAAAATCAAAATATGAGTTTTTGGTACTTTGCATCCCCAAAATTTAAATTTGGCACCTTGGACTCCCAAAATACATTAACTCTGGCACTTTGCACCCCAGACCAAAATTTTAGGGATATTTTTGTCCGAGCAACGTCGAAAATCTGAACGAGAACTGTTTTGCACCAATCTTCATCACAATCTGCACCTCCTTCACATCCTTGCCGTTGTCTCGTGCGGGATTCGCAGTATGAACGAGGACGGCTTTGCCTCTCCATTTCGAGGGCAAGGCGAGGAGTTGTTCCATGGCGAGATGCTTGTTCCATGACAAGATGCTTGAGGCTAATTGCCTTGAATATGTCTATGTCGTCCACACGGAGGAGCATTGTTCTATTGGCAAACTGCTCCATGATTCCGGCAACACAAAGTAGCAAATTGTGACTGAAGTATGGTGCGGGGGACAAAAATACCCCCTCAAATTTTGGCATGGGCGCAAAGTGTCACAGATAATGTATTTTGAAGATGAAAAATGCCAAATTTAAACTTCCATGATACAAAGTGCCAAAATCCCATATTTCGGAGGTGTAAAATTCCCAAAAAAACCTGTAATTATACCAAAATTTTACATAAATATGATCCCTAAATCGATTGGTATAGTATATCAATTAGGAGAGGACAGATATTAGGAATTATGGTGTGAATCGATTAGCTACCACTGCTTTGCCCTAAAATCAATGGGGATCAAACTTGAGAATCAAAATCACTGACCCTTTTCAGCTTAGGAGCGGCCGTGTGCACAATCGATGCTCTCCGCGAAAAAGACGAAGCCGATCCCTTACCCTAGAATCCAGCAAAAAAAAACATTAAGGACAAATGGGTTATCGCATCACGATGATTCAAGCAGTTCACCCACCATGAGTGATTCGACGAGAGGGACAATTTCGACGAGGTTTTTGAAAAGAACCCTATCCACAATGCTGCCGGAGGCGCTGTTCCCGTTCGATGTAGAAGAGGGGATGAGATCTCCGTCGGCCAGGGATGGCCGGAGCTCCCCCATCAGTTCGGGAAGCCGGGATGAGAGAGAGAGAGAGAGAGGGTCAGTGAGAGAGAGAACTGAGAAGAGTTGTTTGGGGGCGAAAGAGAGAGAGTCGCAACGGGATGGAGTGAGTGAAAGCAGCCGTTATTTTATATTTTTAAATCCTTTCAGGCCGGCTAAAGCCGGCAGTTTTAATTTCACATTAATAAATTATTAAAAATAAAAGATAATCATTCAGATGAGAAATTAGTAGATTCAGTCCAAATAAATTATTTTAATTTATGCATCTTTATTTAATAGATTTTTAAAATTTTAATAAATAAATTATCGGAAATATTACACTCTAGGAAAATATTGTAAAATTATTTTTAAAGAGCGTTGTTAAGAGCACACCTATTTTGAATAATAGCACACCCAAAAATTAAATAAGGCTCTATTTTTTTACGGTTCACCCACTCCTTATGAGCACACCGCGGGCCTAACCCAAAAACAGCGACGCGATCTCCCGCCTGTCGCTTGACCGCCTGTCGCTCGACCGCCTGTCGCTCGCCGCTGGTATTCCCTAAAACAGCGACGAAGAGGGACCGTCTGCCGCTCGCCGCTCTCCCACCCGCGGGCTTAACCCTAAAACAACGACGAAGAGCCTGGCGCTGCCGATCTCCCCGCTGCCGGTGCCGAGCACCCGAGTCCGCCGCTCGCCCGCCTGCCTCCGCCACTCTCCCGCCTTCCGCCGCTGCTCCCTTATGCCGCCGCTGCTCTCGTCTGTCGTCGGTGCTCCCATCTACCGCCACCATCACAGGTATAATTTATGTTATAGTTGTACACCTAGGGTTTTATAATTTCTGTTATAATTTACCGTTCACCTCTAGTATTCTTTAGTATTTGTTCATTACAACATATGATTCAGATTACGATTATAGTTGTATAATTAGCCGTAAACAATTTCATTACGTGTAATGAACTTCAAAAATTTAAATTTCAGGGTTTTCTGTGTTTTTGCATGATGAGTTGTACACAAGAGCTAATTAAATTTGAGGGCTCAATTAATTATACAACTGTAGATGTTGGGCACGAATTCATCACAGACACCGTGTTTCCAAGGAAAATTTAATTGCTTGGGTCTGAACAGTTGCGAGAAGAATAGGTTTTGTGGTTACAATCCTAAGGGCTGATAAGATCACTACACGTGCTAAACCTAGGGTAATGCTAGGTTGTGATAGAGGTGGGTTTCCTCGTGAAAATCAGCGTGGCAAAGGATTTGTCAAAAAAATTTTAAGAAAAACAAGCTCCAAACGTTGTGGATGCCCTTTCTCGTTACTTGGTCAGAGAGATTCAAATTTGGATGAATGGAGATTGCAGGTTAAATGTGGAACTCATAATCATATATTTACACATCTTGAGGGGCACGCTTATGCAGGGAGGCTAGATGAAAATGAACAAAAGGTAGTGGAGGAAACAGTTGAAGTTGGAGGATCATATGCATGACACATTTGAGGTCAAGGAGGAGAACGAGTCAGTTCATGATATACATAAGGAGTTGGACGAGATATTACAAAAGTACAATAATTCAACACCAATTCAGAAGCATGAATTGAAGCGCAAATTGCGCGAGCTATGAGACCCTAACAAGCCAAACTTTAGAACCTTCACTTCCAACTCGTCTAAAAGGGCGACCGAAGGGAAGCTTGAACAAGGCAAGAAAAGACTTCAAATCAACAAAAAGAGAACCATCACTTTTTGAACATGTGCATCAGAAGAGCAAGAGTATCACAAGATGGATGTTGGGAAGAAAGATAATCAAACATCTAAAAGATTCCTTCAAAGTGTTCGTAAAGAAAAATTTATGCTCATTAGAAGTTTTTTTTTCAAAAAAATGAAGTCACTTGCTCATAAAAAATTGGGTTGCAAATAAAATTTTGTGGTGTGCCAATATCAATGGTGTGCTATTATCCAAAATAGATGTGCTCTTAACAACGAACCCTAAACATATCGCACAAAAACATCTCGGCTCTGTATGGGAGAACAATTTCATTGTAGGGGCGATTATGAACCTTGTTTTGAAAAACACGAACAATAGTTGGACACGTATGTTCATTGTTGGAAATGGGAGCCCGCTTCACAAAGTTCGGACCCAAAGATATTGGCCCTAGAATGAGCAAGCATGGCCACAAGACGAATAAAGAGATTGAGGATACGTATTGTCTATAATTATTGCAATCCACGAGTAATAACATGGAGGTCTCATCACACACTCAGTAGAGTCTAAGAACTCCCCCTCGCAAACCAAAGCCGGGCTGGGTTTTGTTAGAAGTGCTCGAAGCATCCGTGTGACCATCTAGTTTGGAACGGCCTACTCGTTGCCCCTAGCATGGGTATTTATAGGCAAACCCTAAATACCCGATTACGTGTTGTTGGACTCCTATCGGATCCTAACCGCAACCCATTAATCACCTGTCACGCATATTTCAATATAGCTCAACAATCCCCTCCTATATTGTAAATAAGTGTTACCACAGTACATGTTACTTAAACAAGAGTTAATAATGATCAAAAAAGAGTGAGTTCTCAGAAAGCATAAATATGAGTTTTAAAATACAGATTATCTAAACTCAAACACATAGTCCCAAACATAAAAATAGGAAATCTGAAAGAAAACTCAAACTGAAAATTGATCTACGCAAACAATAGATCATCTTCATCTGGGTCGAAATCAACTTTATCTTCTCCAATCTCCATGTGATCTGCAAACAAACACAATAAGAATGTCATGAGACAAATCTCTATGAATTCTAATATTTGTCAATCAAATTAAAGTGATTAGTTATAGCAGTAAAAAAACGTAATACTCTAACAAGGAAGAAAGAATCTCATATCCGCATCTCTATCTAATTTACACAAAATTAGAAAATTGATTTTATAGAATCAAACCATGTTCCATCAATTATTAAGATTATTATTCACCATTTCACAATTGTGTTATATCATCAAGTTTGGAATGATACAACAAGTTATGACTATCATATCATCAAGTTTGGAATGATATAATTAATAATCATAATATCATGACTCATATCAGCAATTTCAGTATTCCTTTTTGGAATGATACCCAATTCAGCTTTCGAATGAAATAATTACATAAGTCATCAAGTTTGGAATGACTGACAACTATTTATCTCTGGCTTTCATCAGATAGCATCTGAAATACTTCAATATGCTTACTCTAGATGCTTGAATGTAGGCAAACAACGGTTCTAAACATTAAAACATAAGCAATGTATTAAGTCCTCCTAAATGTACGTTAATAACATCTCCCCCAATGTTTTAGTTGTTAGAACCTTACATAAGTCATTGGTAAGGAAATCTGCTACATTATCTTATGATTTCACGTCCAAAAGAGAGATTATCCCCTGACTGGTGAGATAGGTCAACCAGGCCTGTTTCATCCTTAGTTGTCTTTGCTTTCCATTGAACAACGTATTTGTAGCAAACTAGACGGTCACGCAGATGCTTCGAGAATGTTAGGAGTGCTCGAAGCATCCGCGTGACCGTCTAGTTTGGAACAGCCTACTCATTACCCCTAGCATGGGTATTTATAGGCAAACCCTAAATACCCTACTACGGGTTGTTGGACTCCTATCAGATCGTAACCGCAACTCATTAAGCACCTACCACGCATATTTCAATATACCTCAATAGGTTTTTGGAAGAAACAAGTGGGTTTCTTAGTAATAGAAAAGTTCCTTTGTAATTTGTGGGCACTGCATGTACCACAGGTGTATGATTCGTAATTCGTCGAGATAAGAAATGTTTAAGGAGACTTATATTCGCAAACTATTCGGTTTGGCAGCTTGGCGGCTATTCACAGATCTCGCCAGATGAGTACTCGATATCATCAAGAAAGTGAGTATATGGTCGAGTATGAGCGAGTTTGTCAAGTCTGGAAGAGTGTGGCCAAGTATGAGCAAGTATGGGCGAGCAACCATACCCTCCCCACCCCCACCCCAGTTTGATACTCGTCAAGTTTGTGTCTTTCTTGTACCTCGCTCAGTCTTTTAGTTACAGAGGGGAAGTTTTTCATACTTTTTGGGCATGTGGTGGAACCTCCCTGCTGGAGTACCCGGAGTGTGTTGTTAGACATCTCTCCCTCTAACTCTAGCCATTTGAATTATGGCATTCGACCGGAGGATCAGTAACTTTAGGCTACACCAAAGTTTCAACATTTGGAATTGAGATTTTCCTGATTTCAACAACTGGGTTGTATTTATAGCCACTTGGAATTAGTGGTGTTGTGGAAAACCCGAAAATAGTGAAAAATCACATGGTTGGATCTGTGTCGAGCCAAAATCTACAATTTTCTTGGAGTTTACAAGAGTTTGTCACGATCTCTTGGAGGGTGACAGCAGACATCTCTGTTACAAAGCGTAAAGTACAATGATGAAAAATAACTAAGTTCTGGGAGCCTCGATGGAAGCGCTCCGGCCTAGAAATTTGGCTAAGCTCATGGAACCTCGATGGAAGCGTTTCGTCCTGGAAATTTGGCTAAATCCACGGAATCTTGATGAAAGTGCTTTTGCGGGAAAGAACGGCGCGTCCTGAAGCCTTTGAGCTAGAAAAGGAGCGGAGCGAATTCCTGAGTGGAGGATCTCCCTAAGTCCATGATCTTGCTGGAAAACCTCAGAGCTCTTTCTAGCCTCTGTAGTTGCTTGTCCTCAAATGAAGATATGTGGGCCAATTTATAGTTTTCTGTAGGGATACGTTGGTAATTGCGTAAGGGCAAAATTTGGGCCAGCGAATGGCGTCGCTCCGTTTTGGTCATCTGGATCACCAAATTTATCAAAATGACGCAAGTGCCCCCCGAGCGGTTCGGGCAGCCCGGGCGGGGTGTCTAGCAACGGTGGAGGTCGGCGGAGGCCGAAGGCAGCGAGGGGCACCAGCGGCGAGCGCGACGGGTTCCATGCACGCGGGGAGCACACGTAGGTTGCACGCGCGCGGTGCGGTTCTGCGCGCGTGCACGGGGTGCGACCGCGCGCGGTCACGCGGACTGGCCGCGCGCGGTCGCTGTGCACAGGTGCACGTGGGCCGCGCATGCCCCCGTGGGCTGGCTGTACGCGCGTAGGGGTGTTGTCCGGGCGTGTGTGCATGTTTTACTTTCTGCTTGGAGCTTTCGGGCTCTAGGGCAGTGCAGCGCGTCGCACGCGACTTGTCCAATTGGGTTAGCTCTTCTCACATGTCCTCGGTCCGAGATCTTTCAATTTGGTTCAGAAAATTCAGGGGGGACCCCATCAAATACCCCCAAATATTTGCGAGTCATGACCCGCAGAGCGATGAGCACGAAGTATTTTGCCTTTGCTCGGAGTATTACTGAACCTTGCGATCATCAGGCTCGACTGTGAATATTCGTATGCCAAAAATTAGAGAGAGCAGACAACTGGATAATTCTTGTCATAATGTGCTGAATATGATCTGTCATGTCCGCGAGATACTCGACCAAGATAGCATTTTTTTCACTGCCCGTTTTGAGACAGGAAGATTTGACAAGAGATATTTTGTTATCTCGAACGTCTTCCTTTACGAGCCCTCCTTTGGAGCCTATATATTGGAGAGGGTCGCTTGGTTCTTCTCATACACTATTGCAGGGATTTTGGAGTCTGTGGAGCTTCTTATTGGAGCTCGCGTGGCCATGTCGTTGTCTTGTCTTCCTCAAACAAGGTTAGTGCGTTCATGAAAAAATTTAATTTCTTACGAATGGAGAGAAGCGGGTGGAAACGTCCGTATGTGGGGTGTCTCGCCTGCGGCGGTGCCAACGCAAAGGAGGACGGAAGAGGCGACACATGCGGGGGTGGTTCACCTGAGGGCAATCCTTGCGGGGACCGCTGTGCGTGAGAACGGCGTCGCCGACGGGGGAGCACGGAGTCGCCCGCGGGGGTGCGCGTGCGGGGACGCCTGTGGTGGTGCACGCGCACGAGGCCATTAGCACGGGGCCGCCCGCACACGGGGCCATTCACGCGGAGGTGCCCGCACAGGTACGCGCGACATCGCCATAGGGGGTGGGCGCATCGTTGCCCGTGGGGGTGAGCGCAGGGCCGCCGTTGGGGGCGTCTGCGATGTAACACCTCCCCTGTAATGACCGTATAATATGGGTTCGGTCGGGGCCCCACAACATACAGACGCCACAGCTTTGGCATTAAAAGATGATATTAAATACCCAATCTCAAAACTCAGAATAAAGCACAGCGGAAACATACCAAACAACTAAAAGTTATCCACTACTATAACAGGAGTATCACAATGGCCTTAAGGCCTTACACCAAAAGAGTCCAAAATGGAAAGACCACAAGGTCAAACATCAACGTGCAATAGCACTACTACGCTACCTCGGCATGCAAGTTGGAATATACCAAAACATGGAGAAATATAATCAAGAAGAAAACGAGCTAGAAGCACAGCAAACACTTCATGAGGCTTAGGGCTTTTCGGTCGGCGCACTTGCTCCTACTTGCTCTCTTTGCCCTGTAAAAATTTGTAGTAACGTGGGTCGGCAAAGGCTGACCTCTACTGTGTAACCAACACATCTCCTCCCGGCCGCCCTAACGGACCCCGGGGTACCCCTCCAACCTACAAGTCAGCATTTCGTATACCATATACATAAACATATAAAGCTTTTAAAATAGGTTTGGATGTCTCAAACAACAAACACGTTTTCTATGTTGAGCACAGGATGAAAAGGGGCCTACTATGCAACATGTATGCAAACCCGGGCTCCGCCCAAGGCACCCTATCGCGTATACAACTAGCACATCATCATCACAACTGGGTACTTCCAATTCCCCATTGGCGTAAGCCGCAAACAAAAGGGGACTATAATGCCCCTAACGGCCTAAAAGCCGCTACACGGAAACTTGCCAAGGCCCCACCCGCTCAAGGGTCTTAAACCCGGGCTTGCCTGCAAACTCTGACTTCTCGTGTCAGGATTTCGTCTCACACACAAACCAATTCTAAGAACCCTTGCTGGACCCCACCCGCTCATGGCTTCATTGCCCGGGCTTGCCCTACGCTTGGCATTCTTGTCAGTCTCACAGAAGGGGACTAGTCTCGCCGGGACACTCTCCCCACATGACTTGCATGTCATGGGATAACCAGCGGACCACAGAGACAAAGCCAAACCTTAGCATATCACAATCCATAACCTTTCCCACCCTAATCCACCATTTGTACTACAACATTCTCGCGCACCAAGGAAACCATCTACCACCAGTGCGGAGCTTACCTTGTCCGGTTCCGGCTACAAGTACTCACTCGAGAAAAGGGAGAAAACACATACATCACAAACGACATCTTGCCGTAACAGATTTCTACCGAATCCTTAAGGCTCGCTATGCAACATCACCGAGTCGGACCAACGGTCGCGACTACGGCTTCACCCACAATGCTTAATCCACCAACGGAGCGGATCTCTAATGCAATATCATATCGGGGACGAACACAATCGACCTGGTGATTCCTCTTGAACCATGGCGACCCAAACACCTCTCACTTGAGAGATTTGGTGCCTAAAAGCTTGAAAGGAAAAGATGTTATGCACGCATCCTAGAAACTAAGAGGAGAAGTGTCATTACCTTACGACTCCTCTTCCTAGCCATGGAAAAACTTAGTCGGATGAACAACACCGCAACGGTCTTGCCTTCGGGGATCTGGACTCGGCTCGAGAAACGGTGCTCCGAAGCTTCTCCTGCGGCCGGAACTCTCCTCCACCTTCTTCCTTGCTCTCCCCTCTCTCTAAACTTTATAAAGAGAAAGCCCACAATGGAATGAGGGTTCTAAACCCTATTCCCGGCCAAATACCAGCAGGGGAAAGCCTGAGCCGTCAGATCCTAATTGAAGGAAACGAACGGCCACGATTCGCCCTAAAAAAGGATTTCTTGGGCCGAACACGGCTTGTGACACGCCCGTGTCCAAGGTCGTGTTCCTCACTCGCCGTAAAACCATAAATTACAGAACATGACATGACCTGTGACACAGCTTAGGACACGCCCGTGTCAGCATTGACACACCTATGTCCGCATTGACACGCCCGTGTCAGCATTGACACGCCCGTGTCAGCATTGACATGCCCGTGTCAATGGCCATGTGCCTTAATCGACGTTGAAACCGTCGAGTCCCGAAGAGGACACGACCATGTGACACGCCCGTATCACATGCCGTGTGCCAGACACGCCCTGGGACACGCCCGTGTCCCAGGCCGTGTAACTATCTCAATACAACCCGACAAATAACCCGAGCAGGACACGGCCTAAAACACGCCCGTGTCTCAGGCCGTGTGTCCGACCCCAAACAAACGTCGATCAAAATTTCGTCGACCTCCCCAAAAAATCGTCTATCTCAAGCATGATACGCTCTGTGACATGCCTGTGTCACAGGCCGTGTCAGCCTATTCAGAACCCAACTTGGCCTGAAAATGTCATCCGTTTCTCTTTTGAGTTTCGGGGCATTACAATTCTCCCCCCTCAAAAGAATTTCGTCCCTAAATTAAAATAGAACGTACACAAAACTTAAACGGTACCTAAGAAGAAAAGCTCGGGATACTCCTCAATATTGGCCTGCTCTTGCTCCCACGAAAGCTCCTCACGACCGCAATTGTCCCATCGAACTTTTACGAGTTTGACCTCTTTGTTCCGCAACTGCCGAATTTCTGAATCTTCTATACTAACTGGACGCACTCGCGTCCTCAAGTCCTCCTCTATCGGCACTGATGCTGATTCTATCGCCACACTAGCCTTTACCAAAGCTTTCCTCAAGACGGAGACATGAAAGACATCGTGTAATCCACTCAGCTCCGTGGACAACGCCAACCGGTACGCTACTTCTCCCACCCGTTCTATAACCTCGAAAGGTCCCAAAAACCTCGGACTCAACTTCTTGAGTTGGCGAATCCGCGAAACGCCCTTGAACAGCTTGATCTTCAGATAGACCCCGTCGCCAACCGCAAATTCCACATTCCTATGGCGAGCATTAAAATATTTTGCTTGCCGATCTTGAGCTACCTTCATTCGCTCCTGAATAGTTCGCACCAACTCGCATGCATCAGCTACCACTTCTTTTCCCAAAAGTTTGGTGTCTCCCGCCTCTGTCCAAGACATCGGTGTTCGACACTGCCTCCCATACAAAGCTTCGTATGGCGCCATCTTTATACTTGCTTGGTAACTGTTGTTATAAGCGAACTCTACCATGAAGAGGTGATCTTCCCACTTCTTATTGAAGTCAAGAGTACACATCCTCAGCATATCCTCCATAGTATGGTTTGTTCTTTCGGTTTTCCCATCGGTTTGCGGATAGAAAGTCATACTGAACTTGAGCTTCGTGCCCAGACTCTTCTGAACCAGCCCCCAGTCTTTGGACGTCAATCATCCATCGCGATCACTGACTATACTCTTAGGAATCCCATATAGCCGCACAATGTTGCGAACATATAATTCTACCAACTTCTCCATGCCGTCCTCCTTCCGATTTGGGATGAAGTGTGCCACTTTGGTCAAGCGATCCACGATCACCCAAATCGCGTCGTTACCCTGCTGCGATCTAGGTAACCCATGTACAAAGTCCATGGAGATGTCATCAAATTTCCACTCAGGAATAGGAAGAGACTTCAGGAACCCACCCGACTTCTTACACTCGGCCTTCACCAAGGCACAAGTTTGGTACTGACTCAAGTACAAAGCTACGTCCCGCTTTATACCAGGCCACCAAAAGGATTTCTTCATATCCAAGTACATCTTTGTACTGCCCGGGTGAATGGAGTACTTCGTAAAATGAGCCTCAAACATCAACTCCTCACGGAGCTTGCCGAATTGCGGTACACAAATCCTTCTGTCCTTCCTCAGAATCCCATTCATCATCTCTCAGGCGCTACTCTCGCCCTTTTGATCTTCCACCACGAATGGCTGGAACTCTACATCCAAACGAGTTGCTTACCACATATAATCGGACAAGTCGTTCTGCATTTCAATCCAGCTCAACCGAGCCACGCTAGACTCGCCTATGGATACACACTCCATGCCAAGGGACTCCCAATCCCGCACCAACCGCTCATCATGAGCTTTGATCCAATTCCCTTGCCCAGAGTATTTTCTACTCAAGGCATCTGCCACCACATTGGCTTTGCATGGCGTATACTGAATCGCCACCTCGTAGTCTCCAAGGAACTCAACCCACCTGCGTTGCCGTATATTCAAGTCCTTCTAATCTAGTAGGTACTTCAGGCTTTTGTGGTCCGTGAAAATCTCCACCTTCGCACCATAAATGTAGTGCCGCCACAATTTCAGCGCAAAAATTACCGCCGCCAATTTCAAATCATGGACAGGGTAATTCCTCTCATGAGGCTTCAACTGTCTAGACCCAAAGACGATCACACTGCCATGTTGTACCAATACGCAACCCAAACCGCATCCTGATGCGCCGCTGAAAATTTGAAATCCTTTAGTTCCTTTCGGCAGACTTAGGATTAGAGCTGACATCAGCCTTTGCTTCAGGGTGTTGAATGACTGATTGCACTTCTGATTCCACACAAACTTCTGGTCCTTATGAGTTAGTGAAGTGAGGGGTAGAGCTATCCGCGAAATTTTTTCCACAAACCTTCTATAGTACCCGGCTAGTCCAAGAAAACTTCAGACTTCCGTCACGGTTCTCAAGACTGGCCAATCTCTGATGGCTTCCACTTTTGTTGGATCTACCGCCACCCCCTCCCCACTAATCACATGGCCCAAAAATTCCACCTTATCTAACCAGAACTCGCACTTCGAGAACTTTGCATAAAGTTGGTTCTCTTTCAATACTTGCAAGACTATTCTCAGGTGAGTCTCATGCTCCACCTCCGATTTGGAATAAACCAGAATGTCGTCAATAAAGACAACTACAAAAGAGTCCAAGTATTTGCAAAATACTCGGTTCATCAAGTCCATGAATACGGATGGTGTGTTCGTCAACCCGAACAACATCACCGAGAACTCAAAGTGACCATACCTCGTACCAAACACTGTCTTGGGTATGTTCTCATCTCGAATTCGCAACTGATACTATCCTGACTTCAAGTCAAACTTTGAATACACCACCGACCCCACCAACTGGTCGAATAGGTCATCTATCTAAGGAATCAGATACTTATTCTTGATAGTCAGTTTATTAAACTCTCGGTAGTTTATGCACAACCGCATACTACCGTCTTTTTTCTTCACAAACAACATCAGCGAACTCCACGGTGAAGAATTGGGTCTAATATACCCCTGCTCCAACAGTTTCTGCAACTGTACTTTGAGTTCGGCCAACTTTTTTGGTGCCATCCTAAAAGGAGGACGTGACACCTGTCTAGCCTCCGGCACTAACTCGATCGAGAAATCAATCTCCCGTCGAGGAGGTGCTCCAGGAAGCTCATCAGGGAACACATCCTCGAACTCTGACACTACGGTTACCTCTCTGAGGGATAACTGGGAAAGGCTAACCTCCAACAACGCTACAAGGGCTACCCCTCCCTGGTTAACTGCCCGCACCAACTGCATGGCTGAAATTAGGGAACATGCCACTCTGTTAAGACCCACAAACTTAACTTCTGTGTGCCCTTCAATCCTTAGAGTTACCTCCTTGGATAGGCAGTCAATACTGGAATGCTGATCTGCTAGCCAGTCCATTCCCAATATTACATCAAACTCAACCAACGGTAGGACTATCGCGATCAACATGAAGTCGTCTCCGTCTAGATTCCAACAAATGCGTCCCTTCGCCCTGGTGGTCATGGATGACCCATTGGGCATGCGCACCTTCAGCTCTGCGTCCGCTGAGATTGACTCAACTCTAATCCTCTGGATAAAGCTTTCTGCAAGGAAGGAGTGTGACGCTCCCGTATCAAACAATACCCTAGCAGGGTATCCAGAAACTCTCACAAAGCCTAAACACAGACAACAAACATAAACGGCTTGAAAGTATGAAACCCAAGGTTAAAAGTTAAACTCCCATACCTGTCACCACATTGGGTTGACGGATCGCTTCCTGCTGCCCAAGGTTGTAGGGCCTTGGTTGCACCTGTTGGAACCGAGAAGCGCTCGACTTCGCCATCTTCCCTTTCTCTACGGCACTTGGGTCGGAGCGCACAGTCTGCTCCTTTCTTGGCTCTTGCTCAGCGCCTGCTTGAGTACAAAATCGAGCTATGTGCCCCACCTTGCCATAATTAAAGCACGTCAGAGGTCCCTTAGAGCGAGACCCTCCGGACGTCTAGTTGCTTTTCTCACCGGACTTGTACGGGTGAGGCTTTTTCTTCCATCTGCTCCCTTCAGACTTCCCTTGGGATTGAGAAGGCTTCCCTTCCCCTTGCTTGGGTGTAAAACCCTTGTGGCGTTGGGTTCGCTCCATATCGCTCTCCAAAATTCTGGCCACCTCAACCAACTCATTGAAACCTGCGCGTTTCATAGATATGAGTGGCTGCCTCAGGTTCTCCCTCAATCCGTGGTAGAAGGGGTTGTCTCTCTCCTCATCATCCGCCATGGTCGTTCCCGCATAACGACCCAACCGAGTGAATTCCTGAACATATTCATCCACAATCTTGTCCCGCTGCACAAAGTGCAGAAATTGCCTCTGAAGGGCTAACCTCGTTGACGCAGGAATGTACTTCTTCAAAAAAGCATTCCCAAACTCATCAATGGACGGGGTGCGTCCAGGAAACTGCCGGCCACTATGGTTCACCCACCACAACTTGGCGTCTCCTTCCAACATAAAGGCTGCAAACTCAGATTTATTCTCTTCCGACGTCTCTACCGCCCTCAAAAGTTCTTGCATCCGGGTCCACCAATCCTCTGCATCAGTCGGCGTACCGACTCCCTTAAATGTTGGAGGATGGAAGCTCAGAAAATACTTCATCTGTCGGTCCCCATGCCCGACAACCACCCTTTTGGCCAACGGCTCTGCTCGCCTGGCTTCTCCGCCCGGCACAACCGTCGCCGTATCCGAGGCATAACCATCGCCGTATCCAGGGTAGCAGGAGTTACTACCTGAGCAACGGGGGCTGCTACTTGTGTTGCCGCTGCAGCTTGGGCTGCCACCATTGCTTCTGCAAGCATGCAGCAAAAATCAGCTGGGGTTACCCCCATGCCTAGAGGACCCTGCGCAGTAGCGCTACTCGCCAAAAGCTCTTCTCTTGGCCTCGACGTTCCCGCCTCGTTGCTTGTACTCTTAATAAAAGCAAGGTAAACACAAATCAGTATCTAATCGCAAGACTCAAACACAGGGACACTCATGGTCCCGCAATATTCCTATGTGGATAACTTCTTTTACGCGATTCGATTATGACTTTCGACCACGAATCCTTTCCTTGGAACCCTAACCTCGCTCTGATACCAAATTGTAACACCTCCCTTGTAATGACTGTATAATATGGGTCCGGCTGGGTCCCCACAACATACAGATGCCACAGCTTTGGTATTAAAAGATGATATTAACTACCCAATCTCAAAACTCAGAATAAAGCACAGTGGAAACATACCAAACAACTAGAAGTTATACACTACTACAACAAGAGTATCAAAATGGCCTTAAGGCCTTTACCAAAAGAGTCTAAAATGGAAAGACCATATGGTCAAACATCAACGTGTAATAGCACTCCTAGGCTACCTCGGCATGCAAGACAAAATATACCAAACCATGGAGCAATACAATCAAGAAGAAAACGAGCTAGAAGCATAGCAAAAACTTTATGAGGCTTAGGGGTTTTCGGCCGACGCACTTGCTCCTGCTTGCGCTCCTTGCCCTATAAAAATTTGTAGTAACGTGGGTCAGCAAAGGCTGACCTCTACTGTGTAACCAACACATCTCCTCCCGGCCGCCCCTAATGGACCCCGGGGTACCCCCTCCAACCTATAAGTCAGCACTCGTATACCATATACATAAACATATAAAGCTTTTAAAACAGGTTTGGATGTCTCAAACATCAAACACGTTTTTTATGTTGAGCACAGGATGAAAAGGGGCCTACTATGCAGCATGTATGCAAACCCGGGCTCTGACCAAGGCACCTTATCGCATATGTAACTAGCACATCATCATCACAACTGGGTACTTCCAATTCCCCATTGGCGTAAAGCCGTAAACAAAAGGGGACTACAATGCCCCTAACGGCCTAAAAGCCGCTACACGGAATCTTGCCAAGGCCCCACCCGCTCAAGGGTCTTAAACCCGGGATTGCCTGCAAACTCTGACTTCTCGTGTCAGGATTCTGTCTCACACACAAACCGATTCTAAGAACCCTTGTTGTACCCCACCCGCTCATGGCTTCATTGCCCGGGCTTGCCCTACGCTTGACGTTCTCGTTAGTCTCACAGAAGGGGACTAGTCTCGCCGGGACACTCTCCCCATATGACTTGCATGTCATGGGATAACCAGCGGACCATAGAGACAAAGTCACACCTTAGCATATCACAATCCATAACCTTTCCCACCCTAATCCACCATTTGTACTGCAACGTTCCCGCACACCAAGGAAACCATCTACCGCCAGTGCGGAGCTTACCTTGTCCGGTTCCGGCTACAAGTACTCACTCAAGAAAAGGGGGGAAACGAATACATCACAAACGGCATCTTGCCACAACGGATTTCTACTGAATCCTTAAGGCTCGCTATGCAACATCACCGAGTCAGACCAACGGTCGCGACTACGACTTCACCCACAATGCCTAATCCACTAACGGAGCGGATCTCTAATACAATATCATGCCGGGGATGGACACAATCGACCCGGTGGTTCCTCTTGAATCATGGCGACCCAAACCCCTCTCACTTGAGAGATTTGGTGTCTAAAAGCTAGAAAGGAAAAGATATTATGCACGCATCCTAGAAACCAAGAGGAGAAGTGTCGTTAACTTACAAATCCTCTTCTTAGCCATGAAGAAACTTAGTCGGATGAACAACACCGCAACGGTCTTGCCTTCACGAATCTGGACTCGACTCGAGAAATAGTGCTCCGAAGCTTCTCCGGCGGCCGGAACTCACCTCCACCTTCTTCCTTGCTCTCCCCTTTCTTTAAACTTTAGAAAGAGAAAGCTCACAATGGAATGAGGGTTCTAAACCCTATTCTAGGACAAATACCAGCAGGGGAAAGCCTGAGCCGTCGGATCCTAATTAAAGGAAACGAACGACCACGATTCGCCCTGAAAAAGGATTTCCTGGACTGAACACGGCTTGTTACATGCCCGTGTCTAAGGTCGCGTTCCTCACTCGCCGTAAAACTAGAAATTACAGAACAGGATACGGCCAGTGACACGGCTTGGAACATGCCCGTGTCAGCATTGATACGCCCGTATCAATGGCCGTGTGCCTCGATCGACGTTGAAACTGTCGAGTCCTGAAGAGGACAGGGCCATGTAACATGCCTGTGTCACATACCATGTGCCAGACACGCCCTGGGACACGCCCGTGTCCCAGGCCGTGTAACTATCTCAATCCAACCCGGCAAATAACCCGAGCAGGACACGGTCTGGGACACGCCCGTGTCTCAGGACGTGTGTCCGACCCCAAACAAACGCCGATCAAAATTTTGTCGACCTCCCAAAAAAACGTCTATCTCAAGCACGACACGCTCGTGTCATAGACCGTGTCAGCCTATTCATAACCCAACTTGGCCTGAAAACGCCATCCGTTCCTCTTTTGAGTTTCGGGGCGTTACACGCGAGGCCGCCCTCGCGGGGGGGGGGGGGGGGGGGGAATCCGCGCGAGCACGCGCGACGTCACCCGTGGTGGCGTGCGTGGAGCTACCCCTGCGCGGTGTCATGTGGGCGCTGGCAGTGTCGCTGGCGCGGGTGCCCGTGGTGCTTCCCGTGCGAGGTTGCTTGTGCATGGGCTCTTGGCGATGTGCGCTTGGATTTTTGCGGCAATGTTTTGTCCATTTCAATGTTGACAGTTGCCATTTCTTTTGTAGGTGTCGAAGGGTGACGTTCCACCGTGATCGATGCATCTCACGTCGACTCTAAACCTTGCCCGGGCGAGCAGTTGGAGAAAGCGTTTTGGTATTTTGGTGGACATGGAGGTGGCAATCCCTTCCCCACTGGAGCATGTTCAAGATCCTCCTCCGGGCCACTTCGCGATCACAGAGGGATGCCTGAAGGCGGGCTTTCGGATCCCCCAACTGATGAAGCCATTGAAGTTTTTTGGTTTTGCGGCGTACCGGTCACGCAATTCCTCTGGTAGGGTTGGCAAGGATTATGGGACTTGTATGCTTCTTTCGGGAGCATGGTTCCCTGATGTCATTTCGACTTTTTTGCGAGTGGTGTGAAGTTTCTCTTATCTCGGGCGACCGAGTTGAGGTGCGAAGCAACAAGCGATGGTTGTTGTTTGAAGACAAAACCAACTATCGTCATGGGGGAACGTTGTTCGGGTTTGTTAAAAACCCATGGAGGCTTCCCGAGGCCTGGCGGGATCCTCCGGACTGCTGTCGCCGCCTTGCGGGGAAGGAGTATGATTTTACTCCGTTGTTCGGTTTCGAGGATCGGCGTGAGTTGAGCGCCATTCTTTATAAGATCAATGCATTTGTTGTTGAGAAGCGGCTGGTTCTTGTGGGCCTTTCGATGGACGCTGGGCGAAGCTGTGTTGTGACACTGGTGCGCAGAAAGAAGAGGAAACTGGATATTTCGAAGCGTTAGGGAGGAGACGGGCCGTCCTCTGCTTCCCCTGAGTTCGTCATTGAGGTCGTCAACGACTGCCCGGGAGACCTGGTCGTCGACGACTGCCCAGGAAACCTGGTCGCCGATCCACCGCCTGAAGAGACCGAGGGTATTCCGGTGCTCCCGGCGTTTGATCCTACTCCTCAAGAGATTCCTGAGCCGCTGATGGTGACGATAAAGGGGAAGGTGCGGGAATGCTTAGCTTGTCGAGTGTTTTTTTTGAAGGTATGTTTGTTGCCCTTGGTGGTTTGTCGTCTTTAGTTTGTGTCATGTACTGAATAATTTGTCCATTATGTTTGCAGCTGGACAAGATACACGACATCACACTTTTCTGGAATAGTAGTTATGTGACTAGGAAGGATGATTTCCTTACTCTGTAGACAAAGATGGTCGCGTCCGAGGATTCTTTGTCAGATACTCGGAGGAAGACATAAGAAGTTGTCTCCTGGTTAATTAATATGGAGTCTCAGTTATCCGCTTCCCAGGCCGAGGTTGAGGTGCTTCGAGCGAAGCTAAGTACTACTATTACAAAGATCAAGGCCCTTCGCGGGAGGTTGGTTTCCGCTGAGGCAACCCTTGAGGAGTCGATCCGTTGTACCGAGACGGTTGATGCTGCGATGTCTCAGCAGGATGCAGAGGTTGAACAACTGAAGAAAGAGAAGGCCCAGCTGATCACGGAGCAGGAGGAGGTCGAGGTCATGCGGGTGGCCACGGTGGCTGAGTGCAAGGCCACTCATGACTTTGAGGTGGAGCGATCTTTCATTGCGGAGGGGCCCGCTCTAAGATGATGGCTACCGAGATCGACTCGGTTGTGGAGGACAAGCGCGAAGCGGCATATTGCTTGGGCTTTAACAAGGGGTTTCGGGCGATTCAGAGGCTTCCGGAGCGCGACGACCTAGGCGTAGAGGATGCCTCGGGTGATGTTGCTGACGTCGACACCGAGGGGTGATCCTATGGATTTCTTTCTCCCCTGTTTGTTTGTTTTGCTTGATTTTGTTTTGTAGGCGCACTTTCGCGTTGTTGCATGTCTTTAGTTTTTCATGATGATGTAGCCCATGGGGTACCTTTTTTATTTGAGTGGATGCCCATTTTGCTTTTGGATCTGGTGTGTTTTTGGTATGTGTGTGCTATTGGCGAAGTAGCTCCTTGCTTGAGTGTTGGTACTTCAAATAGCTTGCCAGCGGTGGGTATTCGTTCGCTCACGTTTTGGGATGGTCGAAGGCCACTTAGGGTGTGGATGTTAGTAACCCTTGTCTGCTTATGCCTTAGGATGAACGTGGTTTGTTTAAGTGGAGGCGGTAAAGAACATCTATTTGTGCCATAGGAGAACCATGATTCATCCGAGTGGAGGCGGCGAATAACCTTTGTTCGTGTCTTAGGAGAATCAGGGTTCGTCCGGGTGGATGTGGCAAAAAGCCTTTCTTTGTTCGTACCTCAAGAGGACCAAGGTTCATCCGGGCCGAGGTGGAAAAAAAACCTTTGTTCCTTCGCGCCTTAGGAGGACTGGGGTCCATCCAGGCAGAGATGACAAAGAACTTTTGTTCCTTCGTGCCTCAGGAGGACTGGGGTCTGTCTGGGCAGAGGTGACGAAGAATCTTTATTCGTTCGTAACTTAGGAGGATCGGGGTCCGTCCGGGTGGAGGTGACAAGAACTTTCGTTTATTTGCACTCTAGGAGGATCGGGGTTCGTCTTGGTAGAAGTGGCAAAGAACCTTTGTTCGTCCGCGCCTTAAGAGGACTGGGGTCCGTCTGGGTGGAGGTGGTAAAGAAACTTTATTCGTTCGCGCCTTAAGAGGACCAGGGTCTGTCCCGGTATATGTGGCGAAGAACCTTTGTTCATTCGCACCTTAGGAGGGTCAGGGTCCGTCCGGGTGTAGGTGGCGAAGAACTTTTATTCGTTTGCGCCTCAGGGAGACCTGGATCCGTCCGAGTGGTGGCAGCGAAGAACCTTTGTTCGTTTGCGACTCAGAAGAACTGGGGTTTGTCCAAGTTAAGGTGTAGACGGACCTTTGTCCATCTCGCTTGGGAGGTGCAGAAAGACCTTTGTCCCTCTCGCCTAAGGTACAGAACGGCTTTCGCCGATCTTACCTAAGAGGTGTAGAAAGACTTTCATCTATCTTGTCTGGGAGGATCCATTTGTTGTGGAAGGAAAATCAAATGTTTCATTGCTGGAAATAAAGATACAAGTGCTCGCGGATTTCCTCTTGCGATTTATTCTTCAAAAAGCAAGGAAAGCAGTAGATAGCAGGGGGCATGCTGGCTTAAGCTGTGCTCGAATTTTCAAGTCTTGGATCCCTTAGGAGATGCGTCTTGCGAGCAGATGTCCTGTGTAATGCCTTGAGCTAGCGTGTCAGCACGGAGCGCCCTTAACATTGATCCCCTGAGGATGACGTTGCAGGTTGAGGTGTCTTTGATGATAATGAACTGAACGTCGTATGAGGCCAGCACCGGGGGACTCCCAGAGTTACTGAAAGGATTCTACTTGCTACAATGGGGATCGTTGGATGTCTCGTGATGTGTGCACCTCCCGAGCCAAGCTGGATGTCTCTCTTGGAGATTCTGAGCCGGAGTAACGTTGATAGAAATAGCACGTTGGCGGATACATCATCATTGATTAATATTCTAGCCACCTCGACTAACGGGCTTTTGAGGGTTACCCAGATGTGCTGATGGAAAGACCCTGGCGCGCTTGGAGTGGTTGGCTAGACCGGCTCTGGATGCTTTATGGGCGCGGCCTCCTCATGATATTGTTCTTTTGTGGGTTTGACTAGGGCTGGTGCTCAGCTGTTTTCTTTCCGTTGAACTCTCTAAGGAATCTATTGGGTTCATTGCCCACAATGTTCCCTAGATTGGATTTGAAGAGGCATCTCCATCAACACTAAGAGCATAGTTGTATTTGATGTTGTTTAAGCTCATCATGTGCAAGATGTTTCAAGGAACAAGTCTAGACAGGTTGTCTAAGTGATGTGACAGGTGGTCACAAAGTGAAGATGCTAGAAAAGAAGGAAGTAGCCTAAGTGACCAAGTCAGGATGTTCCAAGGAACACGTCTAGACAGGTAGTCCATGATTGGACAGGTCAACAAGAATAATATGCTGGAGAATTCAAATTTTGTCAAGCTCAGTTCAAAGTGTGGGTCTCAGATTTCTTCGAGCTCAGCTCGCAGTTCGTCGAGCTCAGCTCACAGATTGTCGAGCTCAGCTCACCATTCCTTGAGCTAAAACTCAGAAGCTTGAGGTTCAGAATTTGTCGAGCTCAGCTCGCAGTTCGTCGAGCTCAGCATACAGTTCGTCGAGCTCAGCACACAGTTCGTCGAGCTCAGCTCTCCACTCATTGAGCTAAATTGAGAAGCTTGAGGTTCAGAATTCGTCGAGCTCAACCCACCGATCGTCGAACGTAGTTCAACATTCGTCGACCTAAAGTCAGACAATTTGACTAAGGTAAAATCGCTGAGACAGCTGAGACAGCTAAGACAGCTGAGAAGAATGTCTCAGCATAACCACTGAGACAGCTGAGAAGCTCAACACAAAACGTTGAGAGAAGTGTTGGTCTCAGCTAAATCACTAAGACAGAAGATAATCTCAGCTGTGAAGAAGAAACCGCTCAGACAGTGAAGAAGAAACCGCTGAGACAGTTGAGAAGGAACCCCTGAGATAAAGCAAGAAGAAATTTTCTAAGACCAGAAAGTGGAGTTCGTCGAACTGAGTTCAGAGTTCGTCGAGCTGAGCTCACCTTTCGTTGAGCCCAAGTTAAAGGTTGAAGATTCAGAGTTCATCGAGCTGAGCTCTCATTTCGTTGAGCGCAAGTTAAAGTTTGAAGATTCAAAGTTCGTCGAGCTGAGCCTGCCGTTCATCGAGCTCAATTTAAAGGTTGAAGATTCAGAATTCGTCGAGCTGAGCCCGCCTTTCGTCGAGATCAAGTTAAAGTTTGAAGATTCATAGTTCGTCGAGCAGAGCTCACATTTCGTCAAGCTAAATATAAAGTTGGAGATTCTGAAATTCGTCAAGTTCAATACAGAGTTCGTCGATCTTAGCTCGACGATCGTCGAGCTCAGTCCAAGTACTTCATGCCATTGCGGGAAAGCTACAGTAGCATCAGAAGCTACTATTGTACAACCCCGTATTCGCGAATTGGGGTCCCCAAGAAGGCGCAAGGCTTGCTACGCAGTTTTAAGCTTTTTGAGGATTTTGCACTCTTGGGGGCCAATTTATGGTCGATATTCATAAAATACTAGTAGTGGGATGCAGTATTTGCCTCCCCCCAACCTGTTTTAAGGGGAGCAAGTGCGGAAAGAAGCCGACTCAAGGGTCCTAGCTCGCCCGGCCAGGTCGCCCAGCCAGCTCGCCCTGCCAGCTCGCCCGACCAGCTCGTCCCGTCTAGCTTGTCCCATCTCGTTCCAGCTCGCCCGGCCAGCTCGCCCGGCCAACTCGCCTGGCCAGCTCGTCCCGACTCGCCCGGCCAGCTCGTCCCGGCCAGCTCGACCAGCCCGATCAGCTCGCCTGGCTTAGCTCGCTTAGCCCGCCCGACTTGAGGGTCTGCTATTTTGCCCCGGGTGGACTGCTAATAGCTATTCAGACAACGGAGTTTGGCTGTTGGCAGACTAGCCCCGGGTATTTCGATAATTTTAGAGCAACAAGATTGTGTTATTTGCATGTCGTTCTCAAAAAACTATAAATAGATCCTTAGGGGTGTCTTGGAGAGCATCAGTTCTTCACCACTTCATCTTCTTCCCTCATCCTCCAAGGCACCTAGCTCAACATTGGCTAGGGAGGGGGGGATCTCAAAGGTCTTCCGGGTGTGAGGTGGGACCTCCATACTAGAGTCAAGGGTCGTTTCCAAATTCAAGTCCCTCACCAAGGAACGGCTTGGGAGAAGTAGGTGTGAGCTGCACCCTAGGTCCGAACTCTAGATGGAACCGATATTTCGGTTTCAACATTCTGGTGCGGTGAGTGTGGGTCGCGGCTTATACAGAAGTTCATGAGCAAGTTCCATGGCAGGAGATCATGGAGGAGGTGATGACCTCGGCGAGCTCCCCAACCCGTCACCCTTCGTAGGGAGGGAAGAGTTCATGGCATCCATCCAAGGCATCATGAAGATGCTGCGAAGTATTGCTCCTCGAGGTAACTGTTCAACTTTCACCCGTCAGGACTTATCTCTCAGTGATCTTGGCGAGACAGCTTCCAGGGATCTCGGCGAGACAACTTCCAAGGATCTCGACGAGACAGCTTCAAGGGATCTCGGTGAGACAGCCCCAGGGGGGTTAGGCGAGAGTGCCCCAGGGAGGCAGGCCCCCAGGCAACTCCTATCTCCACCACATCAAGTTATGGTGGTCAGCCAAGGGAGAAAGAGGCGAAGGAGTAATCGCTCAGGGGGAGGAACCGAGGCCCCAAGGAATAGGGAGTGAGTGGAGAGATCTCACCCTAACTCGCCCGGAGTTCCATTTGCATTTTCCTTGTAATAAGTATCCCCTGCCAGGTTAGGTCAGGGTAAGTTGTATGTAAATGTCTTTTATTTACTAAGTACTTTTTGCTCCGAGATGGTTCCGCTGACAAGGCTCCCACTAGCTGGCAGGGCAGGTTGACATCTCGTGGAGGCCAAGTACTTTTTTGCTCCGAGATGGTTCCGCTGACCAGGCTCCCACTAGCTGGCAGGGCATGTTGACCTATCGTGGAAGCCAAGTACTTTTTGCTCCGAGATGATTCCGCTGACCAGGATCCTACTAGCCGGCAGGAAAGGTTGACCTCTCGTGGATTCCAAGTACTTTTTGCTCCGAGATGGTTCCGCAGACCAGGCTCCCACTAGCTGGCAACACAGGTTGACCTCTTGTGGAGGCCAAGTACTTTTTGCTCCGAGATGGTTCCGTTGACCAGGCTCCCACTAGCTGACATGGCAGGTTGACCTCTCGTAGAGGCCAAGTACTTTTTGCTCCAAGATGGTTCTGCTGACCAGGCTCCCACTAGCTGGCAGAGAAGGTTGACCTCTCGTGGAGGCCAAGTATTTTTTGCTCTGAGATGGTTCTGCTGATAAGGCTCCACTAGCTGGCAGAGCAGGTTGACCTCTCGTGAAGGCCAAGTATTTTTGGCTCCGAGCTGGTACCGCTGACCAGGCTCCCACTAGCTGACAGGGCAGGTTGACCTCTCGTGGAGGCCAAGGATTTTTTGCTCCAAGATGGTTCTGCTGACCAGGCTCTCACTAGTTGGCAGAGCATTTTGACCCCTCGGAGAGGCCAAGTATTTTTTGTACCAAGGATATTACACTCAGCGAATACGTTGGGTTGGATGTTTCTTTCCGAGCGTGGAACTCGCTCGAAAAGAGCGAGGATTATGTACAACCCCGTATTCGCGGATTGGGGTCCCCAAAAAGGCGCAAGGCTTGCTATGCAGTTTTAAGATTTTTGAGGGTTTTGCACTCTTGGGAGCCAATTTATGATCGATCTTCATAATACACTAGTAGAGGGATGCAGTATTTGCCTCCCCCCCGACCTGTTTTAAGGGGAGCGAGTGCGGCGAGAAGCCGACTGAAGGGTCCCGGCTCGCTCGGCCAGCTCGACCGACCAGCTTGTCCCGGCCAGCTCATCCCGGCCAGCTCGTCCCGACCAGCTCGTCCCGGCCAGCTTGTCCCAGCTCGCCCGGCTAGCTCGACCAGCCCGGCCAGCTCGCCCGGCTTAGCTCGCTCAGCCCGCCCGGCTTGAGCAGCTCTCCCGGCTTGAGGGTCTGCTATTTTGCCCCTGGTGGACTGTGATTAGCTGTTAAGAATAGTGGAGTTTGGCTGTTGGTAGACCAGCCCCGGGTATTTCGATAATTTTATAGCAGTAGGATTGTGCTATTTGCAGGCCGTTCCCAAAACACTATAAATAGATCCTTATGGGTGCCTTGGAGAGCATCGGTTCTTCACCACTTCATCTTCTTCCTTCATCCTCCAAGGCACCTAGCTCAGCATTGACTAGGGAGGGGGAGATCTCAAAGGTCTTCCAGGTGTGAGGTGGGACCTCCATGTTAGAGCCAAGGGTCGTTTCCAAATTCAAGTCCCTCGCCAAGGGACGGCTTGGGAGAAGTAGGTGTGAGCTGCACCCTAGGTCCGAACTCTATGTGGAATCGATATTTCGATTTCAACAACTATTTGTCCTCTTTTGAGGAAGGTGACGCTCACCATCCTTGGCTGGGCCCACATTCAAATTGTGTCGTTGATTCAAATCTATGAATATAAAAAGAAAAGAAAAAATGGGATTAGGGCAATAATCACAGTAAACGAAAACGAGAATGAAAGCAGAAAACAAAATAGAGACGGTTGGACTTCATCTTCTTCAACAAGCTTGAAAGTAAAGTCCAGTAGTGAAAGTTAGAAGGCAAAGATAGCTGAAGCTTCTTCCAGTTCAGCAAGAGTGTTCCTTGAAAAACAAGTTGGCTGATTCAATCTATCAGCAAGAGAAGATAGCTGTGTGAAGGTCTGTAAGCCTTCAACAGTAGTTGTTTCCTTTAATACAGCAGAGAAACTGGTAGACGTAGAAGAAGACTAATTCCTTCTACAATAAGTGGGTGAGACTGATATCTGCTCAGTCCAGCAAGTTAGACTCGGAGATTTTTCTCTGAGTTAGTATTTCAATTTACTTGATTAATTCCTGTAGGATTCAGTTTGCTTGAATCTGAGCTGTATGACACTTTGTGCCTTAGTTATACGTGACTAATTAGTCACTGAGGTAGGGTACTGAGGTAGGATCCAAGTGTGGATCTGAGAGTAGGGCTGCCCTCTCAGCCTGAGTAGTAGGCCTTAGAAATAAGGCTGAGGTAGGTGACTGGTGAGTCACTGAGCTGTATGTGATAAGTGTGTCACTGAGTTGTAGGCCTTGGAGGAGGCTGAGCTGTAGGTGCCCTGTTGGGGTACTGAGGTAGGATCCAAGTGTGGATCTGAGAGTAAGGTTGTCCTCCCTACCTGAGTAGTAGGCCTTCAAAATAAGGCTGAGGTAGGTGACTGGTGAGTCACTGAGCTGTATGTGATAAGTGTGCCACTGAATTGTAGAGCCTTTGGCCTAAGGTAGGTGACAAATTTGTCACTGAGCTGTAGGTGCCTGGAAGGGCACTGAGGTAGGTACCTGGAAGGGTACTGAGCTGTAGGAGTGTGGCAGTACTCTGAGAGTAGGGCCTTGTGCCTGAAGTTGTAGGACACTTTATGTCTGAGCTGTAGGACTTAGAGATAAGGCTGAGGTAGGTGGTTTGAGAAACACTGAGCTGTAAGAGCACTACAGGGCTCTGAGGTAAGAACCCTTGTGGTTCTGAGGTAGGGTTCTGAAGATAACCTGAGTGTAAGGCTGAGGGCCTGATGTGTAAGCTCTGAGGAGTATTTTGGTGGAGTTTGTGCCTTGTCTAACATAAGTTAGAAAGGTAGGAGGGAAAATGGATGTACCCAATTGGGGAACCACTATAAATACTTGTGTGTTGTGCTGTGTTGCTTGTTCCTTCTTTTTATTGCAAGTACTAAGGAGAAGATCTAGATCACTTAGCTTATAAACAGCAAAAAGACTAAAGAAATTTCAAAGACCTATTCACCCCCCTCTAGGTGACTAACTAATCGTGAAGTAATAACTTTCAAGTGGTATCAGAGGGAGGTTACTCAATAAGAACTTAACAGTCTGAGTAGACCTCAAAGGATAGCTAAAAGGGTTATACTTGTGGGTTCAGAAGAGAACCTCATGGAATGTAGCTTCAAATCTGCAGCAAGGAGAACTTTGGGATATGGAAAGCAAGGATCAGACAGATCATGAAAGCTAGTGATCCTAGAATCTTGGCTTCAATTCAAGAAGGATCCTTTATTCCCATGAGAGTCTCTACATCAGATGCAAGTATCCAGACCCCAATGAGTTATGCAGAGATGTATGAAGATGAAATCAATTTGGCATCATGGACAAGAGGGCAAAACACATCATGGTAAGTGTCATAAATGACTCCACCTTCCAGAGGCTTGTCCACTGCAAGACATCCAAAGAGATGTGGGATTCTCTCACTGGCTACATGGAAGGGATAGAGAAAGTCAGTCTTTCTGACAGTGACTCAGAGTCTGAAGAAGAAGCATTCATTGAGCTACTTGCTGCTATTGCAGATGAAGATGAAGACCATCTAGATATCAGTATAGAGATCAGGGCTCCTCTATCACACTCAGAAAGTGATACTGAGGTGAATGAATATATCAGTGGCGGCTTTGACAGAAGAAGTATCCTGCTAGGATCAGCCTGATCAAGATTAGGAACAATCCCTGTCTAGCTGCTCAGGTCATGAGACCAGTCCAGATTCTGATGCATCCTCATCTAGTGATGAAGATGGCTCTGAATCTGAGGTAAATGTCAATCAATTGATTGACAAGTATGGTCAAATTTTGGATGATTTGAGAACAAGCAGGATGTTGGCCAAGATGCAAGCTGAGGAGATTATCTCTCTTCAGCTAGCTGCTGCCTAACAATCTGAGACAGCTTCCTTGTTGGATCAAAAATTGAGGGAAGTCAGCCAACTGAAGGTCATCTCAATCATCCAAATTGAGACCATAAGTCAGAAGAACAAGATCATTTTGGATTTTGAAGAGAAACTCCTAAAGGAGAGAAGGGTTGTAGTTGAATTCAGCAAGCCTAAAGTTGTGCTGCCCTTGATAAATTCCTTCTCCTCCCATCCAACAAGGACTCACACCAAGGGTCAGTCTACTAGTAAACCTAACTTGGCTAGTTCTGATGATATAAACAGCATGTCATCTGCAAAGAAGACAGATGTAAATACCATTTAGGGCAAGCAAAGGAAGCCTGCTGGAAGAATAACCTTCAGTCAGATCCTTGCTAAAAGGAACCTAAAAAAAGTTGTTGCTCCTCTTCCTTCTATTCAGTCAGCAGTTAACCACACTGTAAGACCTGCTCAGAAAATAAAATATAATATTCATGAGTGTTGGTACTGTGGTAAGGTGGGGCATTTTGCCTTAGATTGCTAGCACAATCCTTCTGTGTCTAGAGCAAGAGTAAGCCTACCTGTCAGAAATATTGCAGGTAGGCAAGTTAGATTTCAGTCTAACAGGAACCTAGGACCCAATACCTATTGGGGTCCTAATGTAAGTTAATTCTGTTTTGCATGTTAGTCTAAGTGTCCATCCCTCATGTGGTACTTGGACAGAAGGTGTTCAAGAACTTGGACTGGAACAAGGAAGTTATCCTATGGTTCATACCTCAAGGATAAGGATGTTGTGTGCATTCCCAAAGAAGGATAAAGTGCACAAGTATAGGAGGAGAAGGATGTTTGAGTTGCCAATGCAAAAAGGGTCATTGTATCTTGAACAGAAAGTTGATGCTAGAGGAAAATCTAGGTGCTAAAGACAAGGAGAAGATTTGGCTCAGCAAGAAGTGATCATGGTGCAAGGGAGCTGCTGTAATTAACTAATGAGAATCCAGCCACAGCTCCAGAACCATAACCTCCAGATAAGTAGAATTTCTTTTATATAATGATTTTCTACTAGTATAATCTAAGTTGCTAAGAATCCTGACTGTCATAGCAGAACTATGCATATGTAGATTAAGTATCAATGAGTTTGTGAGCATAAGGAAGAACTCAATCCGGAGTTTGTCCTGACTGGCAAGTGGCTGACATGTTTATCATATCACTATATGAAGTTAAGTTCAACACCCTCTAGATTGAGATTGGGTATGTTGAACTTGGTATAGCTTCAGTTTCTCTATGTTATACTTGTGTTGCATAATTTACTTTTCTTGCATGTAAAGAAGTTCTTGATGTGACATCAAGACTATAAAGACCATTAAGTGGTATCAAGACTCAAATGGACTCAAGTGTCCAGCAGAGGGAGTGATAGGGATGCTCCTGTTGAGGGGGAGCAAGCTCTGCACCTGCAGAAATGATGACAGTAAATGCTCCTATTAAGGAGGAGCATGTCCAGCACTTGCTGGAACAGGATCAACCTTCTGTTGAGAAGGAGCAAGCACCTGCTGTAGTAGATCAACTGTCACAACTGCTAATCAGTTTGTCTTAAGGACAATGCACAGACCAATGGGGAGACTATGTATGACTTAGTCATAATCTTCTCTGAGTTTGAGAAATCAGTGTTGCTGCAGGAGAAGAGGAACAACTAGCAGCCAGCTCAAGTGGATCCCTGGTTCACTTAAGAGTCAAGGGGCTGCAGTGATGTGGTGCATCAATGATATCAACACAAGTGGACGCTGATTCTATAGATACAACAACAGCAAGTGGAACTATGCATGCAGCAAGCTCAAATGATGCAGTGTTATGTTGTATCAATGTATCAATACAGAAGGTATAACTCATAATCAAGTAGACTGATCACTAGGATGATTTCCTTAGCAGTATCAACATAGGACTTTGTCTAGGATCAAGAGATAATCTCTCCCATGATATTTTCTACTCCCTCAATAGATATGCCTATTGAAGAAGGCAGAAAGGGGGAGATATGTGTGGCAATACATAAGAGGGAGATATAGAAACAATATTTGACATGACTAGGTCATGTTGAGTAGGTTCACATTACTGGAAAAGATTCAAGTAGTATGAGAAATGCAATGACTGACCACATATTGAGTCATGATAGTGTCAGTGCATACTTTGAGGTAAGTGCCTCTAGTGGTGCACCATTTAAATATTAAGTGATATAAAGGAGAGTTCATATTACTTGAGCAATTACTCAAGTAGTATGAAGATGCATTGACTTAACCTATTGAGTCAATACAATTAATGGAGCACATTGAATTAATGTAGCATAAGCTAACAGGTGTAACAAATTATAATCTACAGCTGCATGAAATTATTCTGCCTATTTTGGTAATACCTCTTAGTATTGTTGGGTGTTCTGTCTTCTTCAAATAGGGGAGATTGTTGGGTCCATTGTCCATAATACTCCCTAGATTGGATTTGAAGAGGCATCTCCATCAACACTAACAGCATAGTTGTATTTGATGTTGTTTAAGCTCATCATGTGCAGGATGTTCCAATGAACAAGTCTAAACAGGTTGTCTAAGTGATGCGATAGGTGGTCACAAAGTGAAGATGCTAGAAAGGCAGGAAGTAGCCTAAGTGACCAAGTCAGGATGTTCCAAGGAACAAGTCTAGATAGGTAGTCCATGATTGGATAGGTCAACAAGAAGAATATGCTGGAGAATTCAAATTTTGTCAAGCTTAGCTCAATAAATATGGCTCAGCTCACAGATCGTCGAGCTCAGCTCACCATTCCTTGAGCTAAAACTCAGAAGCTTGAGGTTCAGAATTCGTCGAGCTCAGCTCGCAGTTTGTCGAGCTCATCATACAGTTCGTCGAGCTGTAGGTCACTTTGTGCCTGAGTTGTAGGTGACTAATTAGTCACTGAGGTAGGTGCCCTGCTGGGGTACTGAGGTAGGATCCAAGTGTGGATCTGAGAGTAGGGTTGTCCTCTCAGCCTGAGTAGTAGGCCTTAGAAATAAGGTTGAGGTAGATGAATGGTGAGTCACTGAGTTGTAGGTGACAAGTGTGTCACTGAGTTGTAGGCCTTGGAGGAGGCTGAGCTGTAGGTTCCCTGCTGGGGTACTGAGCTAGGATCAAAGTGTAGATCTGAGAGTAGGGCTGTCCTCTCAGCCTGAGTAGTAGGACTTAGAAATAAGGCTGAGGTAGGTGACTGGTGAGTCACTGAGCTGTAGGTGACAAGTATATCACTGAGTTATAGGGCCTTTGGCCTGGGGTATGTGACAAATTTGTCAATGAGCTGTAGGTGCCTGTAAGGGCACTGAGGTAGGTACCTGGAAGGGCATTGAGGTAGGTACCTGGAAGGGTACTGAGTTGTAGGAGTGCTGCAGCACTCTGAGAGTAGGGTTTTGTGCCTGAAGTTGTAGGGCACTTTGTGCCTAAGCTGTAGGTCTTAGAGATAAGGCTGAGGTAGGTGGTTTGAGGGCCACTGAGCTGTAGGAGCACTACAGGGCTCTGAGGTAGGAATCCTTGTGGTTCTGAGGTAGGGTTCTGAAGAGAACCTGAGTGTAAGGCTGAGGTGTAAGCTCTGAGGAGCATTTTGGTGGAGTTTGTGCCTTGTCTAACATAAGTTAGAAAGGTGGGAGGGAAAGTGGATGTACCCAATTGGGGAACCACTATAAATACTTGTGTATTGTGTTATGTTGCTTGTTCCTTCTTTTTATTACAGGTACTAAGGACAAGCTCTAGATCACTTAGTTTATAAACAGAAAAAAGACTACAGAAATTTCAAAGACCTATTCACCCCCCCTCTAGGTGACTAGCTAACCTTAAGTTAAATAACTTTCAGAATCCATGTCGTGCGAGCCACTCGACTTCCTCCTTCAAGCACATGCACTCCTCTGTGTCATGCCAGTTCCCTTTGTGAAAGTGGCAATACTTGGACTTGTTGCCCCTGCCTCGCGGGAGCGCCTTAGGTCTCTGAAGTTATAGGTGGTTCTTTAGAGCATACATAACCTATGTAAGAGAAACACCGAGCTCGACAATGTCTTGCTGCCCCCCGGCTTGTGAGGTTTCGCTGGGATGCCTATCACATTTTCTGTGGGTTGGGCCTCCCGCAGACAATGCCCCCCCCCCCCCCCCCCCCGGGTTTTCGTGTGGCATGTGGCGCGGACCACCCTACTGAGTGATCGGTGTCCTGAGGGAAATGACATTTGACTGCCTTCAACGGGGTATGCCCCTGATGTATGGGGAGCTTCCAACTTCCTTAATAAATTAAGCGCATGTGCTTTGTGCTCTTCCATCTGGCGCATCTGTTCTTCCACTGATGACGCTAATGCGGTGATTACCTCCTCGAGGCGTGGCGTAGGATTGTCGGGCGAGTTGTTGGATGCTTGAGCACTAGGCTCTTTGTAAGCCGGCTGGCTGGCGGTGTGCGCACTTCCCTTCGTCATTGCTGCTAGTCAGGGGGACGCTGGAACTTGTCAGAGCTTTTGGAAACACCTTCCCACAGACGGCGCTAAACTGTTGCGGATCGTTCGGTTTTTCTCTGGTTGGAGAATCAGACCACCTTAGCTCGAAGTCGGACCGGGCACGCAAACAGTCAAAGTAAAACGACAACAAATGACAAAACACTTTTTTTGTGTGGAAAGGGCCCATTATTGGGCCCATGTTTTTGATCTTTTCTCACTTCTCTTATTAGTCTCACATCTTGTATAGGACTTCCTCTCTCCTTTTCTCTCCTATATATTTGTATTCTCTCCTTGTATTTTGACACACAAGAAATACATACAAGAATTTGAGCTCTTTCTACAATAACAAATAATAAATTGGGAAATCATGTAGCGGGACAGCAAAGTAGATCCCAACTATTTTGGATTAGCTATATGAATCTTGTTTCCATTCATTCCGTTTTGATTGTTGTTTGGGGTGTTATAAAATGCAGGGTAAGGTTTGCCTACATTTAACCCTTGTGGTGGGACCCTTTCCCAGACCGTCGTTGCGCTGGGATACTTTGTGCACTGGGCTTCCCTTTTTTTGCCTTAATTCTACCTATTTTACTTAATACTATAACACTAACTCTAGTTACTAGTATAATTGTGCAAATTTTCCAATTTGTTATACATGTAAGAAACTGTTACGGCGCCAATGACGGACGACGGCATCAAGGGCGACCCCCATTGGGGATAGGTTTACCGTCCTCAATGGGTGAAAAACCACGTGGTCGGATCTGTGTCAAGCCAAAATCCGCTATTTCTTTTGAGTTTACAAGAATTTGTCACGATTTCTCGGAGGGTGACAAGTCACCTCTTTGTTACAAGCGTAAAGTACAATGATGAAAAAATAACTAAGTCCTGGGAGGCTCGATGTAAGCGTTCCGGCCTAGAAATTTGGCTAAGTCCACGGAATCTCGATGAAGCGTTCTGTCTTGAAAATTTGGCTAAGTCCACGACATCTTGATGAAAGTGCTTTTGCGGGAAAGAGCGGCATGTCTTGAAGCCTGCTGAAGCCTTTGCACTAGAAGAGGAGTGAAGCGAATTTCTGAGTGGAGGATCGACACAAATTCATGATTTCACCAGAAAACCTCATAGCCTTTTCTAGCCTCTGGAGTTTCTTGTGCTCAAATGAAGGTCCGGGACCCATTCATAGTTTTTTGGAGGGATATGTCGGTTATTGTGCAGGGGCGGAATTTGTGCTGACGAATGACGTCGCTCAGTTTCAGTCACCTGGATCACCAAATTTAGCGATATGACGAAAGTGCCCCCCGGGAGGTTCGGGTGGCCCGGACGGGGTGCCTGGCAACGATGGCGGTCGGAGACGGCGGCGCGCACGGGGCGGCGAGCGCGGGGAGGCGAGCGCGGGGCGGCGAGCGCGGGGTGCACGCGTTGGCCTCGCGCGCGGGGGTGCCGTTCGGGCGTGCACGCAGGTTTTGCTTTCTGCTTGGAGCTTCCGGACTCTGGGGGAGTGCGGCGCGTCGCGCGCGACTTATCCGGTTGAGTTGGCTCTTCTCACTCGTCCTCGACCCACGGGCCCAAGTTGTTCCGATTTGATTCAAAAATTTCAGGGAGATCAAGAGTTCTTGTGAATTTCCTGACTTTTCATTATTGCTGATACTCTAAATATACAAAAATACACTGATAGAAAATATGAAAATAAAATTTCAAATTGTTCGAAATCAATTGCTCGCAATTATTTGAACTTCTCAGCTCCTTTATTTCATTTCCTTCCCATCAAATTACTACCATCCAAACAAAGCCTATGTGTAAACCGTTAATTTTATGCCTTGAATTATAACTCAAAGATGACGATCAATGTTGAACACGACCCATGGGGTCCAGGTCTGCATCTCTGATCAGAAATTTTCTGGCACACGACCTGAGACACACGGGCAGTGGCGGAACTAGGATTTTGAAGTCGCACGGGCACAATTTAAGTATTGTCAATTCGATGGGTTCGGGGGGCAGCGCCCCCGAAATTTTTTTTGCCATAGAAGGAAGGAGAATCACCTATCCTTGACGCTGGAGCATGGCTCCATCATCTCTAATTTAGCAACAATCCGAGCATGACAACCGCTAGTAATATTGTTCAGATACACCAGATGAGTATTCTCAATCAACTACAAAAAAAAAAGCGAAATGCTCATTTCTGGACTGATTTCAGTCCAGAAATCTCCAGATTTCTGGACTGATAATTAGTCCAAAAATGAATGGTTTTAAGTGGTAATCAGTTAAGAAATCAGTGAATAAGAAGAAGAAGATAATACCAGCCGGAAGCAGCGGGAGCAGCCGGACAGCTAGGGCACGGGAGCAGCGGGCAGCGACGGCTAGATGGATTTCTTCTCCCCCGTTGAAAATCGCAGAAAAAGCGATCGGGCACGTGACCTACCGTGCCCAGGGCTAGTTCCGCCCATGCACACGGGTGTGCATGGTTGTAACTTTTCTGGAAGACAGGGAACACATCTAAAAGGCGGAGGCGTGACTTTTTGGGGGCACATGGCCCGAGATACACGGGCGTGTGTGGTTTCAACGGTTCCACGATGGTCGTTACACATTTGTTGATGAAAGGGCACGTTGGTTGTGGCACACGGGCATGTGTCAAGGGCGTGCTAATCTATTTTCCTGAAATCGTAATTGTACGGAGCGTGATATAAACTGCCGGTCATTCTTGGCTTTGGGCATTGGGAAATCTGAATTCCGAAATCTTCGCGCTCTTTGTAACCGTCTCTGTTCTTGATAGTGAAGATCCGAGACTGTTTTGCTCATGAACGTAGCACAACTTAGGATCAACCACGTAAATCAGTGTAATCTATCATTGTTTGTTTTCTGTTTCATTCTTCATTCTTCTAGTATTTCCGCAACACGAGCAGTAGAAGTACAAAGTCAACAGCTAAGTTCATCTGGCTCTAAAGAGTGGAGTCAGAGTATCTGGAGCCATTGCTGCAAGCAAGCTTCAATCTATTTGGCCTTATTTGCCGGCAACCCCAGTTAATGTTTGAACATTATGCACTTTCAAATCAGTAAAGTGAAGCAAAATCACAACATAATGAATAAAATTCTTACAGAATATATTGCAAGGGTACTATTTGAATCTGTTGACGTTTGTTAAAGCAAACTATCGGCTCATATGTTTTGCCTATTTTTATTACAAGTGATAGGCACGGGCCTTCGGCCCAGGTGGCATTCGGCGGGGGTGCGACAATCGGCGGGGTGCGACATTTGGTGGGGTGCGACATTCGCCGGGATGCGATATTCGTCGGTGGTGCGACATTTGTCGTGGGGACGACATTTGTCGTGGTCGGCTACATTTGTCGTGAGCGGCGACATTTGTCGTGGGCGACGACATTTGTCGTGGACAGTACCCGCCCCTATGGCCTCGCGTGACAGTATCCGACCGACGACGGCGGGCTTTGCACGCTCCCGGCGGGCTCCGCCAGCTCCCGGAAGCCCGCTCCCGGCGGGCTCCGCCCAACCCGCAACATATACATATGAGTACTCAAAATGACCGTAAAAAAATATAAATCAAGAATACAATTTTTATTTTGTAAAACAAATTATATTTTAACGGTAAAACATTAATTTTTCTCTTGTCATTTCTAGCTAGAGGCAATAGGTTTAAGGTATCTAGTGTTTTTATTTTTTGTATTTTAATATTGCAAAGTTGTGTAATTACCTAAAAGGATATTGTATTTATAATATACTAATATAAAGGTTGGTATAATTGTGTAATTATGAATACAACTATAAGGGCAATATAGGGACATCAGACAATGTTTCACCAAAGAGTAGTTTTCGTATATTAGTAGAGATGTAGAACTGTTATGTTTCTTTTTATTTCGACTGTAATATCTGTTAAGTCGCTCGTAGCATCTCGGGTGATGGTCAAAATGAAACTTATACATAACAAGTGTTAGTTTTAACTAAAATCCTAGTTAATTTGACATGAAAGACAAGCCCATTGTGGAGAATTATCTCATGTTTTCATACAGGCTTGAACATCTCTCCTTTCAAATGTAGCAAATGTTATTTTGTGGAGCCTGACTGTGTCAGGAACTACTGGGCGCGGGTGGTTGTGATTTTTTCCCCGATCTTGGGGTTTTTCCACGTTAAATCCTTGCGTGTTTTTGCTTGTTAGTTTTTTTTGCGACTTCTTGCGTGTTCTTTGGATCCCGTATTTCCTAACAGCAAATCATCCAGGAAGTTCAGCTCCTTGATTGTCTTCTCATTTTGTGTTGGCAATGGATGCCTGTTCTGCTATTTACTGCAGATGTTGCTATTCTGTGAGGAGTTGTTATGAGGGACAATTGTAGAGTCCTGTTCACTATTGATAGCCATACTTCTTGCATATATGCAAGTAGGGTTGTTAATAAATAGTATAATTTGTGAATAATTCGAGATTCGATTCGTGAAGATTCGATAAATATTCGTAATTTTCAAATTTGAATCCGAATTCGGATTTGAATAATTTTCAAATCTGAATCCGAATAAATTTATCTCTATTCGAAGTATTCACTAATAATAAAATTACTTAAATAAAATTATAATTTAATTATTCATAATAGAAAAATTCAAATTCGAATTCGAATCCGTATTCGAATCTGAATTTGAATCATACTTCGAACCCGAATTCAAATCCAACATTTCATATCGAATTCGAATCCGAATCTCTGCATTATATGTGAAATTTGGATTCGATTGAAGAGATATTCGATTCGTTTCGTGAATAGCCATGTATGCAAGTATAAAGAGGCTTGCTAGTGCAGTACAGAGCTATATGCCATGCTGCTAATGGCTGTGCACACTTTAGCATCTTATATGCCATGCTGCCCTTAAAAAATTCCAGTTGGGTCACCACTTTATTACAAAATATTCCCCATGCATTATTGATTTGTTTTCAGTATAAAATGTGGACAGGTTGTTGTAAATGAATGATGCATTTGTTTGTACATAAATATCATGGTGATTTGGACTTGCTGCTGCAGGTCATGACTCATGACTCATGAGCATGTTTATCTATAAATGGAGGGTTTAGATGGATTCAAGCTCCTACTCGTGCCTTCCCGACTTAGACCTCGTTTGGCGGAACGTTTTTTTGCACCGGTGCGGTGGGCCGAAAGTGCCACAACAACCTTGTTTAATGAATTTTTATTTGTCTTCATTTTTTTATTTCATGTTTCATTTTTGAATTCTATTTTTCTTCTTGCAGCTGCTTAGAGCCTTGTTTTTTGTCAAAATCATAGTGATCAGGTAAAAATATTGTTTTCAAGAGTGTTCATGACCGCCACCACACATGTATGCCAAACGCTCCAAATAGAACTCCCTTCACAAATCACAGTTTACGATCAATCACAGTTTACGATCACTCCGTTCACAAGCCATGGTTCAGTTTTGCTCTGTGAGGGCATTTCATTCATGTTCTAGGCCAGTTGCAGGCCGCCCATCAATAAATATGCTCATATATATATCCTTCAATCTCTTCGTCTCAGCTCCTTTCGGCATGACGTTTTTGTTCCAGTGAGTTTGGACAAAAACGCTACCATAATAAAATATATGTTTGGCAATAGAACGGCAATGTCCGTCGCCAAGAAAAGAAAATAACATTTGAACATAAAAGTGGATGGAGTTATTCAGGTGAGATCGTGCGTTCATGAACGACGATTCATAACCGCCGCGTTCACTACCGCCACCAGTGCAAACGGAGCCCTTGCCTCTCCATTGAACCCTCCCGAGCGCTTTCGCCAGTTCATAGACAATTAGCACTTACCAACAATCCATGGATAAATCAAGTTCAACAATCTAAAAGTTGTGGTGAACCTAAATTTATTTGTATAGAGGACCCCTACTAAATGAATTTAATATAGTATTATAACAATTATATATTATTATTAATAAATCAAAATTAAATGATTTTAATATAGTAATTATCCTATATAATTTTAGTACCTCTAGAGCTTTGAAGTAGGCTACAATGCCGCTACAACGCTTCTTCCAAATGTCCTCAAAATGACCCTACAAAAGGACACGTAAGTCCTAATGTAAGGACACATACGCCGGCATCCTTCCTCCAATCGAATAAGAGAATAATGCCTGGCCGACAGCTTAGGACATGCACATTAAATTTTATATTGTTACAGCACATCAAATTATCTAACACAGATATGAACGAATATAAATTTATATTATTTTTTAAAGGAGAAAACGAATAAAATTCGAAGTGTGCAGTTTCTTCCGGATTATGGACGGTGCCAGATGGTACTTGATCCCACAAACCGGCACCGGCACCGGCGCCGGTCACCATAAAAATACCCAGCGGGACCCATCTTTCACCCGAACTCCACCCAACATCTAGATCCGCTGCCCACCATACACCAAACAACAGCACTCGAAGCACCGTGAACAAGCGCCACGTGTCCCCACTCGAAAAATACAACCGGGGGACCCACATGTACGCGTTCGCGCATGGGACGGTGGTCGTTGCTGTACATCCCAACATCGCTCTCTCATGCTGACATGGCAAACCGTCGTCCTCTTCCTTCTCCCACCATTGACCGCGACTTTAGTTGCCGACGATTTTAATAACCTAAATTTCTTAATAAAATTTCCTTATTTCATTTAATCATTTAATTAATATAAATATCTATGTTTTTCTTATTTTATATAAATTATTAAATATATAAATATCTACATTGTGACATAATTTATTGGAAAAACAGATAAATAAAGAAAAATAGATGAGCGGGAAAAAAATAATACATAAATTAGTTATTTATCCACCATGAAAATTAAAAATCAGGGAAGATAAAGAGAGGGATCACCGTCGCACCAGTGGCCGTGGCTCCAGTACGCCGCTGGATCTGCGGTGCCGGAGAGCTCGTAGATGCTCGGATCAACCGCCGGCGCCCACTCAAATGAGCCGCCGGCCTCCCTGCCTGGCGGCGGATCATGATCGGAAGCCGCCTGATAGATGAAATCCTCATCCAGAGTTCGATGAGCAGGATCTGGATGGCGGAGGAGTGGCGAATCACGGAAATTGAACCTTAGAATCGACTGATCGTTGCTCGAGAAATTCGCCGAAGCGTCGGAAAAGAGTTCGACGGGAGGGGGCGGGAAAAGGGGGATATCCGCCGGAGCTGATACAGGGAAGCTAGGGTTACAGGGATTGGGGTTGGAGGAAGAGGAATTGAAGGGGATAGCGGGACCATCGGCGATGGGGGTTAGTGCGGAGCTGTCGGTGCTGGAGAGACTGCCGGAGGTTTGACGCCGTCGATCCTTGTCGGTTGAGGATGATTCGGAGGAGGATTTAGAAGAGGAGCGTTTGGGCTTGCGGCATCCGCCGCCGACGGGGACGTTGCGTAGGACGCCGCCCCTGGTCCAGTAGCGGCGGCAGGACTTGCAGAAATGGCGGGGCTGCGACAGATTGTAGTTGTTGTAGTAGCAGAACTTGGTGTTGAGGGATTCGCACCTAGGGCATTTCAGTTGCGGCGGTGGGTGGAGTGGTCCTGCCATGGCCGATGGGAATGCTTTCAGACGACGACTGTCCGGGCTATCTCCGCCGTCGGCGACGCCGCCACCGAAGATCCGACCGCTCAGCTCTGCAAATGATCGAAAATCCTGCATTCCTCTTTAATACAAATTTTCCATCGATCGATTTCGTATTTATCCGGACGCAGCGAAATCGGAGTCTCTCTCTCTCTCTCAGCCACTTACACCCACAATTCTCTCTCTCTCTCTCTCTCTCTCCGGCTCTGTGCACTGAAATATCTCATGCCTGTCTGTGTCAGTGTATGAATTTACGCTTCTGTCCCCGATCCAGGCGCATAATTTACTGAAAAATCTTTGGATATTTATTAATAAAATAAAATGGTTCGATATTTGAATTTTGAAGTGACTATAAATCATTAAACTTCTTACAAAAATCTTTGATATTAAATTTTGAATGACATTAATGTCCGACTTATTTACGATAATGGTAGCCCACTGTTATAAACAGATTTAGAAAAACCAACTAAAAATAATAAATCATGACAAAAATTTAGTACATATTTTGTAAATTCTAAACACATTCGCCTGCAGGAATGAGGAAAAATGAAACAAAAATGAAGTAGCAAAATTGGAGACAAGTCATGCCTAAGAGACCATTAAAGTGCTGCTTGGGAGGACTTATTTTTATCGGTGAAGTGGTTACGATCGCATAAATCAGACTTTAATTAGAGTTTGATTCATGTGGTCATAACCGCTTAACCGGTTAAGTCCTCACGAACAGAGCCTAAAGCTGCACATTTGTAAAGAATCGTCAACCATTTGGGTATCCAGGAGCCAGGATGAACACAACGGGCTTCAACCAATCAAGGACAACACTTAGATATGCACAATAAAGAATGTCGCTCATTTAGATTTGGAACTGAAAAACTAAGAATACCTTTAAAGTTTCGAAGGTCTTCAAGCAGCAATTGGCGGGGTAGGGTTTCAGGAAATAACTGACTGTATTAAACCTGTAGGGGATGAATCGGCTATTCCCCCCAAACGCTATTTTTTTCAATAGAAGGGAGAAAAACAATATATATAATACGTACAAGGAGAGAAAGAATGTGCAAAGACTAAAAAGCCCATAAATTACCAGACTGCAGGGGGGCGGGGGCGTGGAAGCACGGCCACGGCGACTCTAGAGGGTATCAGGATGGAGTTTCACGGTCATGATGGAGTTTAGGGTGATCCAACGGGTTCAGCATTTCTCAACCTTTTATTTTTTTTTAGTCAAAAAAATCTTGTCCACAGAATAACTTTTGGACTTATCTTGTCCACACAATACTGAAATGGATCCCCTTCATTTCAAATGAAATGGAGATTTGAAATGGAGAGGATCCGGATCCCTCCAGAGGAGGGTATCGGGTTGGGTAGGGTTTAAAAGTGCTGCCATTAGATTTTATATTATGTATTTTAAAAGGCGATTGTTAACCACAACTCTTATATGGCTATCCGCACCCCATTTTGTTTTAAACAGCGTCCAGCTCGCAGCGATTAAGGACAGGTCGGCAGCGATCTAGCTAAAAGCACATCGACCACTCCTTCTCCAGCGCGCAGCGATAAGGGTCAGGTCAGCAGCGACCACAAGCACAGGCACATCGACCACTCCTCCTCCAGCTCGCAGCGATAAGGTCAGGTCGCCAGCGACCTCAAGCACAGCGACAACTTCTGCTCAACTCGCCAACAACAACACACTCCAGTTCGCCAACGACTGCCTCAACTCGGCAATGACTAAACAGCAACACTCCAGTTCGCCAGCGACTGCCTCAACTCGGCAGTGATTAAACAGCAGCTCGCCAACAACAGTTTCCAGATCGCCCAAACCACCTTGCAAACCGAATCCAGTAGCTCGCTAGCAAACCTCTACAGGACACCCAGATCACCTTACAAACCACACACTACTGACGGATACAAATAAGGCAGTCTGAAGACAACACAACCACCTTGTCCCCTTCTACTCTAATAATGAACAGGAGGAGAAGCACCCTATTTATAGAGGAAAGAAACCAGAACACCAAACACCAGAAAAGGACACTAGCCTCGCAGCAGATTCACCCAGAACACTTCAAAACTCAACACTCCCCCTTGAAGAACACCAAGAAGAGATCGAAGTCGCTCAAACGGCCCTTCGTACAGAGTCTTTGTAAGGATATCTGCAATATTATCTTGACTACGCACATGCTCCACAGCAAGGGATCCACCCATCACTTTCTCTCGAATAAAGTGGTGCTCAATCTCAATGTGTTTTGTTCGCGCGTGACAAACAAGGTTGGTGACAAGTTTCAGCGCACTCTCATTATTGTCGTGAATCAAGGTTGCTCCCTTCATCAACATCCTCCACCAGCCTCCATAGTTAGATGCACTCCTGTGCGGCAAGAGCAGACGCCTTGTACTATGCCTCAGTGGTAGATAGAGAAATTGAGTCTTGTTTCTTGCTACACCAAGAGATGGTGGTACCTTCGCACATGAACACATACCCGGATGTCGACCTCCGGTCATCAGTATCTCCAGCATAATATGCATCTGTGTACCCATGCAGAGTGAACCTCAACTTCCTGCCATACAGTAACCTCATGTCCAAAGTAGTCTTCACATACTTCAGAATTCCTTTGGCCACCTCGAGATGAGGCATTCGTGGCTCCTGCATATATCCACTAACTCGACCAACAACAAATGCAATGTCTGGTCGAGTGATAGTCAAGTAAATCAGGCTCCCCATCAAGGCTTGAAAAATCTTCTGGTCAAGGAGAGTCCTCCCCTTATCCTTCCAAAGTTTAAGCCCAACTTCAAGCGGGACAAAGACATTCTTTCCTTCCTTCATGCCGAAGCGCTCTACAATTATTTTAGCATAAGCTCTTTGGGATACTAGTATACCTCTCTCCCTCTTCGCAACCTCCAATCCAAGGAAATGATGTAGCTCGCCTAAATCCTTCATCTTTGAACAGATTGATAGCTCCGCTTTAAGCATTTCCACCTCCCCGTCATCGTTCTCGGTTATGATCATGTCATCGACATACAAGAGAACCATAACATGTAGACCATCTTTCTTCTTAACGAACATACTGGACTCGGAGTCAGATGAGTTGTACCCGTAGAACTGAAGACACTAAGCAATCTTCCCATACCAGGCTCTCGATGCCTGTTTTAGTCCGTACATAGACTTCTTTAGTTTGCACACATGATGTGGTAGGGACTTGGACATATATTCTGGTGGCTGCTCCATAAAATGTCATTGTCGATCTTTCCATACAGGATGACATTCTTCACATCAAGCTGCCACAACTTCCACTTCCGACATGCTGCTAAGGCAATGACCATCCTAACAGATGTCATTTTCGTCACAGGACTAAAAGTCTCTTCATAATCTTCGTCGTACTTTTGTGAGAAACCTCGAGAAATCAGCCTTGCCTTGTATCACTCAACTTCTCCATCACCCTTCCTCTTGACCTTGTACACCCATTTGCTGGTGACAGTCTTCATTCCTTCAACCAAGGGAACCAGGTCCCACGTCTCATTCTTATCTAGAGCTGTCATCTCTTCTCTCATAGCTTCATCCCACTCTTTTATGCCTACTGCGTCCTCAAAACGATCAGGTTCCTTTTCGTTAAGAGGTCATGCAAAGAAATAGGAGACAAGGCTAACAAAATTTCCTTCCTTGTATCGAGCGGGTGGGGTAATGGTTCACTTTGATCTTCTTAAACCCTTTCTGCTTCCAGCCGTATCTCCAAGCTCCTCTACTCCAGTCCCTTGCTCATCACGTCGTGAGATAATGCTCCCCCTGCTTCTGGAGGCCGAAGCTCTATCCGAGTTAGATGGAGAACACGGTGGAGCACTTGGAGACATCACGAGTTCCACCTCAGGGTCCTCAGCGACCCTTCCTTTGTTACTTCTTCCTTCATCTAGTAGACTCGCAGGAGAGACTCCCAGATAGGAGATCAGTTCGTCAAACACCACATCTCGAGAGATGATAGTCTTGTGGGTGTGCACATCCATGCACTTCCACCCCTTCTTCCGTTCGTCATACCCAACAAACACGCACTTGCGTGCTTTGGGTTCTAACTTGGTTTGCAGCTGATCCGGAATATAAACAAAACAAGTCACATCAAATACTTTTAAATGAGCCACACTTGGTTTTTCTCTGAACATTAGTTCATGTGGAGACATCATTCGATTGGGACTTAGATGAAGCCGATTGATCACGTATGCAATATAACGTCCCAATTCGAGCTAGGCCCCTCGTGCACACTTTTAAGTCAGGAGAGCTGACTTGGTCTCAGGGAGTGCTGACCGCTAGGCTTACACTTGTGTAAGGGAGGAGAAGTTGGTTCAGAGTAGGACACGGGTAGTGATACGGGCGTGTCCATACCCGTGTGGTACTCTGGTGTCTTTGGGTATTCTTTGTGAAATTTTCAGAGAAGGACACAGGTAGTGACACGGGCGTGTCCCTACCCATGTGTGTGTGATACAGGCATGTCCATACCCGTGTGACTCTCTGGCAACATTGGGGATTTCTTGTTTTGTTTCCCGAGCAGGACACGGGTAGTGACACAGGCGTATCCCTACCCGTGTGTGTGTGTGTTCATCGAGCATAGCTCGACTAACATCGTCGACCGTGTTTCCCGAGCAGGACACGGGTAGTGGCACGGGCGTGTCCCTACCCGTGTGTGTCCAAGCAGTAGTACGACATTTCGTCGAGCGGAGATCGACAATCGTCGACCGTGTTCCTCCCATGTAGGACACGGGTTGAGACACGAGCGTGTCCCTACCCATGTATGTCCACTGCAGTTCGACGATTCATCGAGCGGAGCTCGGCGATCGTCGACCACGTTCTCCCGAGCAGGACACGGGTAGTGACACGGGCGTGTCCCTACCCGTGTCGTTCAATTTCGGGTTTTGAGAATTTTTTGGCTGCGTTGTTTTGAAGGGACTCATTTACTGGGTTGATTGGCTATCCAATAACAGGCTAACACGTGGCTATGCAGTTACCCACTTCTCACATGAAAAGGGGAGAAAACCCTAGCCGTTTCTACTCTTCCTTCCAAGCCATTGCTGTAGAAAACTACTGGAGAGGAAGAAGGTGCTGGAGCCGATTTTCTTCTCGTGAAGAACTAACACCGACCGAGGAGAAGAAGATGCTGCAAAGAAGGGTGACAAGATCCATGGCTGGAAATCGTGGAAATGCCGGAAATGAGGTGAGCTTCCTATCCTCTCCCTTGGTGCTAGATCTGTAGTTATTTCTAGGAGAGACGTCGACTCAAGAGAATTTTGACTGGTGAGATGAAGATTTCCAAGGAAGAGACCATTCTAGGGCTTGTGCCCTAAGGATAGTGATGTCTTCAACCTCTCCCCTCTTCTTGAGTAAATGGTGGACTTGGTTCGTGAAGAGAAAATGGTCGCATGCGGGTGAAAAAGGGTGGAGGAATTTTTGGACATGGTTTGCACATATGGCTTGATGAAGAAGATGAGCCGATGTTGTTCATCTTGCCTTAAGATGCGTGCAAAAATCTGTTTTCTGTATGCAACAGTCTTCGATGCCATTTTCGGACTCGATGCGACCAGATCAGGGCTTTCGACTAAACACGAAAGTCGCAGCCCTTGGAAATGCATTTCCAACGAGGGGTTGAACCTCTTCACTGGATTCCTGTAGCCTCGAGAATCCCTGTTTGAAGTTGTTGTACAGTAATCATTCATGCACATATAGATCTCGTGTTTGTTTTGTATCAGCCTTGGGCTGGTAGAGAGATTGTAATACATTAATACTAATGTTTTATTGAATGGAGTCTAAAGCATTTGGGATAAGGGCTTAAAGTTGAACCTTGATGTAAGCCAACAGTGATATGAAATTCCTAAGTTAATCCTCTAGATGTCCTCAACCTTGTCAATGAATTTGTATACATATCTTTGATTATGTCAATGTATGATACATTTACACCTTTCTTTTCTAAGACTCTCCATAAGATCTCTCTTGGAACTATATCATATGCCTTCTCAAGATCGATAAACAGCATATGCAAATCTTGTTTTCTTTCTCGGTAGTTGTCAGTGAGTCTCCTCAAGAGATGTATAGCTTTCATGGTCGACCGCCTTGACATGAATCTAAATTGATTCTCTGAGATGTTAGCCGCTTATCTTACTTTTTTTTTTATTACACATTCTCATAGTTTCATGATATGACCCATCAATTTAATTCTTCTATAATTAACATAATTTTGTATATTTCTGTTGTTTATATACAAAAGTACCAAGATACTTTCTCTTCATTGGTCTAACATCCTCTTTAACTTCAGTATCTTATTGAAAAAACATATAAGCCACAAAATTCATTAATTCCCTACACATTTCCATACTTCGATGGATATATCATTTGGCCCAACCGTCTTTCCATTTTTTATTCTCTTTAAATCATCATTTACCTCTGATACTTGAATTTTACGATAAACCGTTATGTTTTTATACTTCTCAGATTTACTTAACTCTTCCAAGTTCAATTCAATATCTTTTTGTTTCATTATAGAGTTGATAAAAGTATTTTTTCCATCACTCTTTAATATCCACATCATCCGTCAAAACCGTATCTGTTTTGTTTTTTATGCATTTTACTTGGCTTAAATCTTTTGTCTTCCTTTTTCTAGCTCGATCATTTTTATATATGGCACGTTCTCCATCTTTTGTATCTAGTCGCTTATAAAAATTTTCTTAAGCATGATTTCTTGCTTTACTTACTGCATGTTTAGCTTCGTTTTTGCGACTTTATATCTAGCTAAGTTTTCATCATTCCTACAAGCGTAAAGTGATTTATACTTGATCCTATTTTCCCTCACTTTGTCTTGCACTTCCTTTTTTTACCACCAAGATTTTTTATTTGTGGGCGCACGACCATTTGATACTCCAAACACGTTCTTTCCACCAAGATTTATTGTAAGATGAAATAAAAAAAATTTGTCTTTCACTATTTAGGGCTTTTTATGACACTCTTATAAAAGATATGCCAAATTGAAATATGAAATTGAGGGTTGTGCATAAAGAGGATTATTAATTGCTACCTATGATGTTGTACTAGGTTAAAGGGGGCTGATAGTGGGACATTGATATTCTTGGCATTTATCGTTTATGTATACGAGCTTAGAAGTAAAAAATATGAATTGTGTGGTTCTTAATTAGAAAATGTGGGAGCAGTATTTGTAACTTGAAAGGAAGTTCTAGTTGACTAGTAATGCATCCATTTGACAGTGTTTACTTTATGTTCGAATATGTTTGTATTATTATGTATGATTTGTTCACACATCATCCTAAGGCCATTAGGTTCTTTAATCCACGCAAATATAGCTCGTAAGAGAGGAAAAATGTTAGAGAAATGATATAAATTACACATGATCTCCAAGCTTTTAAATTCCAATCCACAATAAATTTGGTAGGGAATGACATCGTGCGAGTGGAAGGTCAAAGGAAAGGGGAAAAATGGGGTGAGTTCTTACTTCTTTACTTGTATTTGATTTTTATACTAAATATTTACATATGTTATGTTTCTGATTAAGTCACTGAAAAGAAATGAAATCTCTATATGTGATACATTATGCCCTGATAATGTAAAAAATCTATAGGAAACTTGGATAAATGAAAAGGCTTGAAATTCTGAAGAGACTTATTAATTAAATTTTACTTTGTAAGCATTAATCTGAATGAATGACTAAAAGAAAAATAATATTAATGATCCATCGATACAAGGGTTTTGTTAAAGGTTAACTCAATCATAGGAGGTGGGATGTAAATATTCTCCCCTTATGAATGTCAGACGTCCTAACTGAACTCCAAACTAGATAATAGTCATGAATCTGAAAGAATGTGACTGTGTTAAACAAAAGACACACAATAAATGAAATTTATTCTTAACATTGCAAAATGAAGAAAGACAAAGACACAATAATTGATAAGATGATACGAATGATAAGCTAAAATGTAAGTATAAAGATGATTCAATGGAACGCCTAACATTGGAAAGGAAAATACCTTTTAAAATAAAGAGCATAATGATGTAATTAAATTATTTTGATAAATTGTTGCTAATTCTTTTGTAGGTAATTTAAGGAAGATAAGAATTCTCTTAGTTGTTTTTACTTATTCTTTGGATAAATACATTAATAGAGATGAAGGATGAAGCGACCCTCGGCGCTAATAAACAATAAATAGATGCCTGAGAAGATGAAGCTTGATAGAAAAAAACTATCCTCTTTGGGTAGAGGTGACTACAATAGTGTATGAAGTACTCGACACTTAGCAGGAGAGCTGCAAGGACGCGAATTCTCCTCATGAGAGTTTTCAGTTTTATGTTATGTAGATTAATCTCATTAACATGTGATGTATATATATTTAGATGCGAGTTAGCTATGACACTAGATGTTAGTGTGTTTGCAAAGGATGCATTCTCTTTTGTAAGCTCTAATTTTTGTGTACTATATATAGGACTTTCTTTATAAATCATGTAAATATTTAATGCAATAAAATAAAGTATATTGTCATGCATTTTTTTGTACTATGTTATGAAATGAATATTTCTACGCACCCTAGCTAAATATTTTTTACTTTGTGCCTTTGATGATAGATGAAATGAAAATAAATAAATTATTGTCATTGACAATAGAGTTGTTATAATATGTTGCGGTAATTGCCGCTTCTTTTCATATAGGTGGGGGGCTGATTTTGGAAGTAACACAATCTGTAGTGTCATCGTTTTTTGGAATCAAATTCTTGACGGTATCTTTTTTGATTTTTTGGAAACTGTTGCGGCCAAACTCGGCGCTCCGGTCGATCCGGACTAACTTGGACCGCCTTAGCTTGCGGAGCGACCGAGCGTGCACACAGTCAGTTGAAGAGGGGAAATGTACATAAGGAGTTTTAACGTGGAAAACCCTTCAACCGGGTGAAAAATCACGTGACCGGTTCGCTGTCAGTCAAAATCCACTAGATCAGGGTGATTACAGTATGTTGAGTGAATCGGGACGACAGACCGCTCCCGTTAAGACTTGCGGGGTGAGAGGATGACTATAACTGCCGGCGGGCAACAGACTGCTCTGCCAAAGTGATTTAAACGGTGGAATGTGCGGGATGCTTCTGGCGCGTGCGCCCGGGGGCGGCGCGCTTGCGGGCTTCGACTGTCTTCTTCGCTCAACTTCCTCTGACTTTGGGCGCCTCCTTCCCAACTACGCGTTGGTGGGGTGCCAATAGCCGATGGCGGGTGCTGATGGCCGCTGGTGGCAGCTGGACGTCGTTGGTGGCCGCTGGAGGTCGCTGGTGGCTGGCGGCGAGAGGTGGCCGACACGGTGGAGGAGGCGGGAGAGATCTCACCTGAGGAAGAGGGAGAAGAACCGTAGGAGGAAAAGATGAGAAATGAGGAGCTCCTGGGGGTCCTTTTATAGCTTCCAAAGGAGGATCATGGCGGGCCCCACCACTAAAGTGGTGGGATAGTGGGTGGTTACCCCCTTAATCGGACGGCGACCAGGCGGTTAGGCCGGCTAGGCGGTAGCGGCTAGGCAGCGGCCAGGAGGCGGCGGCTAGGCCGGCTAGGTGGCGGCCCAATGAGGCGGTCAGGCGGCGATCTGGCCGGGCGGCCAGGCTGTTAGGCCGGCTAGGCGGTGGCAGCTAGGCGGCGGCTAGGCCGGCTAGGCGGCGGCCTAGTGAGGCGGCAAGGCGGCAGTTTAGTCAGGCGGCCAGGCGGCGAGGCGGCTAAGCCAGCTAGGTGGTGGCGGCTAGGCGGTTTCCTTCCATGGGGAGAGGGAGTGGGTCCCGCTCCCCGATGGTTCTCTCATCATGAGAGTTCATGGGGATGGCCCACTCATGCTCCACTTTTGGAGTAGATCATGGGGGGTCTTTTTCTCCTATAAATGATAGTGAAGCCCATCAATTGTCCCTCAAATCTTTCCTGTCCGAAAGCGAAGTGAACGCGAGAGGAGAGATTTTTGCAGTTCCTTGTTGTCATGGTGGGTGCCGACGAGAAATCTGAGGCGGCGGCGATGGATCGTGGTTCCAAGGTAAGATAGAACGCGGAGGTTTGGCGAGCGGGTTCTGAATACCTGCGGACGGAGGCCAACGCGGTACACGAGCGTCAACGCGGCACACGCGGAGAAGGGCCACAGGAGCGGGCGCTGGCGGCGCGTGCTGGCGGCGCGCGGGCTAACCGCGCGCGCAGGCCTTACGCGCGCGCTGGCCGCGTACGCGCTGGCCAGGCGCACGCCGGCAGGCCGCGCGCGCACAGGCCGCGCGCGCAGGAGGGCCGCGCGCGCAGGCGGGCCGCGCGCGCAGGCGGGCCGCGCGCGCGTAAGCTGTGCGCGCAGGCCGCGCGCGTAGGCAGGCCGTGCGTGCGCGCGCAGGCAGGCCGCGCGCGCGCAGGCAGGCCGCGCGCACAGGCAGGTCGTGCGCGCGCAGGCCGCGCGTGTGCAGGTCGTGCGCGCAGGCCGCGCGGGCAGGCAGGCCGCGCGCACGCAGGTCTTGCGCGGCTTGTGTGCGTCGGTCTTGTGCGCGCGGGCGGGTTTTGCATGCATTTTGCGTGCTCAAGCGAGGGTTGTGTGGTTTTGTATTGTGCGCCCTTACATCTGTGACCTGATTTTTTATTCTTCATCATGTACAGGTAACGAAGCGCTCCTCTGGTCCAATGCGTTTGCGCTCCTCCTTGACTTAAGACGGTGTGGAAGTTTGGAGGGCGAAGTATGCTCTTCATGCTGACTTAGAAGTGAGGATCCCGCGGCCCGAGGAGCGGGTTCAGAATCCTCCCCGTGGGTGGCTGACGATTTGTGACGTATCCCTCAGATCTGGCTTCCGGTTTACACCCTGTGATGAGGTGATAGAGATTTTGAAGTTCTGCGGAGTGCCCGTCTCCCAGTTTTCTCCGACTGGGGTTGTCCGAATCATGGGCTTGGTTGCTTTCTTCCGTGAGCATGGGGGCTCGCTTTCTTTGGACCAGTTTCGGGATTGGTGTGACGTGCGCTTTGACGGTGGCGAGCGGATTGAGGTGCGCATCAACAAGGCTTGGCTGGGGTTCAAGGCTCGTAAAGATCGTCGTCACAATAACACTTTGTTTGGATATGTGAAGAACTCCTGGGGTCTTCCTGAGGTGTGGAATGCGCTTCCCGACCGTTGTCGTCGTGTGAAAGGGAGGGAGCGAGACTTTTCCCCAGTACTGGGATTCTCCGAGCCTCGTGAGCTGGCCAACCGTCTCTTCAACATATATGTTTACGTGGAGGAAAAGCGACTACTGGGATGTGGCATCTCGGTGGGCGCGATTCAGGGGGCGATGACTTCTCAGGGAGGGGGCCGGAAGAGGAAAGCGTTGATGGCCCCTGCTGATGACCTTGATGTTGTGGTGGTAGCTTCTGACGATTCAGTTCCATAGGTGCAATTGCCTGTTTCCCCGGTTCCTTAGGTGCTTGCTAGTACAGCGGCTCCACGGATATCTTCTTCCTTGAGGGCGATGAGTGATGCGGTAAGGGGGTGACTGTCTTTTTTCTTTCCTTTTTTGTTTTGAAAGTGACTGATTGTGTGTCTTTCTTTTGCAAATTGAGACTCAGGCGCAGATTGCAGTGACCTGGAACGATCATTACGTGAGTCTGAAGGACGGATACCTTGCTTTGAGGGAGAAGCTTCGGTTGTCGATGAGCTCGCTTGCCTCCTTGAAGGAGGAACATGACCGGGATATTGTGCGGCTTCGTCGAGTTGGATAAAAGCTGAAGTCTGAGCTGGAAGATACGCGTGCCGCCTTAGATGTGGAGAAGTATTTGGTGGAGAGGACCACTCAGATACTGAAGCATGCGAAGGAGGAGACATCTGGCTTGGGTACCCAGCTGCAAGCGGCACGAGAGGAGATTTCTGGCCTTGAGACTCGGCTTCGAGCGGCGAAGGCGCAGGTGGAGATGTTGTCCTCTGACAACCATGCATCAGAGCTGAAGGCAGCAGGGCTTGCGGAGTACTTGGAGTCACTGGACTATCTTCGAGATCGCAACTTGATTGCGGAAGAGGTTCGTGATGATATTTGGTCTACGGAGGTGGAGCCCCAGATGGATGATATACGCGAGCTGGCGCTCCGTCGCGGCGTCTCAAAGGCTTTTCGCTTTGTAGGCAGGCACCTTGGGTGTGACACTTCCAGTTTCAGCTTTGCGGACATTTCCGGGGACGAGCCCTCTGAATCAGATGCAGATGGAGAGTAGCTGTAGTGCTTACCTGTTGTTGTATGTTTTGTCGTACATTTGTTGTTTTTTGCTTTCGTTGTAGCCTTTGAGATTGTTTCCCTTAGGGTTGAGATTTTTTGTCTTCTATGGTAGCTTCATTTTTATGTTATTGCCATATGCTTTGTGCAAATATGCTTCGCCATGAAGTGGCGGGGTAGGAGGGCGTTGGTGGCGTCCTTCCCAAATCTTCGAGAGCTTTTTTGAGGCGTCTTCGATTTTGTGTCCTAGTTGCAAAGATAGAGAGGGAGTAGATCTTTGCGAGGGTGTATGAATCAGGCTCGTGATTTAGTTGCGTGGAGCTGGTCTGCGGCTTTATGTGTGAGACTGGCTCGCGGCTCGGTTGCGTGGAACTGGTCCACGGCTTTGTGCGCGAGACTGGCTCACGGCTTGATTGCATGGAACTGGTCCATGGATTTGTGCGCGAGACTGGCTTGCAGCTTGATTGCGTGGAACTGGTCCACTGCTTTGTGCGCGAGACTGGCTCGCGGCTTGGTTGCGTGGAACTGGCCCACGACTTTGTGCGCGAGACTGGCTCGCGGCTTGGTTGCGTGAAACTGGCCCATGGCTTTGTGCGTGAGACTGGCTCGCGGCTTGGTTGCGTGGAACTGGACCATGGCTTTGTGCGCGAGACTGGCTCGCGGCTTGGTTGCGTGGAACTGGCCCACGGCTTTTTGCGCGAGACTGGCTCGTGGCTTGGTTGCGTGGAACTGGCCCACGGCTTTGTGCGCGAGACTGGCTCGCGGCTTGGTTGCGTGGAACTGGCCCACGGCTTTGTGCGCGAGACTGGCTCGCGGCTTGTTTGCGTGGAACTGGCCCACGGCTTTGTGCGTGAGACTGGCTCATGGCTTGGTTGCGTGGAACCGGCCCACGGCTTTGTGCGCGAGACTGGCTCGTGGCTTGGTTGCGTGGAACTGGCTCACGGCTTTGTGTGCGAGACTGGCTCGCGGCTTGGTGGCGTGGAACTGGTCCACGGCTTTGTGCGTGAGACTGGCTCGCGGCTTGGTGGCGTGGAACTGGCCCACGGCTTTGTGCGCGAGACTGGCTCGCGGCTTGGTTGCGTGGAACTGGCCCACGGCTTTGTGCGCGATACTGGCTCGCGGCTTGGTGGCGTGGAAGTGGCCCACGGCTTTGTGCGCGAGACTGGCTCGCGACTTGGTGGCGTGGAACTGGCCTACGGCTTTGTGCGCGAGACTGGCTCGCGGCTTGGTTGCGTAAGTTAGGGAGGCCTTTGATCTTAACTAAATACACAATGTTTGTAGAAAGCAAAATGCGATACCTTGAATAAATAATAGTCTGCACGAGATCAGGCTCGCGACTTATATAAATCACATAGTTTTGAATGGTAAAATTACTACATAAAGAAAATCATAACGTATTATTGATAAAAGTGGCGCAAATTCTGTGCGTTCCACGTGCGGGGAAGGGTTTTTCCTTCGGCGCTCCGTAATTTGTACGTGCCTGGTTTTACCATAGCGGTGACAATGAACGGTCCTTCCCATGTTGGAGATAGCTTGTCGCCCCTTGCTCCTTTTCCGGCGGTTTCCAAGGTGCGAAGGACTAGGTCTCCCACGTTGATCGGGCGGGGTTTTACCCGTCGATTGTAGTAGCAGGCCGTGCGTTGTTGGTAGGCGGCGGAGCGGAGGGCGGCTTCTTCTTGTACTTCGAAGACCAAGTCGAGGTTGTCACGGAGTGCTTCATCGTTTAACTGGAGATCAAAGTTGGATGCCCGGGAGCTAGGGACGCCGATGTCGACCGGGATAATGGTCTCCGTTCCATAGTAGAGATTGTAAGGTGTTTCTCCTATAGGCGTCCTTTCTGTTGTACGATATGCTCATAGCACGTTAGGGAGAGCGTCAACCCATTGCCCCCCAGCTCCTTCTAATCGTGTTTTCAGCCCCGTCAGGATAATAAGGTTAGTCACTTCAATTTGCCCATTAGCTTGCGGGTGCGATACCGCTGTGTGCCGTAATTCTATCTTCAATTCCTCGCATAACTTGGTAAAGGACTTCCCGGTGAATTGGGTGTCGTTGTCAGTGATGATGATCGCTGGTATGCCAAAGCGACACACGATGTTCTTCCAGACGAATTGCTTGGCATTTTCTTCGGTTATCTTGGCTAGTGGTTCTGCCTCGATTCACTTGGTGAAGTAATCGATTGCCATAATAATGAATTTCCTCTGACCGGAGGCTAGCGGCAGAGGCCCGAGGAGATCAATTCCCCACTGTGCAAATGGCCAAGCTCCTTGTAGTGATGTGAGGGCTACAGGCGGTTGCCGGGGAACGCTGGCGTGCACTTGACAGCTTCTACATTTCTGCACGAACTCCGTTGCCTCCTTTTTCATAGTTGGCCAATAAAACCCTTGTCGTAGGATTTTTCTGGCCAAGGCTTTTACTCCAAGGTGATCGCCGCATATCCCTTCATGGACCTCGCGGAGCGTATACTCGGCGTCTTCTTCTGATAGGCACTTCAGGTAAGGTCCTGCGTAGGACCGTTTGTACAATTCTCCGTCTATCAAGGTGAACGCTGCTGCTCTCATTCTCAGGCGGCGAGCTTCCTTGTGATCCTCAGGCTGCTGCTGATCTTTTAAGTAAACGATTAGCGGGGCTGTCCATGACTCTCCTGCTTTATTGATTTCTGTCACTTCCCATGGGCCATGAATGCTAGGGAAGGCTATTTCCTTTATCTGGCGTCTTCTTGTCTGGTACTGTGTTGAGGACGTGGCTAGCTTTGACAGGGCATCTGCCTTGTTGTTTTGTTCTCTGGGAATATGTAGAATTTGAAACTGTGGGATTTGAGTGAAAAGGGACTTGACGAGCTGCAGGTACTGAGCTAGCTGCTCGTTCTTTGCTTCGAATTCTCCTTCTACCTGCGAGACAACGAGTTGAGAGTCAGAGTAAACGATCAGCTGCTTGACCTGGCAGCTGACAGCGAGCTTGAGTCCTGCAATGAGGGCTTCGTATTCCGCAGCATTGTTCGTAGCCGGGAATTTTAGCTGGAGTCCATATTCCATAGTGACGAGCTCTGGACTAATAAGGAGCAGGCCTGCTCCAGCACCCTCGGCTCCTGAGGCCCCATCCACATATAGTGTCACGGCTTGCCCGACCTCCACTGGGGCGACCTCTGCTTCTGCTGGTAGAGTGTTTTTCACGATGAAGTTAGCCAAGACTTGAGACTTAATGACAGGGCGCAGGAGGAAGTGGATGTAGAACTCTCCCAGTTCAACGACCCACTTAACCAGTCGACCAGATGCTTCAGGTTTCTGGAGAATGGCTCAGAGTGGCAACTCGGTTAATACTTTAATGGTGTGTGCTTGGAAGTAGGGGCGGAGTTTCCTGGCGGAGAAGACCAGCGCTAAGGCTGTTTTGTCTGCAGCCGGGTACCGGGTCTCTATATCAGAAAGGATTTTGCTGAGGTAGTAAATGGGGCGTTGAACTCCCCCTTCATCTTTAACTGGAACTGAACTTAATGCAGCTGGCATGACAGCGAGGTATAAAAAGAGAATCTCTCCAGGAGCTGGCTTGGAAAGAAGCGGGGGGGGGGGGGGAGGCAAGATATTGCTTCAAGGATTCAAAGGCTGACTGGCACTCGTCCGTCCACTGAAATCCTGTGTTTCGCACTCCTCAAAGGATCTTGAAGAAGGGGAGGTACTTGTCTCCTATTTGAGCTAGGAATCGGGATAGTGCTGTGATTCTTCCATTCAGCCGTTGTACATCTTTGAGTGATCTGGGCGGAGACATTTCTTCGAGAGCCTTAATCTTCTCTGGATTGGCCTCTATTCCTCGCTGGGTAACCATGAACCCTAGGAACTTTCCCGAAGTGACCCCGAATGCACACTTGCTAGGGTTAAGTTTCATTCCATACTGCCTAAGGATTCTGAAGCATTTCTCCAAATATTTCAAGTGGTCACCACGACGAATGCTTTTGACTAACATATCGTCTACGTACACCTCCATGGATTTGCCGATGAGCTCTTTAAAGATTTTTTTCATGAGTCGCTGATAGGTAGCTCCTGCATTCTTAAGTCCGAATGACATTACTTTATAGCAATGGATTCTCTTGTCGGTACGGAAAGCCGTGTGTTCCTCGTCGATCGGGTTCATTCGAATTCGATTGTATCCTGAGTAGGCATCCATGAAGCTGAGTAGTTGGTGTCCGGCAGTTGAATCAACTAGCTGATCTATCCTGGGAAGTGGAAAACTGTCTTTAGGGTATGCCTGATTAAGGTTGGTGTAGTCCACACACATCCTCCACTTCCCCGAGGACTTTTTTTACTAGGACGACGTTGGCCACCCAAGCGGGGTAGCCAACCTCTCGAATGAATTGGGCCTGGAGGAGCTTTTCAACTTCCTCTTCTATCGCTTGGAGTCTCTCGGGGGCGAAATTTCTCTTCTTTTGGATGACGGATTTACATGCGGGATTAATGTTAAGGGAGTGCTGGATGACCTGAGGGTCGATTCCAGGCATATCTTCCGGGGACCAGGCGAAGATATCCTTATTCTCTCGCAGGTAGGCTACTAACTCTTCCCTCTCATGCTGTGGTAAGAGGGACCCGAGCTGAACGGTGTGATCTGGTTTTGTCGGAGAGAGGGGGACCTCGATCAGGCCCTCAATGGGTGCCCCCCTTTGCAGAACTGCTTCATCCCTGAGGTCGAAATCATCAATATTTAGTGTGGTAGGCTTGGAGGGCTGTGCTTGTTTAGAATAGCAATTTTTAGCGGCTTCCTGAATTCCGCGTACTACTCCAATTCCTTCGGGAGTAGGGAACTTCATCACTAGGTGGGGGATATATGGGATAGCTTTGAAGGTGGTATGAACAGGCCTTCCAAAGATAGCATTATATGCTGAGCTTGATTCCACTACCACGAACTGGACTTCCTGCGTGATTTGCCTGGGAAATTATCCCAAGGTGACTGGTAGGGTGATTGTTCTGATGACTTGGACTTGATGGTTGTCAAAACCGTACACTGGGCCAGCTGCTGGAGTTAGTTGCTGCCGGGATATATTCATACTTTGGAGGGTGGTGGCAAAAAGGATGTCGACTGAGCTGCTGTTATCGACGAGGATTTGTTTGACGTTGTAGCAGGGGTCTTCGATGCCAGCGCTGATTACAAGTGGGTCTTGATGTGGCGTTCGGATACCGATGAGGTCTTCATCTCCAAATGATATGGTGGTGTCTCGCTTACTCTTCTTATCTTCAAGGGATTCCTTTCCGGTGTGCACTGACAGTATCTGTGTAGTCAGAATAGGTGATCCGACAATGGTTTCAATGTTTCCTACCACCTGTCGTCCTTCTCCAGGTGCTGGCGGGGCATTCTGTTGGTCCCTGGGATGCCTTGGCTGATCCTGCTGTTCCTGCACCCTTCCCTGCAAAAACCTACCGAGCAGTCCTAGCCGGACCAGACGTTCAATCTCCTCTTTCAGGCGAGCACAATCTTTAGTGGTGTGCCCGGTTGTTCGATGGTATTCACAATACTTAGACTGATCGTTCTTGGGATTAGGTGGTGGTTGCCTTGGTCGTTGTAGTGCTGGTTCATTCTGGATGGCATATAAAACATTGGTGTGAGAAGTATTGAGAGCGGTGTAATCTCTAGGCAGGTCTCTCTGGAAATCTCGTTTGCGCTGTCCATTTCGACGCTCCTCCGGGAATCTTCCCTCCTGGCGCTGAGGGGTCGACTCTTTGTCCCTTTTTCTTTTTTATGCCCCGTCGAACTGTCGTCGATGAGCTTCAATAGCCTCATCCGCGGCTATCTGTGCTTCGACTCGGTGCACCAGATCTGGATAGTTGGGGACGGTTTCCCTCATAAGTGCCGAGTAGAAACCGCTAGGGCGGAGACCTCCCAGGAACACTCCCCGCAGGAGTTCGGGGTCGACTCCTGGGATTTGGCGGGCTTCTGCAGTGAAACGTCGTAAGAATTCTTTGAGGGTCTCTCCTTCATTTTGGCGGATTCCAGAGAGATGTGATGGATCGCGGACGATCCTCTGATTGGCAATTAATTGGTTAGAGAACTGTCTGGTCAGTTCGGCGAAACTGGTAACGGTGCCTGCTCTGAGAGAGTGAAACCATGTTCGGGCTTGCCCTTTGAGGGTGGTTGGGAATACTTGACACAGCAACGCATCAGAGGCATGGAAGATCCTCATGATCGTGGTGAAATGATTAACATGTTCGAGTGGATCGTCCATTCCGTCGAATGTTTCGATATTTGAGAGTTTGAATCCCTGCGGGATCGGATGGTCGAGGATTTGTGGGGCCAAGGGGGAGCCATGGTAGAGCGGCCGATGCGGGTGAAGATCTCTTCGAGCGGCTTGGCGGTATTCTTCAGCGACGACCTCCCTGATTTCTTCGCGGGTCAGGAGAGGGTGGATGTGAGCATCATTAATTAGATCGTGGCGGGGGCGCTCCGCCCTTGCTCCCCTTGGAGGGGGATGAGTGGAACTGGCGGCGTCAGAGTAGTCCTCAAGCTCTTCTTGCCCCACAGGGGCGTCCTGGTTCCACCCCACAGGGGCGTCCTGGTTCCTTAGTGGATTGAGTGGTGGAGGATTGTTAGCTGGCGGTGGTGGCCCTGGTGGAGCTGGAGGGACTCCTAGGTTCCGAAGTAGTGTGAGCATCTCAGTATGCTGCTCTTCCATTTGGCGAACACGCCCCTCCAAAGCGGTGACGGGGGCGAAAACTGTTTCAGTAGTCAGTGGGACGTCTACTAGAGAGTGAGATCGTGCTGGTTCAATGTGTCCGCCGAGTGCGGACCCTTCGGCCGTGCGGGCACTTCTCTTTGCCATCGCGGTTGCATGGATGGTGAACTTGCTCTGCGATGGATGATGGGAATGTTTCCCACAGACGGCGCCAAACTGTTGCAGCCAAACTCGGCGTTCCGGTCGATCCGGACTAACTTGGACCGCCTTAGCTTGCGGAGCGGTCGAGCGCGCACACAGTTAGTTGAAGAGGGGAAATGTACACAAGGAGTTTTAATGTGGAAAACCCTTCAACCGGGTAAAAAACACGTGACCGGTTCGCTGCCAGTCAAAATCCACTAGATCAGGGTGATTACAGTGTGTTGAATGAATCGGGGCGACGGGCCGCTCCCGTTAAAACTTGCGGGGAGAGAGGATGACTATAACTGCCGGCGGGCAACAGACTGCTCCGCCAAAGTGACTTAGACGGTGGAATGCGCGGGATGCTTCTGGCGCGCGCTCCCGGGGGCGGCGTGTAACATCCCGACTTTTAGTGGGCCACCAGAACCCTAGTGGGCCCAATAAAAGTGGCCCGGACCCTACCCATGACCCGGTGAGGGGTAACCCAAGGTAGGAAATAGAGCTAGAGGACTCCGATTTGAGTTCCGTCAGTTCCTGTGGTTTCGTATAGTCCATACGAGCGCATCGGAACTCGTTCAATTGAACCAGAGGTTATATAGTGGATTTGGCCATTCCTCGCAGAACGTCGCGAAAATGAGATTTTTGGATATTGACATAGAGAACTCCGATTTGAGTTCTGTCAATTCCCATGACTTCGTATAGTTGATACGAACGCATCGGAACTCGTTGCGCCGCGATTCGAAGCCTAACGATGATTATGGGCGTTTTGACCGTTTTAGCACGCTGCGACGCGCAAATATTGGAATTTCGCCAAACGAACTCCGATTCGACCCCGGTCAGTGGCGTTGCACTCGTATGGTCAATACGAAGTCAACAGAAGTCATTCCGGTTAATTTCGACGACAATTGGTCAACTCGTGCTCAAATCAAGCATAATCGTGCACCGAAAAGCGTGCACACACCAATTGTGACACGACACCCGAACCTTGACCCGACCCCGATGACTTGGACCCACATTGACTTTGACCAGCAAGGGGGACCCATCCTAGGGTTGACTTGGTCAAACCCTCCTAAAAATCCACTTTTTGGATTTTTCTCCAAATGAGGAGCCCACCTCCTCTCCATGGATGAATAACCCTTGCCCCCCCTCACTCTCCTTGGGCCCCCAACCAGCAAGCCCCCATCCCACTACAAGTGGAGGCCCACCCACTTCTTCCTTCTCTCTCTCTCTCTCTCTCCCTTTCTCCCCCTCTTTCTTAAGCCCAAGCCCACCAAGGCCCAAGCCCTTGGGGATTCCCCTTGTTTCCCACATGGGGAAATATGTGGCACCTCCAGCTGTCCTTGGACAGCTGGAGGGTGGTGATTAATCCCTCCCTAAGGAGGGATTAATCCCACATTGCCCAAAGGGAAGGAGCTCCCCCTCCCCCTTCCTATAAAAGCTACCCCTCCCCCCTCTCCTTCCCACAAGCTTCAGAGCAGCCCTCCCCCTGCTCCTCCCCCTCTGCCGGAGCTCTGGTGGCCGGAAAAAGGCAAGCCAAGGAGCTCCTCCCCCTCCTCCACCACCTTGAGCCATGGCCGACCAAGCCGGCCCCTCCCAAGCCCGCCAAACCCAGGTAGAAGCCTTCTCCCTCCCCCTTCTTCATTTTGAACGTTTTGCATGGCGCCATCGGCGGCCGGAGCGCCGCCGCCGTTCTCCCCTTCCCTCCCGTCAAAAAAAAAAGAGCTCCGGCGATGGCCGGCGGCGGCGGGCCGCCGGACCACCGCCGGAGGGAGCGCCCACCACCGGGCAGTCGGCCGGTGGTGGAGCCACGGCCGGCCGGTGGCCTGCCGGCGGCGGGAAGCACCCGTAAGGGCGGCGGGTCACGTACAGCAGGGGGGGGGGGAGATAAACAGTAATATTATTTTATATATATATATATAAGTTATATTATAATAATATATATATATATTATAATATTATATTATTATAATAGGGTTTGATTTTTAAGAGATCAAATGAGAGCCTTCATGAAAAACTTTTCAACATGAAAATTGTTTTACTTGATGAGGGTAGTCTCTACAAAAATTTTGAGAATTTTTGGAGTTAATTTGGTATTTTTAAAAGCCTAAATAAAATTGTTTGGCTAAATTAAAGGCCCAAAACACTTCGAAAAATTACAAAAAAATTACTAGACTCCTTTTAGGCTATATTAAGGGTTGTATCAAAATTTGGGGTCATGGTGATAAGTTTTGATATTTTTCCTAAAATTAGGAGCCTAAGGTCGTGCTTAGCAATTATTACGCTCGTTTTTCTCGAAAATGAAAATTGGAGTGCGCGACTATCCTCACTAAAAAGAATAATAAAATTGTCGTATCAACGAGAGTGGCCGAGGCAAGTGACCGAACCCCGTGTGCTCCGAGATTCCGTGAAACCGTTGAGCGCCTCGCCTCTCGGGTGATTTGGGTACGCTCGGAAGCGAGAGTACGAGTAGTGCTATGCGAATGATTCTCGATAACTAATGAGGGTGCAACTCCTGATAAGCCCCTGATCTGATTAACCCGTGATTAATAAAGCGCAACCAGATTCTAATCGGATCATAATAATGGGTGCAACCCAATGAAGCCTTGTTAAAAACTGAAATAGAACTGAATGTGCCTTCTGAGAACGGGGATGGAACTGAAAATCTCTCCTGAGAACGGAGATGGAACTGAAGCCTCCTGGATGGAGTGATTGGACTACTAATCATTTTCTTTATGATTATTCCAGTCTTGCACTGGTCCTGTTCGTTTATTCTTTTCAGTTCAGTACTTTCAATTCAGTTATACTCCAGTCTCGTACTGGTCAAGTACTTTCAATCCAGTTATACTCCAGTCTCGTACTGGTCAAGTACTTTCAATCCAGTTATACTCCAGTCTCGTACTGGTCAAGTACTTTCAATTCAGTTATACTCCAGTCTCGTACTGGTCAAGTACTTTTAATTCAGCTCTACTCCAGTCTCGTACTGGTCAAGTACTTTTAATTAACTCTACTCCAGTCTCGTACTGGTCAAGTACTTTTAATTAACTCTACTCCAGTCTCGTACTGGTCAAATACTTTTTATTCAGTACCACTCCAGTTTCGTACTGGTCACGTTTCTTTCCAGCACTTTAAATAAGCAGCATAATCACCGCACTTGTCTTCATTGCAATTTACTATTATAACCCCGGGTCCTGCTCTGACGAGCAGTCATTATTAAGGTTGAGCCTTAGTTGGGGATAACCGGAGTTGAGGTATTCCTCAAGGTCTAGCCCCAAATAATGCGCTCCCATGCTCCTTGACGAAAGTAGAGCTAAGCGTCGCCGCCCGAAGTTTAAGCCTAGTAGGGCAGGCCGACGTAGACCCAGTGTGTGTTATGTTTGTCGTTAATTGATTTTTTGTAAATTTCTTGCGGTGGAATAGTGGCGGGTCAGTCCCTTCCGCAGATCGTTCGTACCGGTGCAGGAAGGTTGACGACTCAAGGCGACAGGGAGATGGGTACCACGGGTGACCGGCTATTTTATTCCCCGTCGGGTTTTCCTCCGCTGGTCGGCCAAAATGATTCGTTGGATGTCGCTCACATCCAAGAGTACACAAGGTTGTACGTTAGGGCCTGGGGTTGTGCGGTACGATCGCCCCCAGAAGTGGCAGGACTGACCACTGTCACCGACGGCCACATCAGTGAGGCCCGCGGGGCTTGCTACCCTGCTGGAACAGAAGCAGTCCAAACTATGTCGACATAGGGTCTGTGTGCGCAGGCTGTAAATGCCTGCGGTGTGTGCGCGGCTGTGAATGCCTGCGATAGAAATCAGGGTATGAAAACTTGTTGTGCTGATGAGCTAGTAAAGCATGGTTATAACCGTTTTATACTATTGCTGCTTTTTACGGTTATACTGCACTCTTTATATTTGCTCCTAACTATTCATATATGAAATGTTGTGCTAACCCTCTCTTGCTTCGGCTATTTACTTCTGTTGGGTGGGTGCGTGCTCGTCCCCAGGATGTGGATCCGGGGAGGAGATTTGTTTCTACTTAGCTCTGTGACTAACGGTTATTTGATTAACCATTCACAGGAAGTGGAGCACCGTAGTGACCCGCTGCCGCAGGAGATTACGCCAGCAGCTAGGTCGACTCGAGCAGATGTACCCCCGCCGTCCCCAGAGTTTAGAGACGTGAGTTCCGCCGAGCAGCGTAGAGAGAGAGTATATAAGGATTATATGTAGCACATGTATAGCCTACGGGCTTATATAAGTACTTAGGCTTCGGCCCTAGAACCGCTGTGATTCTGATATGTCATATATATAAATCTGCAATGGTTTCCTGTTAATGTTTCCGCTATATTCTGATGGGTTGTGAATGTTATGATTCGAGCCAACCGAGACGGCCATCTAGTGCTTGGACAGGGTGGATCGTTCCCCCTATAAGCACTGGGTGGGCGTCTTGGGCCAGTAGCACCCCTCCGGCCCGACCCGGGCAAAGGTTGGGGGGGGGGTGCTACAAATGGATCAGAGCGATCACGATTCTTCCTTGTGGAGCAGTCTCAGGATCCCTTCGTCCCTCGCTTCGTTTTAGGTTCGGGACGAACCTTGCAGCGGAAGCCTGGTGGACCCTAGTGTAGAGGCTTAGGGATTCTAGACTGTACGATAGTATGCCCATACACCGTTGTTTCCGCTTTGTCTGTCGTTTTTGCAAATTGCCACTACTTTTGCAAAATACTGACACTCTTTCCTGTTACTTCTCCAGATACCGGAGGACAGTAACGGGGGATCCTCGTCTAGGGGATATGTTCCAGCTACCCCACCACCAGACCCGGTCGCCCCCGCGGCTATACCGTTTGCCGAGACGGATATGGGGCAGACGCTGACGGCTATACTAGCGACGTTCCGGGATGCCCTAGCACAGCCACCGCGAGAGATGACCGCACCCACCGATCTGCTGACGACTTTTCGAGGACTCAGGCCTCCCCCGTTCAGGGGTACAGAGACGGCCATTCAGGTTGAGGAGTGGGTGGAGCGAGTGGAGGAGCTGTTAGTAGGGATGATGTGCCCAGCTGTGGCAGCAGTTTCTTTGGTGGTGACCCTCTTGGAGGGATATGCGAGGGATTGGTGGAGAGCGGCTAGTCGCTCTACCTTTCAAGGTCGGCCGATGAGCACGATCCTTTGGGGAGAGTTCTCCATAGCTCTACTAGAGTTCTTTATCACAGATACAGACCGAGCCGCGCTACAAGAGAGGTTCCTGCTCATCCGACAGGGCAACCGCACTGTGGCAGAGTATGAGAGAGAGTTCATACACCTGGCACTCTTCGTCGGGAACCTGGCCGCCTCCGACAGGGATAAAGCTTCTCGGTTCTATAGAGGACTACGAGACGACCTGAGGCAGGCCCTGATTATGCTCTCTCAGGCCACCTTCCACACCATAGATACCCATGCGGCAGCCTTAGAGTTGGACCAGCAGACTGTGGCTCAGCGGCGCAGAGGTCAGGAAGAGCTCCCTCGAGACCAGAGACGATATGGAGGAGTCGCTCCCCATAGACAGGATAGAGAGCGCAGGCAGCGACGCCGCAGGCAGCCTTATAGGCACCCACCAGCACCCCCAGCACCCCCAACTGCACAGCCAGACTTCAGACCAGCTCCAGCACCGCAGCCCCCACTAGTGGCCCGACGAGATGTTCCCTTCGCAGGGAACTGCTTCTTATGTCATCAGCCAGGACATATGAGGGCCTTTTGCCCTCAGGCGACGGGGAGACCCGGATTGGGAGCTGTTCAGGGTGGACAGCCGGCGCGAGGGCATGGTCAGAGAGGTCGCAGAGGCAGAGCTGGCAGGAGAGGCCAGCAGGGCCAAGCAGCGCCCCAGGAGGCCTATGCACTAGACCTACAGCACGGACCAGCCCCTGACGTAGTCATAGGTATATATCTTAGGCGATAGAGAGATATCAGATCTGACTACTGATGTTGTATATTGCTTATGTGTACTTATATCCTCTGTATTAGATAGTTGATATATATATATATATATATTTTCCCTTGTCGTCAGGAATCTTGTTGGTAGAAGGACTTCCTGCCAAAACCCTCTTCGACACGGGAGCAACTCATTCTTTCGTCTCCCACGAATTCATCGCAACAAAAGGAAATGTTGTTCGTTCGACCGGACTGTCTATACGAATCCGTTTACCAGACGGGTCGGATATGACTTCTACCGAAAAGTGCTCGTTCCAGGCTGTGCTGGGAGAAGTGGAGTTCGAAATCTACGCGACCATCCTAGCCATAACTGGATTCGACATAATTTTGGGAATGGACTGGCTAGCCGAGCACCAAGCTCAGATAAACTGTTCCGCGCGAGAAGTCCGGCTACGGAACCCGAATGGCCAGACCGTCACGTTGACAGGTGTGCCCTCTGTCTCGCATATTATCCTGACTTCTACGCAGATGGTGAAATCCGTCCGATAGAAGGATGAAGTATACCTTATCTACTTCGAGATAGAAGACAAATTCCAGGTGCTCGCCAAGGTACCGGTAGTCCGCGACTTTCCGGATATTTTCCCTGAGTCCCTCCCGGGATTGCCACCCCAGCGAGAGGTCGACTTTCAGATCGAGCTCGTGTCCGGAGCACGGTCAGTATCACGAGCCCCCTACCGGATGGCCCCAAGGGAGCTGACTGAACTAAAGATCCAGCTACAGGAACTAATAGATGCTGGATTTGTCCGCCCTAGTTCCTCGCCCTGGGGAGCCCCGATACTTTTCGTCAAAAAGAAAGATGGGACTTTGCGACTGTGCATCGACTACAGGGAGCTGAATAAGCTGACTGTACGCAATACCTACCCCCTCCCTAGGATCGACGAACTTTTCGATCAGTTGCAAGGTGCGTCCGTGTTTTCCAAGATGGACCTGAGATCCGGCTATTACCAGCTCCGAGTCCGAGAGGAAGACATTCCCAAGACTGCCTTCAGCTCTCGTTATGGTCTTTATGAATTCCTAGTAATGCCCTTTGGGCTCACCAACGCGCCTTCCGCCTTCATGGCCCTGATGAATAGAGTCTTCGAACCTTTCTTGGATCACTTTGTCATCGTCTTCATAGACGACATCCTAATCTACTCGAAGACCAAGATGGACCATACTCGACACTTGCAGATGGTGCTACTAAAACTCCGGGAGCACTCTCTCTTCGCCAAATTTAGTAAATGCGAATTTTGGCTAGAAGAAGTTGGATTCTTAGGCCACACGATAAATAGGGAAGGAGTGGCAGTAGACCAAGCCAAGGTCCAGGCGGTACAAAATTGGCCGCCACTTAGGACGGCTGCAGATATCCGGAGTTTTCTCGGTCTTGCCGGATACTACAGGAAGTTTGTCGAGGGTTTTTCCAAGATTGCCCTACCCCTAACTGCTCTCACCAAAAAGGACGTCATATTCCGATGGACGCCGGAGTGCGAGGCTGCGTTTGTCGAGCTGAAGAAGCGGCTGACTTCCGCGCCAATCCTTACGATCCCCACAGGGACCGAGGGATTCCAGATCTACACTGATGCCTCCCTGAAGGGATTGGGAGCTGTTCTAATGCAATATGGTAAGGTAGTGGCCTATGCATCTCGGCAACTAAAGCCGCACGAATTGAATTACGCAGCACACGATTTAGAGTTGGGCGTCGTCGTCTTCGCCCTCAAAATTTGGAGGCATTACTTGTACGGGGTAAGATGTGAGATCTTCTCCGACCACAAGAGCCTCAAGTATATCTTCACGCAGAAAGAGCTGAACCTCCGGCAGCGCCGATGGCTGGAATTCTTATGCGATTACGACTTCGCTCTCCAATATCACCCCGGGAAGGCTAACAGAGTCGCTGACGCCTTGAGCCGCCAGCCTGCGATAGCCGGGAGTTGGATGGAGCAGATCCCTAAAGAACTTTTCCAGTCTCTGATAGACATGGAGATTACCCTGGTTGCTCGAAGAGATCCGGAAGAGTACTACTCGCAGCTGTATTGGATGGAAATCCAATGCGACATCCGGGACCGGATACGAGAAGCCCAGAAGATCGATCCAGAAGTGATGCCGATCGTCCGATCTCTGCAAGGAGGGGCACAGGAGGACTATAAACTGCATGACGGGATTCTGCAATTCAAGCATCGCATATTTGTTCCCGCTACCGGAGGGATTCGTGAAGAAATTTTGCAAGAGGCCCATCAGTCCAGGTACTCGATTCACCCTGGCGTAGTTAAGATGTACGTAGACTTGCGCAGGACCATTTACTGGCCTGGAATGAAAAGAGATGTCACCGACTTCGTAGCCCGGTGTCAGACCTGTCAGAAGGTTAAGGCCGAATGCCGCAGTCCAGGAGGCCTATTACAGCCCCTGCCGATACTAGAGTGGAAGTTCGAAGACATCTCCATGGACTTCGTCCACGGCCTACCTCGATCCCGCGCTGGGAATGACTCAATATGGGTGGTCGTAGATCGACTCACCAAGGTAGCACGGTTCATTCCAAACCGACAGGGCGACGGAGTAGATATCCTGGCCAGGATGTTCCTAGAGCAAGTGGTACGATTCCACGGAGTACCAAAGTCCATCGTGTCAGATCGTGACGGGCGTTTCACTTCTAAGGAGTGGAGGCGGGTGCAGGCGTATTTGGGAACCAAGTTGGCCTTCAGCACCGCCTTCCACCCGCAGACAGACGGACAGACGGAGAGGACGAACCGGACAATGGAGGATCTACTTCGATTGTGCATAGTAGAGCACAATGAGCCATGGGAGCAGCTGTTGTCGTTGGTCGAATTTTCTTACAATAACAGCTACCAGGCTAGTATTAAGATGGCTCCATACGAGGCATTGTATGGAAGACGTTGCCGAACCCCGTTGACTTGGGCTCAGGAAGAGGACCCGGAAGCCTTGGGAGTGGCTTACATCGATGACACTACGGCAGCGATACGGCTGATCCAGGAGCAAATGCGGGAAGTGCAGAGCCGACAGGCTAAGTACTATGATGCGCGGCACCGATCGGTGGAGTTTAGCGTGGGGGAAATGGTGTTCTTAAAAATAAAACCCATGCATGGTGTCTCCCGGTTGAGGAAGCAGAAAAAGTTAGACCCCCGCTTCTTGGGCCCCTATCCGGTGATAGAGCGTGTTGGCCCCGTCGCCTATCGTTTGGCCTTGCCCCCAGAGTTGGGGAACCTTCATGATGTGTTTCATGTCTCTTCCTTGAGACGAGTCCTCCGGCAACCAGAGCAGTACCTTCCTACTCCACCGGTGCAGCTACAGTCAGATAGATCCGTCCGGCTCGAACCCGTCAGAGTAGTGGATTATAAGGTCAAGACACTACGTAATAAAACCATTCCGATGGTTAAGGTGTTATGGTCAAACTGCGGACGAGAAGAGTTCACGTGGGAACCTGAAGCACTCCTCCGAGAAAAGCATCCAGAGCTCTTTCCCCAGGTATGTTACTTTCCCCCCCAACTTCAAGCAAATTTTCGGGGACGAAAATCCTTTTATTTTTATTGGATTGTAACATCCCGACTTTTAGTGGGCCACCAGAACCCTAGTGGGCCCAATAAAAGTGGCCCGGACCCTACCCATGACCCGGTGAGGGGTAACCCAAGGTAGGAAATAGAGCTAGAGGACTTCGATTTGAGTTCCGTCAGTTCCTGTGGTTTCGTATAGTCCATACGAGCGCATCGGAACTCGTTCAATTGAACCAGAGGTTATATAGTGGATTTGGCCATTCCTCGCAGAACGTCGCGAAAATGAGATTTTTGGATATTGACATAGAGAACTCCGATTTGAGTTCTGTCAATTCCCATGACTTCGTATAGTTGATACGAACGCATCGGAACTCGTTGCGCCGCGATTCGAAGCCTAACGATGATTATGGGCGTTTTGACCGTTTTAGCACGCTGCGACACGCAAATATTGGAATTTCGCCAAACGAACTCCGATTCGACCCCGGTCAGTGGCATTGCACTCGTATGGTCAATACGAAGTCAACAGAAGTCATTCCGGTTAATTTCGACGACAATTGGTCAACTCGTGCTCAAATCAAGCATAATCGTGCACCGAAAAGCGTGCACACACCAATTGTGACACGACACCCGAACCTTGACCCGACCCCGATGACTTGGATCCACATTAACTTTGACCAGCAAGGGGGACCCATCCTAGGGTTGACTTGGTCAAACCCTCCTAAAAATCCACTTTTTGGATTTTTCTCCAAATGAGGAGCCCACCTCCTCTCCATGGATGAATAACCCTTGCCCCCCCTCACTCTCCTTGGGCCCCCAACCAGCAAGCCCCCATCCCACTACAAGTGGAGGCCCACCCACTTCTTCCCTCTCTCTCTCTCTCTCTCTCCCTTTCTCCCCCTCTTTCTTAAGCCCAAGCCCACCAAGGCCCAAGCCCTTGGGGATTCCCCTTGTTTCCCACATGGTGAAATATGTGGCACCTCCAGCTGTCCTTGGACAGCTGGAGGGTGGTGATTAATCCCTCCCTAAGGAGGGATTAATCCCACATTGCCCAAAGGGAAGGAGCTCCCCCTCCCCCTTCCTATAAAAGCTACCCCTCCCCCCTCTCCTTCCCACAAGCTTCAGAGCAGCCCTCCCCCTGCTCCTCCCCCTCTGCCGGAGCTCTGGTGGCCGGAAAAAGGCAAGCCAAGGAGCTCCTCCCCCTCCTCCACCACCTTGAGCCATGGCCGACCAAGCCGGCCCCTCCCAAGCCCGCCAAACCCAGGTAGAAGCCTTCTCCCTCCCCCTTCTTCATTTTGAACGTTTTGCATGGCGCCATCGGCGGCCGGAGCGCCGCTGCCGTTCTCCCCTTCCCTCCCGTCAAAAAAAAAAAAAGAGCTCCGGCGATGGCCGGCGGCGGCGGGCCGCCGGACCACCGCCGGAGGGAGCGCCCACCACCGGGCAGTCGGCCGGTGGTGGAGCCACGGCCGGCCGGTGGCCTGCCGGCGGCGGGAAGCACCCGTAAGGGCGGCGGGTCACGTACAGCGGGGGGGGGGGGGGAGATAAACAGTAATATTATTATTTTATATATATATAAGTTATATTATAATAATATATATATATTATAATATTATATTATTATAATAGGGTTTGATTTTTAAGAGATCAAATGAGAGCCTTCATGAAAAACTTTTCAACATGAAAATTGTTTTACTTGATGAGGGTAGTCTCTACAAAAATTTTGAGAATTTTTGGAGTTAATTTGGTATTTTTAAAAGCCTAAATAAAATTGTTTGGCTAAATTAAAGGCCCAAAACACTTCGAAAAATTACAAAAAAATTACTAGACTCCTTTTAGGCTATATTAAGGGTTGTATCAAAATTTGGGGTCATGGTGATAAGTTTTGATATTTTTCCTAAAATTAGGAGCCTAGGGTCGTGCTTAGCAATTATTACGCTCGTTTTTCTCGAAAATGAAAATTGGAGCGCGCGACTATCCTCACTAAAAAGAATAATAAAATTGTCGTATCAACGAGAGTGGCCGAGGCAAGTGACCGAACCCCGTGTGCTCCGAGATTCCGTGAAACCGTTGAGCGCCTCGCCTCTCGGGTGATTTGGGTACGCTCGGAAGCGAGAGTACGAGTAGTGTTATGCGAATTATTCTCGATAACTAATGAGGGTACAACTCCTGATAAGCCCCTGATCTGATTAACCCGTGATTAATAAAGCGCAACCAGATTCTAATCGGATCATAATAATGGGTGCAACCCAATGAAGCCTTGTTAAAAACTGAAATAGAACTGAATGTGCCTCCTGAGAATGGGGATGGAACTGAAAATCTCTCCTGAGAACGGAGATGGAACTGAAGCCTCCTGGATGGAGTGATTGGACTACTAACCATTTTCTTTATGATTATTCCAGTCTTGCACTGGTCCTGTTCGTTTATTCTTTTCAGTTCAGTACTTTCAATTCAGTTATACTCCAATCTCGTACTGGTCAAGTACTTTCAATCCAGTTATACTCCAGTCTCGTACTGGTCAAGTACTTTCAATCCAGTTATACTCCAGTCTCGTACTGGTCAAGTACTTTCAATTCAGTTATACTCCAGTCTCGTACTGGTCAAGTACTTTTAATTCAGCTCTACTCCAGTCTCGTACTGGTCAAGTACTTTTAATTAACTCTACTCCAGTCTCGTACTGGTCAAGTACTTTTAATTAACTCTACTCCAGTCTCGTACTGGTCAAATACTTTTTATTCAGTACCACTCCAGTTTCGTACTGGTCACGTTTCTTTCCAGCACTTTAAATAAGCAGCATAATCACCGCACTTGTCTTCATTGCAATTTACTATTATAACCCCGGGTCCTGCTCTGACGAGCAGTCGTTATTAAGGTTGAGCCTTAGTTGGGGATAACCGGAGTTGAGGTATTCCTCCAGGTCTAGCCCCAAATAATGCGCTCCCACGCTCCTTGACGAAAGTAGAGCTAAGCGTCGCCGCCCGAAGTTTAAGCCTAGTAGGGCAGGCCGACGTAGACCCAGTGTGTGTTATGTTTATCGTTAATTGATTGTTTGTAAATTTCTTGCGGTGGAATAGTGGCGGGTCAGTCCCTTCCGCAGATCGTTCGTACCGGTGCAGGAAGGTTGACGACTCAAGGCGACAGGGAGATGGGTACCACGGGTGACCGGCTGTTTTATTCCCCGTCGGGTTTTCCTCCGCTGGTCGGCCAAAATGATTCGTTGGATGTCGCTCACATCCAAGAGTACACAAGGTTGTACGTTAGGGCCTGGGGTTGTGCGGTACGATCGCCCCCAGAAGTGGCAGGACTTGCTACTGTCACCGACGGCCACATCGGTGAGGCCCGCGGGGCTTGCTACCCTGCTGGAACAGAAGCGGTCCAAACTATGTCGACATAGGGTCTGTGTGCGCAGGCTGTGAATGCCTGCGATGTGTGCGCGGCTGTGAATGCATGCGATAGAAATCAGGGTATGAAAACTTGTTGTGCTGATGAGCTAGTAGAGCATGGTTATAACCGTTTTATACTATTGCTGCTTTTTACGGTTATACTGCACTCTTTATATTTGCTCCTAGCTATTCATATATGAAATGTTGTGCTAACCCTCTCTTGCTTCGGCTATTTACTTCTGTTGGGTGGGTGCGTGCTCGTCCCCAGGATGTGGATCCGGGGAGGAGATTTGTTTCTACTTAGCTCTGTGACTAACGGTTATTTGATTAACCATTCACAGGAGGTGGAGCACCGTAGTGACCCGCTGTCGCAGGAGATTACGCCAGCAGCTAGGTCGACTCGAGCAGATGTACCCCCGCCGTCCCCAGAGTTTAGAGACGTGAGTTCCGCCGAGCAGCGTAGAGAGAGAGTATATGAGGATTATATGTAGCACATGTATAGCCTACGGGCTTATATAAGTACTTAGGCTTCGGCCCTAGAACCGCTGTGATTCTGATATGTCATATATATAAATCTGCAATGGTTTCCTGTTAATGCTTCCGCTATATTCTGATGAGTTGTGAATGTTATGATTCGAGCCAACCGAGACGGCCATCTAGTGCTTGGACAGGGTGGATCGTTCCCCCTATAAGCACTGGGTGGGCGTCTTGGGCCAGTAGCACCCCTCCGGCCCGACCCGAGCAAAGGTTGGGGGGGGTGCTACACGGCGTGCTTGCGGGCTTCGACTGTCTTCTTCGCTCGACTTCCTCTGACTTTGGGCGCCACCTTCCCAACTGCGCGTTGATGGGGTGCCAATAGCCGATGGCGGGTGCTGATGGCCGTTGGTGGCCGCTGGAGGTCGCTGGTGGTCGCTGGTGGTCGCTGGTGGTCGCTGGTGTCCGCTGGTGGCCGCTGGTGGCTGGCGGCGAGAGGTGGCCGATACGGTGGAGGAGGCGGGAGAGCTCTCACCAGAGGAAGAGGGAAAAGAATCGTAGGAGGAAAAGATGAGAAATGAGGAGCCCCTGGGGGTCCTTTTATAGCTTCCAAAGGAGGATCATGGCGGGCCCCACCACTAACGTGGAAAACCCTTCAACCGGGTGAAAAACCACGTGACCGGTTCGCTGCCAGTCAAAATCCACTAGATCAGGGTGATTACAGTATGTTGAGTGAATCGGGGCGACAGACCGCTCCCGTTACAACTTGCGGGGTGAGAGGATGACTATACTGCCGGCGGGCAACAGACTGCTCCGCCAAAGTGATTTAAACGGTGGAATGCGCGGGATGCTTCTAGCGCGTGCGCCCGGGGGCGGCGCGCTTGCGGGCTTCGACTGTCTTCTTCGCTCGACTTCCTCTGACTTTGGGTGCCTCCTTCCCAACTGCGCGTTGGTGGGGTGCCAATAGCCGATGGCGGGTGCTGATGGCCGCTGGTGGCCGATGGAGGTCGCTGGTGGCCGCTGGAGGTCGCTGGTGGCCGCTGATGGCTGGCAGCGAGAGGTGGCCGACACGGTGGAGGCGGCGGGAGAGCTCTCACCTGAGGAAGAGGGAGAAGAATCGTAGGAGGAAAAGATGAAAAATGAGGAGCCCCTGGGGGTCCTTTTATAGCTTCCAAAGGAGGATCATGGCGGACCCCATCACTAAAGTGGTGGGATAGTGGGTGGTTACCCCCTTAATCGGACGGCGACCAGGCGGTTAGGCCGGCTAGGCGGCGGCTAGGACGGCTAGGTGGCGGCCCGACGAGGCGGCCAGGCGGCGATCTGGCCGGGCGGCCAGGCGGCCAGGCGGCCAGGCGGTTAGGCCGGCTAGGCGGTGGCGGCTAGGCCGGCTAGGCGGCAGCCTAGTGAGGCGGCAAGGCGGCAGTTTGGTCAGGCGGTCAGGCAGCCAGGCGGCTAAGCCGGCTAGGTGGTGGCGGCTAGGCGGTTTCCTTCCATGGGGAGAGGGAGTGGGTCCCGCTCTCCCATGGTTCTCTCATCATGAGAGTTCATGGGGATGACCCACTCATGCTCCACTTTTGGAGGAGATCATGGGGGGTCTTTTTCTCTTATAAATGATGGTGAAGCCCATCAGAAACCATTCAATCTTTTGATGGAGAAGCCTAGTTGGAAGGAGATAATTCTCCTTCCTTGGGTGGATACCGTCGACCCCCCTTTCCCTACGGATCCGGATCTTCTTCATTTCAAATGAAATGGAGAGGATCCATTTCATCATCTAATGGATAGGAGAAACTTGAAAGATATCTAGTGATGAAGATTTTTTTGATTAAAAAATCTAAAAAAGTACGAGAAATGATGAACTCGTTGGATCAAAGAGCTTTTAATCTGGACCGTGAAATGAATCTCCTCCATTTCGTTTGAAATGGCCGGAGAGGATCTTAATTTTCCCTACTCGGCTAGGGTTCTCTATGCTTATATATAGAGGTGTGATTTTCCCCTATTCATGAATAAATTTTTGGCTAGCAGGAGAACGCGGAGGAAGTCGGCTGGCCATTGGCTGAACTTGGGGGTTCTTCCTCTTTGCATTTGCATGTGCGTTTCTGTGGTCGGCTGGCGTCATTCTTGTCATTGGACTTCTTCCTTGTTGCAGTCTTGCTGTCGGGCTTTCTCCTCGCTACAGCGTGCTCGACTCTCGGTCGTCAACTTCTCTCTTGTCGTCAGATTTCTTTCTCGTCGCAACGTGTACGACTGGATCTTGGAGGATTCAAAATTGTCATCAATCTCTCATTTATTTTTTCCTCCCTATTAGCCGTAGTTTATGCGTGAGAAAAAAAAATTCACCTGCACAATGGACATATCCAATTTCGGGGAATCACTTAAAATTTGGTGTTCTTTTTATTGTGGTGCTTCTTATTTTTCACTCTACGTAATCACTCTTTTTTTGTCATTAGATTAATTTTTTGAGGATCTAGAAATTATCCGTCTGGACCGGTTTTTTGTAATAAGTGGTATTAGAGGGAGGTTTGATCGGTGACTGATTGAACATTCTATTTTGAGTTGGGTCACCGGTAGGTGACGACAACGGTCCGCTCCCTATCTTCTCAATCTTGATCAGTGAATTTATCAGGTCACCTCGATCTTAGTGTAGATTTTTTGGATTAGTCTTTATGATTTCTTCTACACTCGGTGCAAAGTTCCAAGTTGCGAAGTTCAATGTGAAACATAATTTTGTTCTGTGACAGGTGAAGGTCAAAACACTACTGATCAAGAAAGATTTACATCGTGTCTTATTGGGAAAGACCAATAAGAATGCTGAGATTACCGATCGCATGAGAGAGCATTTGGATTTCTTTCTCGTTGCAACGTGTACGACCAGATCTTGGAGGATTTGAAACTGTCATCAATCTCTCGTTTTATTTTTCCTCCATTTTAGCTGTATTGTATGCTTGAGAAAGAAAATACAAAATTTCACTTGCACAGTAGATGTACCCAATTTCGAAAAATCACTTTAAATTTGGTGTTCTTTTTTATTGTGGTGTTATATTATATTTTTGAGGATCTGATAATTATCTGTGTAGACTAATTTTTTCATAACAATAATATGCATGTTCTCATGACATTTGATTGAGTTAAAACATTTAACTATCCTATATTTTTCTCTCTGTTTCATATTTTTATAATTAATTGCAATCTTTATTAAAATATTATATTATTGAATGATCACGATTAATCTGATTATTTAGTCTCTATCATTAATAGTGCGTGCGCATGCATGTCTGTCAATATATTTATATTTGATGGTTCCTTAAAAAATTCCAGAGTCAAATCAGCATAACAGCAACTGAAACGCTCAAGCAAGCCGACCCAATCAAGAGAACCGCCCGCGTGAACTGTGTTCGCTCGAAAGATTCAAAATCACCCAAAAGCTGGGGGGACAAAATGACACCCGCACATGCCCAAGCGGAAGCCCCTCCGGAAACCTCATGAAGCAGCGGCGGGGTGCTCCGCACCAAGCACGCACGTATACGTACCCACACACCCACACACCAACACACACACGGTCAGGGGCGCGCGGCCCACACACGCACGCTGCTCCGGCCGCCGGCGCGCCACCGCCATGTTGGGGTTGTGGAACACTTCTGGTCCTCTTGTTTCTCACACCGGGTTAGCCCACGTGAGCTTAGAGGAATCTAAGTGTGATCCCCCTCCGACATATCTGGCGCCGACGACAGCGGGGGTCCGGGGGCAGCCGCCCCCGGCAGAGGTCCCGCTGACCGGACAGCGGGCAGGGGTCCAGGGGACAGCGTCCCCGGTGGGGGCTTGGGGGCAACGCCCCCGGACCAAATTTTTCTGAAGGTTGTTCAGTGGTCGCACGGGGTTCGGAGATCGTTGAACGACCTTGGTCGCTTTTCGTCGACCGGTCTTGCTCGTTCGACGATCGCCGATCGTCGACCCAGCGATCGTTCGACGATCGTCGATCGTCGATGTCCACGGATCGGTCGACCATCGTCGTTCGACGATCGCGGTTGCCGATCGTTCGATGATCGTCGATCGTCGATGTCCACGGATCGGTCGACCATCGTCGTTCGACGATCGTGGTTGCCGATCGTCGAACGAACTTTGCTCGTTCGACGATCGCGGATGCGGAAGTCTATTTATATGTTTATTCCCCATTTAGGGATACGAAAAAAAAAACGATCTTTTACAGACTTGAGGCGGCGTATTCTTTTGGAGGCGTGTACGAGGTTTTCCGTCGGCGTCGATTCAGAAGGTTTTCTTCTACGTTTTTTCTTGTCCAGAAGAGGAAGAAGGTAGGATCAGGTTTAGATCCTTGTAACCTTTGGTGTAATCTGTAATTTTCTGGTGAATACAAGAAGGGAGAAGAAGGGGAGAGAGGATGTAACCCGGTTTGGGTGAACCTCTGTATATCGCTGTGTTTGCGATTGTTCTGTTTTGTGCTTTGTGTTTTGTTATTCGTATTCGAATTTCTACTTCTCGGCGCTCCAGATTCCTTACACGCCACTCTCGCCGCCTCCGTCCATCTCCGCCGCTTCCGACAGCCACCGTCGTCGGGCAACTTGCCCGGGCCTTCTGGGGGGCATGTTTGTCGTTTACGAAAAATTGATGATACAGGTGATCGGAACGGAACAATGTCATTCGTGAACTCAAGATCCATTCAGACACAATTACCAACACGTCCCTTCAAGAAAGCGATAAAAAGGCTCTCAGACCTTCATTTGAAGAGAGACAGCCGAAGAGAGACAAGAGAGAGCTCTGAGGTTTTCCGGCAAGACCGTGAGATTTAGATCGTTCATTCACTCTGAATTCCTCTATTTGCTCTCCCGTCTCCTCATTCTGAACACTCACATAGACATGCACGCTTCAACATGCACATGAGAAGACAAAAGAGAACGCTCTCATGGTCGTTCCATCTCCGTAGACTTAGACTTTTTCCACCGTTCTTTGCCTTCAAGTCTTGTAAGCGAAGAGTTTACCTGTCACCATTCAAGGATTTCAAACTCCTGCAACCTCAAAGAATCTAGTGGATTTTGACCCGGCACAATTTCGGCCACATTGTTTTTCAACATTTCCGACATTTCCACGTTAAACGCATTGTGTCATTACGGCTTGATTTTCATTTGATTGTCTGCAAGTTCAGCTCACTCTCAAATTAAAACGATATGATTCTCCGGACCGGATGAAAATCGGGTGACCACAACAATATTACATACATCCATGCTACCACAGAGAAATATTTTTTTTCCTACGCTACCCGCTTCCAGAGGAAGGAGCGCGGATAGCACAGGAGTCGTTCGATGAAGCTTTGTAAACTGTGCATTGCATTGATTTTTTCTTATTTTTTCCTTTGTTTTTTAGCAGCAGTTGGATCACATAATAAACAAACTGGATTTTACTCACTCCCACTTTATGAAACGCTAGGCGTACCTAATTATTATTAACCACTGAGAGCGATGTCTACGCATTACAATACTTGACGACCATAAAATATTTGTGCCTGACATCAAAAATATAGAAACTGGAGCCTGCAACACTCCAATTAATAAGTTTATTATAAGTTAGGACGGTGTATAAATTACTCCTAATTGAAAATAAAGTTTTTTTAAATAATTTATATTGTATATATGAATAAATTTATTATAATAATGATAATTTGAAAGAGCTCGGTCCGGAAAGCGACTAAACATAATAAAAGTACGGTTATGCCCTTCAAGAGGTTGTTGATAATTTGTGCACTTCCGTTTAGTTTGGTTTGACGTTTTGCTAAGGTGACGGGAGGAGAAGAAGGGCTTTTGAAACCGATGGGAGAGGCCGCGGTTAGAATCCCTCCGTTTTCCTTTATTTCTCACAGCGCGGCGGGTGCAAACGAAGCAAACGCCGCCGCCGGTCATTTGATTATCCGCCGTGTGACTGCGTTTGCCCCAAACGGAGAGCTCCAAACGCTGCGCTTAAGGAACTTCATCATGACGCCCACTTAAGCGCATGATGGTGGCGGTCATGACGAGGGTTAAATTGTCATTCGTTAACGCCCACTTAAGGAACTTCATCAACTTCTATGTTCAAACGGATGATGCTTGTTAGGAGATCCTTAACGAATGACGCTTTAACTCATGCGTTTATGACCGCCGCCACCGTGCCAAACAGAGCCTTATGCTCTGCATATGGTTATGACAGCCACCAAGAAAAGTAAACTAATTTTGAACATAAAAGAGAATGAAATTCGAAATGTGAGATAAGACGCTCATGAACGCGACATTTCATTACCACTGTGATCACGACGGCTACCGCTAGGTCAAACGGAGCCTTAATGAATTTTGTTTATTTGTAATATCTTAGTAGCGAACATGATTATACTTGCATTATGATTATGTTTTTCAATTTAAATTCCATAATTCAATCTTGAGCGTAGATTATTAGAGTCGAAGGTGTTTTTTTAAGAATGAGTAGAAATTTTTGAAAAAAAGAAGTAAACTACAATCTTTTCGTTTAGGGTCTGTTTGACGCGGTATTTTTGCTACGATGAGTTTGCACAAAAAATGCACTATCATGGATATACGTTTGACAATACAACAATTTTGACCGCCACTTAAAAAAACTTATTTTGAGCCTAGATTTCTTAGGTGAGATTGGATGTTCATGAACGACAGTTCATATCATTGTGTTCACTATCGCCACCGATATGCTCGGGCCCTTAATAGTCATTAAATTTGTGGTTCGCTCATTTTTGGCTTCAACATATCGATCGTGCATGCGGTGATTATGAGCTGACATTCATGAACGCTCGACCTCACCTATATATGGAACTCCATCCAAAATTAGTTTTTTTTCTTGGTGGCAACGATAACCATTGTCACACCAACCACATAGTTCCAAACTCGCCGGAGCAAAAATGTTACGACAAATGGACCCTAGGTTTATGTAGGATGAGTGTGGATTCCTAGCTAACAAAAAATTTTGGTGCTCTTTGCCAATGAGTGCTTGGCCGTGGGCGGGTTCACATATAGCATGTGACGAGCTCCGCTAGAGATTATGCCTTATCCGGTTGCGATCAAAGTATATTCAATATTTTAGTGAATATTATTCGACTTTTTTTTCCTCCTTTCCTTCGCTCGACACATCGTTTGGGTTGATATGGTATTATTGTTATCCCCTTTAGGGCATTCATCATCACTAACCTTTTAGAAGCTTCCATGAGCGCTTAAACTCTATCTCCAAGCTTCAATAGTCTTTCATGCACTTTTACATGCATTAGGTAAGTTGGTGCAATAAGTGAAATTATTATCAAAGTTGTATTCAAGTGTTTGGCTTTGATTTGTTATACCCCCATGAAAAGTTTGAGTGGGGCCAACAATTAGAGTCAATTTTCTACTAGATTCTTTTCCAAAAATTTGATGGGGCTATAATAAATGACTTTCACATACTAGCATTCAGCCTAATGGAATTAGTACATAAGATTATTTATATGGCCTCTAAAGTGCTAAGTTCATAAGCTTATAAAACAACCCAACCAACTTTACAACCTCGAGGAGCTTTACCGTCACGATGCATCCTCCGCCGAACATCAATGCAACATACCGCTCATTCGGGATCCAATGTTCTCTAATTATGCTATTTTCCGGCAAAACAAGGGCTTGCTTGTGTTTGAATTGCAAATTAATTTGACTTGAATGTGAACTTGACTCAAAAAATGCATCTAGAGGCTCACTAAGACGATCGCAATTCAAAAAGTATGAGACAGCTCACCAACACGATCGCAGACTGTGAATGATAGTAGTAGATAAAACAATACATCAACAACACTCAAGCCTTTATCCCACTATAGTGGGGTCGGCTATATAGATCCTTTGTCGCCATTGTGTCCTATCTTGTGTCATAATCTCACTAACGCTTAAGTACATCATGTCTTTTCTAGAAGTAGATAAACCAATGTTTGCGAAAAATATAAAAGAAAAGAAAATATGATGATGAGAAAAAAAAATCAAAGTGAAATATAGAGAATTAAGGCACGTGCCAATTTTCAACCTTCTATAGCTAATAGGGGTGCAACTCGGATCGATTTGGTTCGGTTCCACATAGAACCAAAAACCGACCCGTATAGGTTCGGTTCCAAATTTTTGGAACCGGAACCGACCCACGGTTCTAAATTATGGAACAGGATCCGAACCGTTCGTTTAGGGTCGGTTTCGGTTCTGTTATCGGTTCATAACATGGAACTAATAAATATAAGAAAAATATCAAAATAAGAGATTTTTTACTTTTAGACATTAAATAAAATTGATTTGTTAAATTGTAAAATAAAATATCCAATTAAGCCCTCCGCGACTCACGCTAGCGCCCAGCGCCCAGCCGACCCAATCTTTATAGTTAAAATTTGTAATAATACATATATTCTTTTAAGTTTAAATATGTAATTTATATTCGGTTCGGGTCGGTTCTCGGGTAACCGACTGTCGGAAACGAGAACCGAACCGAACCATCGGTTCTAAATTTTTTTGAACCGTACCCGAACCAACAGAAATAGGAACCGACCCGAACCGCCCGGTTCGGTTCGGTTTTCGATTCTTCGGTTATTTTTGCACACCCCTAATAGCTAACATCATGAATTACAATAGCGGAAAGCAATAAGTTTAGACTAGCTGAGGTTGGGTCCACCTAGACGCATAAGTTTAGTGTTGGTCACGAGTGCATATCGGGTCAAGCTCAAGCAAGTTCACGACAAACGCTTCTCCTACAATCTTGAACAATAAATGATCAAAACCAACATTCTCGTAAAACCCTAAATAACACATGAACACTTCAAATTTGAGAGAGAATTGATTCAACAATCACTCCATAAATAATATTATCTATAATTTGTGTGAATAATTAATTATCATTTAATTCCTTTTGAGATTTTGTTGCATTATCTATCTTCTATGATTTGAAGAAAAAAATTAAATATCTCTTAAAATATCAAATCTCCCCTCTAGTCAACTTTTTATCCACCCACTACTAAAAAAAGATATTTTAGTTATTTAATTAAAAATAATAATTCAGGACCTTTAGGATCACTCTTACAAAATTGGGTATGACAATAATAATTGACAAAGTTGAACTAGAAATTGAGTTTTTGGAATTGAAATTAAAATAAAATTAATTTAGTTGTTCAATAACAATAAAATAATGAATTTAAAAACATATTGAATTATGTGAAATTCATTTCTCAATTCCTTCCTGACCAGACACAATTACAACATCTAATTCAAATTCCATCAAACAAATCAAACATTATATATTTAATTTACTTATAAATTGAAATGGTACATCTATATAATTTTACAATAAGTTATTATACCATATAAACAAAGTAATTAGCACTATTTAAAAAATGAATATTTTTTGATTTTTTTTAAATCATGATTAAAATATGAACAATACCAACTAGCTGGAAACCAACCCTGATTAGATAGAAGAAAATTGTCATTAAAAAAGAGAAGAAAAATTCAAAACGAACTGAAATCATTAAATTTAATTTCTTGTCTATCCTACTTTACAAAGGAATTCTGTTATCTACAGTAGCATGTGTAACCTGTTCGTTCACGGGCAGAGGGCAGGGGCAAGGGCGGATTTGGATCCACTGGAGTTCATACGGACAACTCCAGGATGGATCCAACGCGGAAAATTTGGATTGAGATCCAACGCGGAAAATTTGGATTGAAATCCAACGCGCGAGATTTCCGGTTTTTTTAATTATTTTTATTACTTTTTACTGTTCATTTTTTGCCTTTTAACGTCTGGATTCATCTCGTCGTAGAATTGACGAGATGAATCTCTCTCGCGCATTGGATCGAACTCCACCATGAAATTCTCCGTACGAACTCCAGGCGATCCAGATCCGCAAGGGGTATAGGTCTTTTAAAATTTAAAATTCAGGGGGAAGTGAGGGAAGGAGAGAGAGAAGAGTGAGGGAGTGGGGCAGCAACCAGAAGTTTAGATTGCATAATTTAATAATATAATTATTAAATTATATATAATTTAAATAAAATAAAACTCACGGGATTCGTCTGTGCTTCATGCAGGCGAAACTCATCTACATGCGGGTGAAATCCGCCTAAAAGCATCGAGCACAGACGAAGCCCGTATAAGACGCTCATTTTGTTAAAACAAATTAGGATTATATCATTTGCTTCCATACATTTTTTAGATATTTTATATTACTTATTAAGTTGGTAGAGAAATTATATAAATATAAAAATGGCAGAAAAAATCAAATTAGAAAAAAAGAGTATTGTTCTTTATACCCCATATATAAATATTTATAACTCAGATATTTATACCAAAAGCTAATATTTGTATTCATATATGATAATCGTACTCATACATAGAGAGAAATAATGCATAACACGGACAGAGCCATGAGCATTATTGGGTCTTCAGCGGAAAGAAGACTCAGCACTTACCAGAAAAGGTGCTGGGAAGAGAAATTGAAGGTGAGCGAACAGCTGTGAGGGTGGAAGGAGGGCTGGCGAGCGAACGCCGTTGGGGGAGGTGCGAGGGAGTAATGGGCGACGGTTTGGTTCTTTCCAGAAATGGTGCTGCGAAGAGACGTTCTCGGCAAGCGAACGGATGCGAGGGAGGAAGGCCAACGACGAAGAGATGCGAGTCAGGAAGAACGGCCGGGGGCGATCGTCGCTACGAGAGAAGAAGGCGTGATGGCTATGCGGGGGACCAGGATTAGGGTTCAGCAGAGAGATGAAAACGGTTTGGATCTAAATATCATTTTTCATTTAAAAAAAGAAGGCTTAAATTTGACATAATTTGGGTGTCAAATATTCAAAAAAAGGGATATAATCATATAAATAATAATACCCAAAAAAATTATAAAAGAAAAAAAAACAAGCAAAGCATATTTTGTAAAAAAATTTTAAAAGAATGGTTCTATAGTATAAGCAGAATCCATTAAAACAATCAAAAATTTAATTAATTAAGCGGGAAAAAAACATTTATTTTACTGTCAGGCTGTGTTGCTTTGATTTCGCATCATCGTCTTCCTCCTCGCTGTCCAAGCCCTGTAAAATATATAATACATAGTTTATAAAAATCATCATAGGAGAAAGAATAAGAGAACACAAATAGAAGAAATAGAACCTCTGAGCTTATATCTAATATTATTGGTGGGTAGCCCTACAAATTCAAAGCCTTCAAATCGGGACATGAGAGACCACGGCAGAGGCCTAATTGATTCCAAAGAGCCCAAAAATGTGCAATTCCGAGCTTATTTAACCCCTCAAACACGTGTCGGCGCGCAACACAGAACCAGGCACAAACCGGCCCCGACCCGATCACCCACAGGGCCAAACCGAGAGATAGGGAGTAGAGCCCTAGCGCTTGATTCGTGAGTGTCAGTTGTCAGTTGCAGATGAGTGAAGAAGCTTTTAGCGGACAAACAAAATCGACCGCCACTTTATTACCACTGCAAACGGCATTGAGCTGCGCACAGTGGGAGCATAGGTGTGACAAAATAACTCATGAACATGCCCCGCACGCCGCTCTCAAGAACGCACCCCTTAGCGGTGCTGTTCAGAACGAGCCCCCCGCACGCCGCTCCGCTCTCCAGAACCCACGTCTTCACTATGCCCTCCAGTACACAACTTCAGCAAACAACTCAACCATCACCCGACCACCATTATAAAACATGAGAGATGGAATGTCACTCTCGCTGAAATTACAACTTCGTAGTCAGAACGTTACAAGTGTATTTTTCTGAACTATGTCAGACCCCATAACATTTTTCTTTTTCAAATTGTTCAAATAAAAGCTGTGTCAATTTTAATGACTGTGTGCGTATTTGATTAATTCTCGAATTAAGACTAACAAAGGCTGCGTTTGGAGCGGCTTATCACTGCTTATTTGCTCCGATAAGTTTGGACAAAAACGTCATTGTCATAAAATGTATGTTTGATATCACAAATGTTACAAAAAAAAAACTAGTTTGAGACATAAGATTTTGGTATGACAATGACATTTTTGTTCAACCTCACCGGAGCAAATAAGTCACGATAAGCCACGCCAAACGCAGCCTTAGACTCCGTTTGGCACGGTGACGGTGGAAATGAACATGAGGGTTGAATTGTCATTCATTAACGCCCACCTAAGGAACTTCATCCTCTTTTATGTTCAAACGGATTATATTTGTTAGGTGATGCTTAACGAATGATGGTTTAACCCATGTGTTTACGACCACCACCACCGTGTCAAACGGAGCCTTAGGCTCTGTTTGGGGGGACTTATTTTCGCCGGTCAAGCGGTCACGACCGCATGAACCGGACCTTAATTACAAGATTAGAATTTCCTAAGACACCCTACACCTTAATCTCCAGATCTATGAAAACGAATTATATGCAAGAGACTCTTTTGAGATTTATTTTTAGGGCAATGCATCATAAGCCTTAAGAATATAACGACAATGTAAAAAATAATTTGAACTTTTAGAAGATCTTTTGATTATTTTTTAAATATCAAAAAGAATAAAGAATAATAAAAATACAATAACTTGTACTTACAGATGCACCGCCAAGTTTATCAAAATCATCATCAAAACCTTCATCGTCGCCATCTGAAAGCATAATACACGTTTATATCTTTGCTCATAAAATCTACAGTAGCAGATACCTACAGTGTGTGTATATATATTTGTAAGAAAATTGGTACGTAAAACGCACTGTGGGGGTGGAATCTGGCTGTTCGATCCGCCAAAATACTGTCGTATTTGATGTTCAAAAATATGGTTGTATTTTCGCTCAAAATACGACCTCAAAATACGACTGTAGAATTGCGGATCGGACGGCCGGATCTTCACCCGCACGACAGAAAACAAAAAAAAAATCGTATATATATAGGGTTATTTGCCAAGACCTCCCCTCGAAGTTTGCATAATTACAGCTTGCACCTCTCTAACTTTTAAAATTACAGTTACCTCCCTCAATGTTTACATTTTATAACATCCATGTGTTAAACTTTCTCAAGATGATCAGGGAGATAGCTCTGATACCAAGTAAAACTTTCAAAGCTATCAAGGTGACACCTTGATCAAGCGAAAAACGAGAATCAGGCGCAGGAACACTCAACCATAAACCAAGCTCAATAAATCAGAAACAACAGAAGACAACAACAAGTCTTGTATTATCAACAAGCTTCTTTACAGGGCAGGACATACATGGCGAGACATGATTCGCCGATGTACAAAGGAAGAACATACAAACAAAGCAAGAACAACAAGCCGGGCGGGCTGCCTCAGAGACCGCCTAGCTTCTGCTGCACCGAACTGAACTACGGAGTCCGCGTAGACCGCAGACAACCCGTTATTCTGCTGAACACCTTTGTCTGTTCTCTGCAAGCCGTCTGACCGCTGAAGTCGCCTAGCTGCCAGAGTTCGTGAATAAGCCGTTGCCGAACTGAAGAACAGACCGCTGAGACCGGCAGACAGGTTATTGAACTGGGAAAGCTGAAGGAGAGAAGACCGGATGGCCGCAAACGAGACCTGCTGCAAACCGGTGATTGATAACCGCAAGCTCCACTGATCCCTGACCGCAGTCAGCACCAAAAACCTAATTTCTCAGTGCTAGCCGCACAACCTGCAAACAACAAACTGGTTAAACTTCTCAAACCGCGCGGACAGAAAATCTGAGGCCGCAACAATTAACTCACGTTCAACTTACTGTTCATTCAGTTAATTATGAGGTCACGGGGGGTCCTATTTATAGGCGCGGAGAGGAGTGTGGTCACCGCCCTAGAGGATAAAAACACCACCCCAGCCCGCAGCTAACACAGAACAGTCCGTCCAGTCTGCATGGACAAGGTCGGACAGCAGCCTATCCGCCTGACATCAAGGAGGGCGGATAGAAGCCAGTCCGCATCCCAGCGGACACCGCACCAGCCCGCAATGACAATGACCACGACCAAGGGCACAGACCGCCCGGTCAACCAGCGGACATTGCGGACTCTGCGATCAAACTGAACATGTCACAGATTGTGACCAAGTCCAGAGAACTACCCGCACGAGCTCTGCGGACACAAACACAGTCCGTCAACTCCAAAGCAGTCCGCCTAACAGCGAACTCCGAAATTATCTCCTAACCGCACCACCAAAACAGGAGAACAAGGGCACAGGCCAATGCCGATCTCCCGATCTCCAAGAACAGTCTGCATAGAGCGAACTCCACGGACTCCAACCCAGTCCTCCCAGACCGCGGATATTCAACCTATCTGCACGGCTACCACACACCACCATGCTGCAACATCAGACCGCTCAGGCCGCACCACCAGTCCGCAAGACTGTCCGCCCAGGCCGCGCGGTCTGTCCGATCAACCCCCACCTTCACTTCAAAAATTTCAACACCATGTATAAAAAAAGTCGAAAGGTTTATACCAAGGGGGCACTTTGTACATGGATGTGATGAAATGTAAACATTAATGGGAGCTTTTTGTAATTTCAAAAATTAGAGGGGTGCAAGCTGTAATTATGCAAGCTTCGAGGGAAGTCCCTGTAAATAGCTCTCTCTCTCTCTCTCTATATATATATATATTAAAAAAAGAAGTTATTCAGTGTATCCAAATCTGTGACTATGAATCTTAATAAAAGATAAGTATGTAGAGATAAGTTAGATGACTATGAATCTTCTCTCGAAGTGATGGGGGTCGTCCGAACTCGTACATATCCGCCATAAGAGGGAAGCGCATATGTATGAATATATTTGTCCTAAAAACAACTTTGTCCCTGAGACCGAGAGAGTGAAAATCTGCCTATGAGCACTCCATTGTGGTAGAAGAATGTCATGGTATGAATGATTTAATGGGAGTCGCGCCGATCCGAACAATAACAACACTCAAGCCTTTATCTCACTGCAATGGGGTCGGCTATATGGCTCCTTTGTCGCCATTGTGCTCTATCCTTAGTCATAATCCCGCTAATGCCTAAATACATCATGTATTTTCTTATAGCTTCATTCTCAGACTTTATTGGTCTACCCCTCCACAATTTAACATGCCTAGCGACTAAACTCTCACAATGCCTAACAGGTGCCTCTAATGGTCTCCTTTGTACGTGTCCAAACCATCTTAGCCGAGCTTCTTGCATCCTCACGCCGATCCAAACAATACAACAACACTCAAGCCTTTATCCCAATATAGTGGGGTCGGCTATATAGATCCTTCGTCGCCATTGCGCCTTATCTTTAGTCATAATCTCACTAATGCCTAAGTACATTATGTCTTTCCTTATAGTTTCATTTCAAGTATTTATTGGTGTATCCCTTTGTCGTTTAACATGCCCAGTGACTAGACTCTCACAACACCAATTCAAACAAAGCAAAAAAATTCTCTGAATATTTAGCCACTACAGGAGTCAACAAGATGCCCTCAAAAAGAGAAAATGAAATGGATATGAAAATTTGGTGGGGTCGTGGGGATGTTATTGAGCTTTTTATGAAGGTTGTTAATGTGATCGAACGTGGAATCAATTGTGGGTCGGTGAGTGGAAGTAGATCAAATTGTGTTGAGTGGTCATTAACAGAAAAGGGATGGGGGTGTGCTGGTTGAGTTTAAGTGGAGTGAATAGTAGGGTGCAATGGACCGTAGGATTGGGTGGTTGATTTTGGGCTGGGTTGGCGGTGAACTGTGATTGGAAGAGGGTGAGGTGTATACAACTAGATATCAAATACTCTGTAGGGAGGTTGTGTTGTGTAGTGTGTTTCACAGGGCTTGATAGAAAGAAAATGATTCTGTACGGTAGAAGTGGTGCAACTGATTGCACACCGGCAGGTAAATGAGTATTCTTCTTGCAACGGCGGAGGGGCTTGGTGGGAGAAAAAGGTTGGGTGATCAAGGGATGGAGGTCGCCGGAGTCGTAGCTCCGGCGTAGTTTGGCTTGATGCTAGCAGGTGGAGAAGAGTAAAGCACCGAGGGTGGAGATTTTGAAGGTGCATGGGAATTGGGGGAGGGCAGATCTGCAGTTGAGTGAGCAACATTGTCATCAAAAAGCGGTGGAGGAAAGTCAACATGTCAGGAGTGTGTTTCATGCAAAGTGCTGCAACAATTGTAGTTTTTGGAGGATCTGTGCTGATATGGCTCTGAAGCAAGGCGTCTGTGGATGAGGTTTTTGTCACTGACAAGACTGGAGGAGGGGTTGGTGGTGCTGCTAGGGGCAAGGGAGGTAGGGGTGAGGTAGAGTTGGGGTTTGAAATCAGGGCTGTCCATGTGTGTGACCGTGTGAGCTATGGGGTCGGAATAGAATGACATGTTGGTCACATTGGTGTCTCAAGGCTCCCATCATATGGCGTGGATATCCACATGCAAGGTAGCAGCAACCTCGATTGGGGTAAGCCAGCAACGAGTTTGGTCCATGGAGGGAGGAGTGAGTGGAGCTAGATCCTGATGACTGATATAAGCGGCGGACAGAGAGCAGTAGGTCAAACCAACCGATACGAACTAGAAATGAAAGTTTCATTCAAAATATGAGAACGGGAAACAATCGCGAGGTAAACTCACGTCTCTGCTCCTGAGGGTCCTCACAACTCTCCATATGAAAGAATACATACTTGGACCACCTAATTCTTTCTAAGACTACATGCATAAAAAAAAAGACAAATATCCTCAAAAGTCATGTGCAAATGACAAGATATTCAATAATCAACACATCTCTAGCAAAAGTAATGTGACGATGGGTAAAATTGAAACTCACTGCAGGCAAACAAACATAAAAAACAAACTACATGAAGGCGAGCAAACGAATATAATAGTGAACTCATTTCAATGCTACTCCCATGACCAACATCCAAACTCAAAGTAAGCTATTTCTAAGAAGATAGAATGTCTAATAAAAAGAAGATGATGTTATTTCCTAAAATAGAAATATGGAGAGTAAAAGTGCTTCTGAGTACCTGGTCCTTCATCACTACTTCCAAGATCTCCCAGAAGAAATACATCCAAATCTTGCTCTGCGGTGGAAGAAGTTGAAGGTTTCCCCTGCAACTTTGATTCCTTCTGCTCTCCCTTGAGAGTAAGCGTGGTGCATGAACTATCATTGGTGTGGTTGCTTTCTGCAGGTTCAGATTCCAAATTTATCTTCTCAGCATATTGCTTTTCATACCTGATTTTCATGGCAGAGATAAATTCAAGATGCAATAATAGGACTCCATGGAAATAAATTCATGTCAACTATGTTTAAAGTAATTGAAACTCAAAAAAGACGCTCAAATTTGACTCCGACTGTATTCGAATTCATGCTATCAAGTAACTTGGCTGGCTGGAATATAGTTTGAGTTGATTCAAAGTGTAACTAGAAAAAATTTCACTTTTAAGAGGCACATTATCAGTGACTCGTTGTTATGGCATCTGTTAAGAAAAAGATTGAACTAAGTCACACTCCTAAGTAAATGATCAAATTTAATTCAAAGGTGGAGTTTTTTAGAGCAGCAAGTAATGAGCAACACATGACGCACTGTAATGAGCAGTAGGTAATGATGAGCAATACATAACACAGTGTTTGCAAATTAACAAAAGAAAATACCCATTTTTTTAATGAAAATGACACCTTGAGATTGCAAACACAACAACACTCAAGCCTTTATCCCACCAAAGTGGGGTCGGCTATATGGATCATTTATCGCCATTGTGCCCTATATTTTGTCATAATCTCACTAATGCCTAAGTACATCATGTCTTTCCTTAATGTGTCATTCCAAATCTTTATTGGTCTACCTCTTCCTCGTTTAACATGCCTAGTGACTAGACTCTCACAACGCCTAACAGGTGCCTCTAATGGTCTCCTTTGTACGTGTCCAAACCAGTGGCGGACGCAGGAATAATATTCAGTGTGGGCGGAGTATAAAATTATTTAATAAAATAAATTGACTAATATAATAAAAATATGTTTATATCACATTAATATCACATAATTATTTAAAGTAGTTGATCAATTTGGGAAAAATGATATCATGTACCTCAACTCACTGCTCTTTATGAATTATTTGAACATCATCATCAATTTTAAATAGTTTAAATACTTTACTTAATAACATAATAACGAACTGGTTCATATAAAAAAATTTCAAAAACTAATTTGTTAAAAAAACAATATTATAATAATAATTTTGTTAAAAAAAAATAACGACATAATAAGTAGCTTCGGTATAAAAAAAAATTTTAAATAATAACATATCAATTTGTCTCTAAAAAAACAAAATGATGTTAGTAGGAATTGAACCCTAGACCCTTAGATTAAAAAAAGACACACTACCAACTATGTCAAGAAAAACTTCTTATAATAAATATTAGAATTTTAATATATTAGTTTAAAGCATTTTTGTCATGATAAATCTGTCTTCTACTAATAAAAAAGTATATTTTTAAAATTTAGTGTGGGCGGCCACCCACGCTCGGCCCTATGTAGGTCCGCCCCTGATCCAAACCATCTTAGTTGAGCTTCTCGCATCTTCTCTGCAATTGGTGACACTCTTGTTTTATCTTTAATACATTCATTCCTAATTTTATCCAATCTCGTGTGTCCACACCTAAGTATTCTCATCTCCACAACTCCCTTTTTTGCTCATGTACACAATTCACTGCCCAAAACTCAGAACCATAGAGCATCACAGGTCTAATTGCAGTACGGTAAAACTTGCCCTTAAGTTTTAGTGGTACTTTACGATCACATAAGATCCCTAACGCGCCTCTCCACTTCAACCAACCCGCTAGGATTCTATGTGTCACATCTTTATCAATACCTCCGTCGTTTTGAATTATCGATCCAAGATATTTAAAACACTCACTACGGAAAATATCTTCATCACCCAACTTAATAACGAAGCTATCCGTCCTTCTTGTACTGCTAAATTTAAGCTTCATATACTTTGTCTTTGCCCCTATATAGAGAGAAAAAAATTCACCAACTTTCTTTCTCCCTCGTCGGGGATTCTCAAGACCAAAATATTTGGTGCATAAAAAGAAACATGATAGTGAAAAATTCAACATAATGACTGTTAGAAAAGCCTAATTAAGGGTCCATCTAGGGGCCCATTTTTCTCTCTTTTCTCTCTCTTTGTATTAGTCCCACATCTTGGATTGAGATTTCTCTCCTTCCTCTTTCCCTATATAAGTGTATTCATACTTGTAACTATTCATTCAAGAAGTATATACAAGGTTTGAGGCCTCTCTTTACATGGTATCAGAGCCATCGGTCTTCTCCTTGGGTATACCCGGTTTCTGTTCGCGGCCTCTCCGCGCTCTCTGTTTTCTAACCGCCCCGAGCTCCCCTCTGGTGGTCTCCCGTCCTACTCGCGGCCTTTCCGCGGTCTCTCTCTCCCTACCAGCATCTCGCTACGTGGCTCTACCCTCCTCACCTCCTCCTCTCCTTTTATAGCTTCCCCTCTCGCCACCGTGGGCCCCGGTTTGGTTCTGCTCGCTGCGGTTTGTGTGGCCTGCTCTCGTAAACCTCGGCCTTAGTTGTCGTGGTTTGTCCTTTCCCGCCCGGATTGTTTCCTTAACCGCGGCTTGCTAGTCGCGCAGTCTGCCTTTGTGATCGTCGCGGCATCTTTCCTCTCTTCGGGCTCCGCATCTTTGGTCGCGACCTCTCTTGTCGTTGGTGTGCCCCACCATGACCGTGCGGTTTCCTTCTTCTCTCCGCTGCCGGCTTCGCCTTCTATCTAGCCGTGTTGCTTCCCCCTTTTTTAGCCGCATCCTGGTGGCGATATTTCTTGATCGCTGGTGTGTCCGCCGAGACCGTGCGCCTACTTTCTCTGCTTAGCCGCCCGGGCTTCGTTTGCTAGCCGCCCGACTGGCCTCTCTCTCTTCGGCCTCTTTCTCTCTCACCGCCCGGCCTCCTCTACTTAGCTGTCCAGCCTCCTTCTCTAGCCGCTCGACCTCCTCTTTTTAGCCGCCCGTGTTGATGCGCGAAATGCGACACCGACCAGTTAACGGGTGTTCGGTCTCACAAGCTGAGGATGAGGGAAGAAGGGTTGTGGGGATAGAGGAGAAGCTTGCTCGAGCAGAGGAGAAGCTTGCTCAAGCAAAGAGGGAGCTTGCTCAAGCAAAGAGGGAGCTTGATCAGGTACTGTCGAGCAGGCAGCTACTTGATTGGTTAGCTTTGCAGGTTGATGCCGAGAGAGGAGAGAAGAAGAGAGGAGGCCGCTAGCAGCGGCAACAGCAGACTTCGCCCGCCGCGGCTTGAATGCCACTCTTGCGACGGGTTTTTCCTTTATTCAAGAAGAGTTACAACTTGCTATTGCACCATTACACATAAGAGCGGTAAAGGGTACAATGTGGGAAGCTGGCGGCTGAGGAAGGAGATGCCAGAAACTAAGTAAAAGAGGCTGCAGAGAACTGGAAATCGGAGGCTGCGGAGGCTGCGCAAGCTGCCAGCTGATGGCAGAAAAAACTAAGTCCACAGCTTTGACGACCTGGGAGAACTGGAAATCGGAGGCTGCGGAGGCTGCGCAAGCTGCTGATAGCAGAAAAAGCTAAGTCCACAACCCTTGACGACCTGGGCGGACTGGAGATCGGAGGCTGCGGAGGCTGCGCAAGCTGCTGATAGCAGAAAAAGCTAAGTCCACAACCCTTGACGACCTGGGCGGACTGGAGATTTGAGTCCGCAGACCTTGCCTGATCAACCTTGACGGACTGAGAAAACTGAGTCCGCAGCCTTTGATCAAGGTGGCAGCTCTCCTCTCCCCCATGCAGAATGAGAGGTCTTGGGGGGTATTTATAGGCCCGGGGAGAATCTTTGAAGCGGGGCCCAGTGACGTCATCCTTGACGACCTCGGCGACCTGAGCAACCTGACTGAGCAACCTGAGGAGCAGGCAGACGGACCCCGAGCAGGCAACTCTGGGCTGATTGGGGGGACTCCAGGAGGAGTTCTCCCTTGCCGGCAGGCGAGGCCGCCCCCTAGCGGGCGGCCTGGGCGGACTCGGGGGAGTCCGCCCGGCAGGCGAGGCCGCCCCCTGGCGGGCGGCCTGGGCGAACTCGGGGGAGTCCGCCCGGCAGGCGAGGCCGCCCCCTGGCGGGCGGCCTGGGCGGACTCGGGGGAGTCCGCCCGGCAGGCGAGGCCGCCCCCTAGCGGGCGGACTCGGGGGAGTCCGCCCGGCAGGCGAGGCCGCCCCCTGGCGGGCGGCCTGGGCGGACTCGGGGGAGTCCGCCCGGCAGGCGAGGCCGCCCCCTAGCGGGCGGCCTGGGCGGACTCGGGGGAGTCCGCCTGGCAGGCGAGGCCGCCCCCTAGCGGGCGGACTCGGGGGAGTCCGCCCGGCAGGCGAGGCCGCCCCCTGGCGGGCGGCCTGGGCGGACTCGGGGGAGTCCGCCCGGCCCGGGGAGGCCGCCCCCTAGCGGGCGGCCTGGGCGGATTCCAGGGGGAATCCGCCCGGGCATCGGAGGCCGCCCTTGGCGGGCGGTCCATGGAGGCCAGCGGAGGCCGCCCCTGGCGGGCGGCTGGCGGAGCATCCAACCTTGGGCGATTTTGGACCCGACAGTCCGTCTTGCGCGGACACGGTGGACATCAGGGGTAACCTGCTCCTTGCGGATGGGAACCTGTAAGAGAAAAAGCAGAAACAATAGGCACATTGGAGAGGATTGCCGATTTTGGGGTTAACATAATCCCCGCACTTTTTCAAGTTCCGCAGGGAACTTCGAAAAAGTAGGAGACCCACGAAAATCGTGATCCTCCCCTTGAGAAACAGGAAAGAAACAATTTAGAGATCAGGAGAGATAGAACCTGATGCCCCTAAAAGATCTGTCAGTGCCCATATTTTACCTGCGAAGAAAAAGTCAATACAGGTAAAAGGAGGTACATCTTGTGTGTGCCTGAGTTGAAAAGAACTTGCTGGTATCTGTTGATCTCTGCAAAAGAAAAGTAAGCAACAGATATGATAGAAGAGTAAGGTTCAAGTACCTGAGAGGAACTTGCCACTATCTGCTAGTCTCTGCAAAAGGAGAGTAAGCGAGCAGGTAGAAGAAGAAAATAAGCTGCAAGTACCTGAGAGGAACTTGCCACTATCTGCTAGTCTCTGCAAAAGGAGAGTAAGCAAGCAGGTAGAAGAAGAAAATAAGCTGCAAGTACCTGAGAGGAACTTGCCACTATCTGCTAGTCTCTGCAAAAGGAGAGTAAGCAAGCAGGTAGAAGAAGAAAATAAGCTGCAAGTACCTGAGAGGAACTTGCCACTGTCTGTTAGTCTCTGCAAAAGGAGAGTAAGCAACAGATATGATAAGAGAGCAAGGTGCAAGTACCTGACATACTCTGCTATCAATTGAATAATGATTAAACAGCGATGATGATTGTCTCGCGCGATCAAGGTACAACGCCGACATAAAAACCCAGATCCGCGAGATAAGAAAATCCGAAATTAGATTCACGATGACATGGCTTGTTAAGAAGAATCATATGCCTTGAATAAATGATGTGTTGCTAACATCTGATGAGAGAACTTGTTGATTATCATCTGATAAAAGCTTATGCGGGCAGTGCATATAAGAGGAGCATAAGTCAAGAGAGATGTTGCAGATCTTTAGAGTATGTTGAATTCAACCTGCTAACCTGTAAGAAGGTAAAGGAAAGGAGAGAAAAAGAGGCTACTCCCGAGGATGAACTAAAAGGTTGAATGCTGCCACGGGTGTTCCCCGTGGGCATTATGCATCACTTGCCAAAGTCATCCTGGGTGTAGTCCTAATCAAAGCGGGCTGGCCGCGCATCCTTTAGAAGGGCACAAATAAACAAGAAATAACCCTAAGAAGGATCGACAGATGCACTGCTCTCTTGCCTCGGGTTACAAGCATCGCTGATCAATTAGACTAGTTGCGCCAAGTGGCCTATTGCTTGTCTGCGGATTGATCAGCGGAGTTGTGAGTCCCGCGGAGGCACGGATCGAGAGTACCATAGAGTGTTCGGCCGTCACAGTTGTGAGATGATCGAGGAGACAAGGCTACACTTGATCGCCATTGCTTGTCAAGCAAAGATCATCGTAACTGTAACGTATCCCTAACGGAGCACGATAGAACTATCACAGGAGGCCTCCCCTAAGCACTCACACTGCGCTAGACATCGGTCGGGATCCGAAGCCCCGTCATCCTCCGCACGAGAGTTGAACGGCCCCCACTACACATATGAGAAAACTCCTCATCATATGTGGTCATTGTGGTTTTACGCCTGAGGACAATCTCGAGGGGGCACTGAGCAAGACTTGGCGATATCTCGGTGGTTCAGTGATCTCTTTGGCAAAAAGAAGAATATGGTGAAGAAGCATCACAAAAAGGGAACTGTGTCAGTATGAGATCTCTGACGTAAGCTTTATTGAATGAAAAATGAAACACTTAGAAGTGCTGAAAAGTAAAATGTTTGAAGAGTAAAGTAAAGGCAACCAGTCACGATTGTGAGGGGCTTTGAGGAACTGCGATTGGTCATAGCTGATGAAGCAAGAACTGTGTCCTCTTTTGCCTCAAAATAGCCTTCCAAGGGGACCTTCGTCAACGACATCGATGCACTCACTTGCAAAATCAATGGACCCCAGACGGCCCTTGTCATGTATCTCTATGCACTCCAGCTGACCCTCAGCCACCTCCTTGCCCTTGGAGGTGGAAGGTTTTGAAGAATCAATTTTCTTGACCAGGTCGTTGATCTTGCCCTCGATGAGCAATCTTTCAACCAATCGCCGAAGGGCCTTGCAATCTTCAGTTAAATGACCTTTCTCTTTGTGGAATTCACAGAATGGGTCTGAATTTCTTGATCTCTGATTCGCCGGTTGGTAAGGCCTTTTGGGATATGCCTTATCCTTTATGATTTGGCTAACTTCTTGCATGACCTCATCCAGCTCAAATTCTGGCAGATCACCTTCTTGCTGCTGATGAACTGCAGCTGTTAGCGGAGATGATGTTGATAATGGTAGCAGCCGCTCTTGGGTACGATCATGGCCTTGGAAGGGGTGTTGATGATGCTGAAATCTTCTCGCTTTCCTAGAGAGAGATGGAAAGTCTTTCCGAGGAGACCTCGGAGGTTGCTTGTAAGAAGAAGAATTTTTCTCTGATACCAGCCTGGAGACGAAGCTGGGGTTGCTCTTTTCACCGCGGATATACGAGTTGGCTAAACCAATCAACTCTTGATAAGTTCTCGGTGCTCGGACATTAGCTTCAAACTTTAGTGGACCTTCACGCAGGCCGTGGATGAGAGCCACTCGGTACATTTCTTGATCAACGATCTCAATGTCCAAGATTTCTTTCTGAAAACGATCCACAAAATGAGACCAAGTCTCATTATCTCGCTGCCTGATCTCAAAGAGGGCTTCTGGACCTCCCTTCCTCTTTGAAGAGGTAGAAAACCTGAGCAGGAACTCCCTTCTCAAATCAATAAAGGAAGAGATTGACTGAGGTCGCAGTCCATAGAACCAGTCTCTCACTTGACCATCAAAGGTTGTTACGAGGAGCTTGCTCTTAGTAGCATCTGAGAGGGTCTTGAGAGCAACGGCTGATTCAAAAGCTTGAAGATGCTTGACAGGATCAGTCTCCCCAGTGTAAATGGGCAACCGTGGCTCTCGGAAGTTGACTGGAGTTGGCTCATATCGAACACTCTCTGTAAACGGCGATGGCTCTTCTGGCTCTACTACATAAGGAAAGTAAGGAGCATGAACAGTAGCTGCAAAAGGAGCAGGAGGATAGGAGTAAAAGGTTGCTGCGGGAGGAGCAAAGGCAGGAGCTGAAGAGGAGGGGTGACTTCCCTGAAAGTTCAAAAATCTGGCTGGACTTCCCCGGGCAGCCTCCCGGAAGAAGTTTTGACGAGCTGCAAACTCATCATCTTGGGATCGCAAAGGAGCTGCAGGCCCCTGCGGAAAAGTTGGAGTATAAAGAGGAGGGTAGACCGGCGGATAAGCCGGTGGATAAACTTGAGGAGTCTCTGATGTTGGTGCTGGATTGATTGGAGGAACTGGCGCTGCTGAAGATTGAGCGACCAATTGCTGAGTGAGAGCTGCTAGAGTACGGTTGACGGCTTGAAACTGTTGGGCAGTTTCTCTGCGAGATTGCTCTAAGGCCTCCCAAAGAGAATCATCACTGGAACTTGGAGAAAGACTCTCGGCTGGTTGATGGTCTGTCATGAGTAACCACTGCTTTCACTGTCTAATCGAGATCTGAAGGTCGCGTGTTAACTGTTGATGCGCGAAATGCGACACCGACCAGTTAACGGGTGTTCGGTCTCACAAGCTGAGGATGAGGGAAGAAGGGTTGCGGGGATAGAGGAGAAGCTTGCTCGAGCAGAGGAGAAGCTTGCTCAAGCAAAGAGGGAGCTTGCTCAAGCAAAGAGGGAGCTTGATCAGGTACTGTCGAGCAGGCAGCTACTTGATTGGTTAGCTTTGCAGGTTGATGCCGAGAGAGGAGAGAAGAAGAGAGGAGGCCGCTAGCAGCGGCAACAGCAGACTTCGCCCGCCGCGGCTTGAATGCCACTCTTGCGACGGGCTTTTCCTTTATTCAAGAAGAGTTACAACTTGCTATTGCACCATTACACATAAGAGCGGTAAAGGGTACAATGTGGGAAGCTGGCGGCTGAGGAAGGAGATGCCAGAAACTAAGTAAAAGAGGCTGCAGAGAACTGGAAATCGGAGGCTGCGGAGGCTGCGCAAGCTGCCAGCTGATGGCAGAAAAAACTAAGTCCACAACTTTGACGACCTGGGAGAACTGGAAATCGGAGGCTGCGGAGGCTGCGCAAGCTACTGATAGCAGAAAAAGCTAAGTCCACAACCCTTGACGACCTGGGCGGACTGGAGATCGGAGGCTGCGGAGGCTGCGCAAGCTGCTGATAGCAGAAAAAGCTAAGTCCACAACCCTTGACGACCTGGGCGGACTGGAGATTTGAGTCCGCAGACCTTGCCTGATCAACCTTGACGGACTGAGAAAACTGAGTCCGCAGCCTTTGATCAAGGTGGCAGCTCTCCTCTCCCCCATGCAAAATGAGAGGTCTTGGGGGGTATTTATAGGCCCGGGGAGAATCTTTGAAGCGGGGCCCAGTGACGTCATCCTTGACGACCTCGGCGACCTGAGCAACCTGACTGAGCAACCTGAGGAGCAGGCAGACGGACCCCGAGCAGGCAACTCTGGGCTGATTGGGGGGACTCCAGGAGGAGTTCTCCCTTGCCGGCAGGCGAGGCCGCCCCCTGGCGGGCGGCCTGGGCGGACTCGGGGGAGTCCGCCCGGCAGGCGAGGCCGCCCCCTGGCGGGCGGCCTGGGCGGACTCGGGGGAGTCCGCCCGGCAGGCGAGGCCGCCCCCTGGCGGGCGGCCTGGGCGGACTCGGGGGAGTCCGCCCGGCAGGCGAGGCCGCCCCCTGGCGGGCGGCCTGGGCGGACTCGGGGGAGTCCGCCCGGCAGGCGAGGCCGCCCCCTGGCGGGCGGCCTGGGCGGACTCGGGGGAGTCCGCCCGGCAGGCGAGGCCGCCCCCTGGCGGGCGGCCTGGGCGGACTCGGGGGAGTCCGCCCGGCCCGGGGAGGCCGCCCCCTAGCGGGCGGCCTGGGCGGATTCCAGGGGGAATCCGCCCGGGCATCGGAGGCCGCCCTTGGCGGGCGGTCCATGGAGGCCAGCGGAGGCCGCCCCTGGCGGGCGGCTGGCGGAGCATCCAACCTTGGGCGATTTTGGACCCGACAGTCCGTCTTGCGCGGACACGGTGGACATCAGGGGTAACCTGCTCCTTGCGGATGGGAACCTGTAAGAGAAAAAGCAGAAACAATAGGCACATTGGAGAGGATTGCCGATTTTGACTCCTTATTTACCCGCCCGGCCTCCTCTGCTTAACCGCCCGGCCGCCTTATCTAACCGGCCGGCCTCCTCTGCTTAGCCTCCCGGCCTCCTTCTCTAGCTGTCCGGCCTCTCTCTCTGCTTTAACCGCCCGGCTTTCTTTGCTAGCCACCCGACCTCTTTAGCTAGCCGCATGGCTTCCGAACATTCCGCTGCTACCTCTTCTCCTCCTGCTCGCGCGCCTGCTGCGGCTCCTGAACTTCGTGATGAGCTACAAATTACTACCATTTCTCTTACCGGGAAACGGAATTTCGTCGAATGGGTTCACTTTGTTCGTCGTGTTCTGCAGACAAAGGGTCTTCTTCACCACTTGACCCGAGCTACCCCCGATGCTCCCTCCGATGACTGGCTTCGTGATGATGGTTGGGTCCAGTCCTGGCTCCTCAACTCTATGGACACTAATCCCTACAGGATGGCCATGTATCATGACACGGAAAAGACCATGTAGGAGGAGCTCCACTCCTTTTACTCTGGGCACAACAGTCTTCAACACTTATATGATATTCTCTCCGACCTTCAGAACCTTGCTCCTGGTGCTCCCGGCGATATGATCTCTTTCCGTGCCCAGGCCAAGACCCTGGCCGAGGCTTGGATTCAACATCAGCCTTCAACTACTGATCTAGCTACTCAACGGGCCCAAAAAGAGATTGTCACCATCGCGATGATGATGTCCCGTGTTCCTCCCCACCTGCATAGTATTCGAGCCCAGATCCTCTCTTCCACGACGACTCCTTCGTTGTTTGATGTCTGCTCAATGCTGCTTAAAGTTACGCCTCCTACTGAGGCTCCTGGATTTGCATCGGCTCTTCTTCAACATCCTCTCCTTCTGACCCCTCCTCCTGCTCGTGGATCTTCCACCCGAGGGGGTCGACCTCCGTCTCGGGGACGAGGACATGGTGGTCGTTCTTCTATGAAATGCACCTATTGTGGCCGGGATGGTCATCTTCAGGCTACTGTTACCGCAAGCATGGTTTACCTCCCCACCTTGTTGTTACTTCCTCTGTTGCTCCTGCTCCCACTGGGGCTTCTACCCAGGATCCGGCATCCACTACCCGCCAAGATATAGATGAGCTCTGCACCCAACTCCACCAGCTACAAGGTGCCCTCGGCCTCTCCTCCGACTCGGTTGCGTCTTTCTCTGCAGAAGGTATAACCTGTCTCTCATAGCCCCCGTTGGATCGTCGATTCCGGAGCTACTCACCATATTACCTCCCAGAAGCCCCCCCCCCCAGTATCTCCAGACGGCTCATCCTCTATGTATCACTGTGGCCAATGGAGACACCCTACCGGTCTCTGGCGCCGCTGCTCTAAAGCTTACCTGACCCTTTCTCTTTCCTAAGTTCTTCACGTTCTGGGGTATCCTTTCAATTTACTTCCTATTAGTCGCTTGACGCACGACCTTGATTGTTGCATAACCTTTTCTCCTTCTTCTTTTCTTATGCAGGATCGTCGCACCCGGAGTATCATTGGTAAGGGGCAGTTGTTGAATGGGCTGTACATCTTGGATATCCCACCCACTCTTCTCTCTGCCGTCTCCACTGTCGATTGGCATCGATGCCTTGGGCATGCTCCCCTTCCGATTCTCAAGCGGGCTCTTCCTGATGTTCCTTTACGGGAGTTCTCTTGTGAATCTTGTATCTACGACAAACAACATCATTCTTCCTTCCCCCATGCTTGTACTAGGAGTAGTACTCCTTTATCTTTAGTTCATTCTGATGTATGGGGTCCTTATAAAACCCCAGTATCTTTGAATTTCGCTATTTTGTCACCTTTATTGACGATTACTCGTGTATTACGTGGCTATATTTACTGCATGATCATACTGAACTTACCTCTGTGTTTCGTGTTTTTTTAACTGAGATGCGTACGCAGTTAGCCCCCCCCCCCTCAAAGCCATCCGCACTGATAATGTTCGCGAGTATACTGGTCGCACCTTCTCCAATCTCTGCACCGAATTTGGCATCATCCATCAAACTTCGTGTGCGTATACCTTAGTTATTAAAGGCGCAAGGCGCACCAAGGCGCAAAAGGGTCTTGGAGCTTAGGCGCAAGGCTCAAGACGCAGGCGCGCGCCCGAAGAAGGCAAGGCGCAACCACATTCATTTTAAATAATCAGCATCAAACATCAATTCATCTTTTTGAACAAGTTCTTTATATATTCTACTCATTAGTCATTCATTACTATCATTTATATCTCTTAAAAAATAAAAACAAAATGGTCTCTTGCATCATATCTAAGTCTCAACGATCGATTATGTTTCAAGAACACTAAATTGTATAAAAACTAATGAGTTCTTACATCATTTTTTTCATTATTTTGAAAACAAAAGGTTTACATCAAAAATCGCATTCATGTGCGTCTTTAATGTCCAAAGGAGCAAAAAAGGCGCACGAAGGCGCAAACCTCTGAGCCTGGTGAGCCTGGAGCCTTAGGCGCGCCTTTAACAACATAGGCGTATACCCCTCAGCAAAACGGGGTGACCGAACGAAAGAATCGTCATCTTCTCGATGTTGCTCGATCCCTCATGTTTCAAATGCAGGTTCCGATTGAATATCGGAATTTTGCCGTCCCCACAACCTGTCATCTCATCAATCGCCTACCCTCGTCTGTTCTTGACTTTGCCTCACCTATCCAACTCCTCTATCCTTCCACCAACCCCACCTCTCTCACCCCGCGGGTCTTCGGGTGTGTTTGTTATGTTCATCTTCTTGGCCCCCCTTCCGACAAACTTGCTCCTCGGGTGACCAAATATATGTTTGTTGGCTACTCCCGTACTCAAAAGGGGTATGTTTGCTACTCTCCTTCTGATGGCAAGCTGGTCGTCTCGGCAGATGTCACCTTCTGCGAAGACCAGCCCTTCCACAGTTCCACTTACCTTCCCCCACCCCGTCTTCCTCCCCTCCTCTTCCCCGGCATGCCGTACCTGTCACGCCCTCTTCTCTGCCATCTCCTTCCTCCTCTCTCCCTAACTCCTCTCTCCCTGCCCCCCTCGGGTTCCTCTGCCCCTTCTTCATGTCTACACTCGTCGTCGCTCCAAGGATGGTTCCCTGCACCAGCTTCCTGCTCCCAGCGACACCCCGGCAACGACTGATCCAGCTCCCGCCTCTACAACTCATCCCTTGGCCAACTACGTTTCTCTCCATCGGCTGACTCCACCTCTCTACGCCTTTGCCACCTCCCTTTCCTCTATTTCTACTCCTAACACTGTGCAGAAGGCGCTTCAACACCCGGGGTGGCGAGCGGCCATGGACGATGAAATGCGGGCTCTCTGGGCTAACCGGACTTGGGATCTGGTTCCTCTTCCTACAGGCCAACCCTGTGTTAGTTACAAGTGGGTCTTTGTTATTAAACATGCGGCGGATGGCACCATTGAGCGTCTAAAGGCCCGCCTCGTGGCCCGGGGTTTTACTCAGCAACATGGCCTTGATTATGAGGAAACCTTCTCTCCGGTGGCCAAATTGAACACGGTCCGCGTTCTCTCTCCTTGGCTGTTCATCGTCATTGGCCACTTTATCAGCTGGATATTAAGAACGCCTTCCTCAACGGCGATCTGCAGGAGACTGTTTATATGCACCAACCTCCCGGATTTGAGACCACGGGGGAGTCTCGGGTATGTCATCTTCGGAAATCTATTTATGGTCTCAAACAGTCCCCGCGCGCTTGGTTTGAAAAATTCAGCAAGATTGTTTGTGATATTGGCTTCATTCGGAGCTCGGCTGACTTTTATCTCTTCACCCGACATCGGTCAACTGGAACTGTGATCCTACTTGTCTATGTTGATGATAACCTCATTACTGGCGACGATACTACAGGGATACAACATATCAAGCAACAGTTAAACTTCGCCTTTCAGACCAAAGATCTTGGCAACCTTCGGTATTTTCTTGGGCTTGAGGTTGCACGACGCCCTGATGGTCTTGTGTTATCCCAAAGGAAGTATTGTATGGACCTCCTTCATGATGTCGGCTATTCTGGATGCAAACCTGCGGATATTCCTATGGACATCAATCACAAGCTCTCGGCCCACAACTCTGACTCCGACAAGCTGCTTACAAATCCGGAATACTATAGACGCTTGGTTGGGAAGCTGATCTATCTTACGGTTACTAGACCAGACATCTCTTTTGTTGTGGGAGTCGTGAGTCGTTTTATGCATGCTCCTCGGACATCTCATCTTACAACTGTCGAGCGCATTCTTCGATATCTCAAGATCGCTCCAGGACAAGGGCTCGTGTACAAGTCATCCACATCTTTATCTCTTGTCGCGTACGCTGATGCTGACTATGCAGGATCCATTGATGATAGGCTTCCGAGTTAACCTGGCTTGAGAGCCTTCTGGGAGACTTGGATGTTCCTCTCTCATCACCGACGACCCTATTTTGTGACAGTCAAGCAGCAATACATATTGCAAAGAATCTGGTCTTTTACGAACGCACAAAGCATATTGAAATTGATTGTCACTTTATCCGAGAAAAGGTACAGTCAAAGAAGATAGATTTGGAGCATGTTCCTGCTACAAACCAAGTTGCTGACATCCTGACTAAAGCTCTCTCTCGGCCGCTATACTACCAGTTTTTATCCAAGCTTGGTGTCTATGACTTGTACGCTCCAGCTTCCAGGTGAGTGTTAGAAAAGCCTAATTAAGGGCCCATCTAGGAGCCCATTTTTCTCTCTTTTCTCTCACTTTGTATTAGTCTCACATCATGGATTGGGATTTCTCTCCTTCCTCTTTTCCTATATAATTGTATTCATACTTGTAACTATTCATTCAAGAAGTATATACAAGGTTTGAGGCCTCTCTTTACAATAACAATACTATAGATCTCTTTTAACTTTGGTATTTGCATGCTAATTATAATTGCCTAATATCCCCCCAAAAGGCAGCTAAAGGTCTTCTGATGGTTTCAATCATGTTGTAATATGGGCAAGATATAGTGATACAAATAAGAAAAAAAATTAAGACTAGGAACAAGAAGAGGGATATTCACTCAAGAGACAGTGGAATGGAATAGAAGAATTAACATATTATTCAACAACTCCTACACATACATATACATGGGATAGGAAGAGACCAAACTACAAGTATATCATTAAATAGTGTAGAATAATGGAGTAAATCTTGTATATACTTCTTGAATCTCAAATTATAAGTATGAGTACAAATATATAGGGAGAGGAAATAGAGAGTAATCCTTTTTTCAAGATGTGAGACTATTACCTGAGGAAGAAGAGGGCTTATAATGGGCCGCTAAATGGGCCTTTACAAGATTGTTTTCTAACACACCCCTGCAAGCTGGAGCGTACAAGTCGTAGGCGTTAAACCTAGATAAGAACTGATAGTATAACGGCCAAGAGAGGGCTTTATTTAGGATGTCAGCATCCAGTAGCGGGAACATGCACCAATTTTTTTTTCTTTGATTGAACTTTTTCTCGAATGAAGTGACAGTCAACTTCAATATGCTTTGTTCGTTCATGGAAGACGGGATTCTTGGCAATATGTATCGTTACTTGACTGTCACAAAATAAGGTCGTCGGTGATGAGAGTTTGAGTCTCAAATCATTAAGAAGACTTCCAAGCCAGGTTAACTCAGATACAACATCATCCATAGCCCGGTACTCGGCCTCAGCAGATGACCGAGAAATAACGGTCTGCTTCTTGCTACGTCAAGTAATAAGGTGTCCACCGAAGTATGTACAAAAACCAGTTGTGGATTGCTTATCATCAAGAGAACATGCATAGCCAGTGTCAGAATATACAACAAGAGAATTACAGTGTCTGTTGGCTGATGACGGGTTAAAATAGAGAAGTCAGCCGAGCTTCGTGTAAAACCAACGTCGCAAACCACCCTACTAAATTTTTCAAACCAAGCACGCAGGGACTGTTTGAGACCATATATAGACTTCCGGATATGACATACAAGAGACTCCCCATGGTCTCAAACCCGGGAGGTGATGCATATAAACAGTTTCCTGGAGATCGTCATTGAGAAAAAGCGTTTTTAATATCCAACTAATAGAGGAGCTACTGACGATGGACAGCCAAGGTGATCAGAACCCGAACGGTATTCAACTTGGCAACCGGGGAGAAAGTTTCTTCATAATCAAGATCTTGCTGTTGAGTGAAACCCCGGGCCACGCGACGAGCTTTTAGGCGGTCAACAGTCCCATCCACAGCATGTTTGATAACAAATACCAACTTGCAACTGACACGAGACTGGCCGGGAGGAAAAGGAACCGGATCCCAGGTCTGGTTAGCCTAGAGGACAACCATTTCATCATCCATGGCCGCCCTCAACCCCGGGTGCTGAAGCACTTCCTGCACAAAGTTAGAAATAGAAATGGAGGAAAGAGAGACGACAAATTTTTGGAGTGGCGGAGAGAGGCGATGTAGAGACATAATTCGCCAAGGGATGAGCCGTAGAGGTTGATGTTTGATCAGCAGGCCGCGAGATGTCATCGGTAGAAGGGAGCTGCTGTAGGGAAGCATTTTTGGACTTACAATGAGTATAGACACGAAGAGGTGGTAGGAGAGGAGTGGAATGGTTGATCCTCAAGAAAGGTTACATCAGCCGAAACAATCAACTCGACGTCGGAAGGAGAATAATAGACATAACTTTTTTGAGTGTGGGAGTAGCCAAGAAACATACATTTTTGTGGCGCGAGCAGCGAGCTTGTCAATAGGCGGACTATGAAGGTGAACATAACATACACATCCAAAGACACGGGGTGTGAGAGAGAAAGGCTCTTTGGAAGGAAAGAGGAGACTAAATGGAGAGGCGAAGTCGAGTACGGTAGAAGACATGCGGTTGATGAGATGGAAGGCAGTAGAAACCGCAAAATTTCAGTATTCTGTGGGCATCTGCATTAGAAACATTAGTGATTTGGCGACATCGAGAATATGACGATTCTTGTGCTCGGCCACATCGTTTTGCTAGGGGTATAAGCACACGAGTTTTGATGTACGATGTCAAACTTGGTGCATAAATTTGAGAAGGTGCGACTGGTATATTCGCGAGCATTGTCGGTGTGAATGATTTTTAACGTAGTGGAGAACTGCGTGCGCGTCTTAGTAAGAAAAGTACGAAAAACAGATGTTAGTTCAGTACGATCATTAAGTAGATATAACCAAGTGAAACGCGAGTAATCATCAATAAATGTGACAAAATATCGATATTCAAAAACACTAGGGACTTTATAGGGTCCCCAGACATCAGAATGAACTAAAGAGAACGGAGTATCACTCCGAGTACATGTAGGAGGGAAAGAAGTACGGTGTTGTTTGTCCTATATACATGATTCACAAGTAAACTCTCGCAATGAAACATCAGGAAGAGCATACTTGAGAATCGGGAGGGAAGCATGCCCAAGGCAGCGATGCCAATCAACAGTGGAGACAACGGAGAGAATGGTGGGTGGAACGTCCAAGAGATACAACCCATTCGACAGTCGTCCTTTACCAATGGTACTCCGCGTGCGGCGATCCTGCACAATAAAAGAGGAAAGAGAAAATGTTATACAACAGACAAGTTCCTGAGTAAGACGACTAACTGATAGCAGATTGAAGAGGGATCCCGAAACATGAAGAACCGAGGATAGAGGGAGAGTGGGTGTAAGCCGAAGATCAATCGCGCCAGAAACCGGAGTGGTGTTTCCATTTACGACAGTGATGAACTTGGGATGGGCAGACTGTGTATACTGCGGTGGTCTCTGAAATATAATGTGGTGAGTAGCACCCGAGTCCACGATCCAGTGAGGGCTGTGAGAGAGACAGGATACACCTTCAGTGGAGAAAGATGCAACCGAGCCAGACGGGCGACTAATAACGCCTTGGAGCTGTTGAAGCTGGGTGCAGAGAGCGTTGATATCTTGCCGAGTAGAAGAATCAGCATCGTGTGGAGCAGCACCAGTGGGAGTAGGAGCAGCAGTAATAGAGGCAGCAAGGTGTGGAGGCAGACCATGCTTGCGGTAGCATGTAGCTTCAAGATGACCCTCTCGAACATAGTAGGTACATTTGAAGACAGAACACCCAACACGTCCTCGTCCCCGAGACGTGTGGTGGTCTCCCCTAGCTGAAGAGCCATGAGCTGGAGCATGAGTAGGTAGGAGTGGCTGCTGAAGGAGAGCTGGAGAAAATTTTGTTGGGACCTCAGAGGGAGGTGTAACCATGAGCAACATAGAACAGACGTCAGACAGTGATGGCGTTGTATAGGAAAGAATCTGAGCCCGGACACCGTGAAGATGGGAAGGAACACGAGCAATCATCATCGCAATCCCAACAGCTTCCTTTTGCGCCCGTTGTGTAGCAAGATCCGTGAAGGGAGGCTGATGTTGTATTAAGGCCTCCACCAAAGTTTTGGCCTTGGCAACGAAAGAGATCAAATCCCTCATTGTGTGATCCAGATTTTGAAGCGCAGAAATAATATCAAATAGATGTAGCAAGATGTCTTTGCCAGAGTAGAGAGAATGAAGTTCCTCCCACATTGTCTTAGTAGTCTCATGATACATGGTCATGTGGTACGGCTCGGTGTCCATAGAATTGAAGATCTAAGATTGGACCCGACCATCATCACAGAGCCATTCGTCAGTGGGAACAACAGGAACGTCCCGAGTAAGGTGATGAAGAAGACCCTTAGTCTGTAGAACTCGCCGAACAGAATGCACCTGTTCCACAAAGTTGTGCTTCCCACTGAGAGAGATGACGGTGATCCAAAACTCATCACGAACTTCCGTAGAGGGGGCAGTTGCACGAGCAGGAAGAGAGGAGGCCGTCGTGGAGTCCATTGTAGCAAGAGAAGAGGGCGGCCTGGCAACGAAGTTGTGGTTAGAAGAACGAGTGGCGAGTAGAGCAGTAAGTCCGCAGCGGGTAGAGAAGCAAGTCTGCAGCGGATAGAGAAGCAAGACCGCGGCGAGTAGAACAGGGGCAAGCCCGTATCAGCTAGAAGAGAAGCAGAGCGGATAGAGGAGCAAGCCCACATCAGCTAAAATAGGGGCAAGCCCGCAGCGGGTAGAGAAACAAGTCCACAGCAGGTAGAACAGTAGCAAGCCCGTATTAGCTAGAAGAGAAGCACCGTGGGTAAAGGAGCAGTAGACCAGGCCGCGCGATATGCAGAGAGATAGTAAAGAGTGGTCGACGACGGTTAGAGGAGAACTAGCCAGCGCAAGATCAGTCTGCGCGACAAGCAGTCCGCGCGATAAAAAGGGGCAAGAGATATGCTGAAGAAGACCGCGCGAGTCCACGGGAGTTCGCAGCGGGTAGACGAGAAACCGTTAGCTCGCGGAAAACAACAGAGAGGGGGAAAGCAACGGGTAGATCGCGCGATAAGAGCAGTCATGCAAGATCAGTCCGCGAGATGAGCTGAAGAAGACCGCGGGGCAGATTGGTTATCAGCGAACCAAAGAAGACTGCTGGGAAGCAATGGATAAGGGCAGTTCGCGACAAGCAGTGGAACGAGACCGGAGTGGGGCCCAGACAAATCCCTATAAAAGGGAGAGATGTGGGGATGAGACGGGAGGGAGGGAGGTGAAAAATGAAACCGCACAAGGGTTGTGTTTTAAGAAAAAGAAGATGTACAAAGAATTGTGGTTAAGAAAGCGGAAAGACCGCACAAGGAGTGCGATTAGAGAAAAAGAAGCCGCACAAAGGATTGCGGTTAGGAAAGAGATAAGAGAACAGGTAGGCGGTCAGAAAGAGGTTAACCGCAGGAAGGATCAGTTCAGCTCTGATACCATGTAGAATAATGAAGTAAACCTTGTATATACTTCTTGAATCTCAAATTACAAGTATGAGTACAAATATATAGGGAGAGGAGAGAGAGAGTAATCCTTTTTCCAAGATGTGGGTTTATTACATGAGGAAGAAGCGGGCGTATAATGGGCTGCTAAATGGGCCTTTACAAGATTGTTTTCTAACAGATAGAAACATAGACTAATATATCTTGTGATTTGATTTGTTTATTCAACTCTCCCCCTCAAATTGGAAGAAAACGTATCTATCATTCCCAACTTGAGTATGTCATCACTAAATCGATCGCATTTAAGACCTATTGGTGAAGACATCTGTCATTAGGTCTTTTGAATGAACAAAAAGGGTAAAATTATTACCTTTCTCCCGATGATCTTTGATAAAGTGTCTATCCACTACACGTTTTGTCATATCATGTTGGACATAATTGTGTGTTATGTTGATGACGGCCTTATTATCATACTGCAATAAGAGAGGCTTAGGTTCAAGGATATCTAGTTTCTGTAGAAAAGATTTCAAACATAAGCCTTCATAGAGGCCTCAAGATAAATATGCTGCTTCTGCACTTGATTTTGCCATCATATTTTATTTCTTGCTCCTCCGAGTCACCGAGTTACTCCCACAAAAATACAATAGTCAATGGTTGATTTTTTGTCATTTTGACTTCCAACTCAATTAGCATCTGTAAAAACTTCTATCTTTAAGTGATTATTTTTGGAGATTAAGGTTTCATTTGGTTTGGCTTTTGGGCCAGCGCGTTTCATCAAAACGCAACCCGGTGAATTTTTTTCTGTTTGTTTTTCCGCCTCCAGTTTGAAAGGCCGGCGTTTTGCTCCTTAAGAAATTCCAGCTTTAGCAACCGGCTTCCCCAACCTCTAGTCAGCGGTGTTTTTAGTTTTTTTTGGAATCCCGCATCAAGCCGCAAGCTACCCCGTTGATCGCCCTCCCATGCCCCGCCACCAAGCTCCATCTCCTCCACCAAGCTCCAGCTCCAGCTCTAGCTCCAGTGTCTTTACTGTCGGCCTCCGCCTCCTCTGTGAGCTCCAGCTCCGCCTCCGCCTCCTCTGTGAGCTCCAGCTCCGCCTCCTCTGTGAGCTCCAGCTCCGCCTCCGCCTACTCCTCCATGAGCTCTGCCTCCGCCTACTCCTCCATGAGCTCCGCCTCTCCCTACTCCTCCATGAGCTCCGCCTCTGCCTACTCCATGAGCTCCGCCTCCGCCTACTCCTCCATGAGCTCCGCCTCCGCCTACTCCTCCATGAGCTCCGCCTTCGCCTACTCCTCCATGAGCTCCGCCTCCTCCTACTCCTCCATGAGCTCCGCCTCCTCCTACTCCTCCATGAGCTCCGCCGCCGGTTAATAATTTTATAAAATTTATAATGTCACAAGTTTTATTAAGAAAATTAATATATTAAAAAATTATTTTATTAAAATATAAGATATAAAAAATTATATAATGGTATAGGATATATATTTGTATGTATGTATGTATGTATATATATATATAATATACATAATATTATATTATACATAATATTATATTATACATAATATTATATTATACATAATATAATTATGTATAATATAATATAGTATAATTATGCAAATGGATAATTATAGTATCCATAAAATAATTACGTATAATATAATATAATTATGTAATTAATCGTCACTGCTGTTTTGTCAAACGGTTCTCTGTTTTGAATAGTTCTGCAAACGTACACTACCCAAACAGATCTCCATTTACAGCAACCACTTTCCAAAAGCTCCATTTACAAACCTGCATTTACAACAACTCCTTTTACAACCGCAGCCGCTCTACTAAATGAAGCCCAAGAGTTCACGATCAGCTGCCTTCTTAAGGTATCTTAGAACTCGATGGGCTACCTCTTGATGACAAACTATGAGAGAATGTATATGTTTGTTAAGGATTTATTTGGTTAGGCGGTGGTGGGAGCAGACGGCGGGAGGAGACGGAGGAATCGAACCGGAGGGGCGGAGATCGAAACGTCACGTTCGTCGGCTTTTCTTTTGTTCCGCAGGAGGAAACGGAACCGGCAATCCGTTTGTTTAGTCGTTGTTCGGCGGCGGTTCCTCCAAACGGCCGGCGAAAACGCCGAAACAAACAAAGCCTAAGTATGGCCACAACATATGTAATATCATATAGTGTGTGTTATAGGTAAAGAAGTCTTCAAACCAATCTCACATAGTTGGATACATCAACCATATCATCATCTCTGTCTCGGCTGATCTTGTGATTAGCCTAAGGCTTCATTTGGTTTAGCGTTTTCGGGCGGCGTTTGGAGCAAACGCCGCCGAACGGCGGGTAACCAAACGAAGCTCCGTCTCCGTTTGCACCATTTGCACCCGCAGCAAGGAGGAAACGCCCCCCCCCCCCCCACCGCTTCGCTTCGACCCCCGCCTCCCCCCTCCGGTTTGAAAGCTCTATTTGGACCCGCCTGCTCCTCCCGCCACCGCTCAATCAAACGAAACCTAAATTGTTGAATTTACTGGGTATAACCGAGCATCCTTGTTTTATCTAGAATATCCATGACATATTCTGCCGAGAAAGAAAGAGGTCCTTACTGGATCATACAACTTTGAGGCCGAGAAAATGTTTAAGCTTCTCTACAATTTTGACATTAAATTCCTTGGATAAACGAATTTTGAGAGTAATAATCTTCTCAATTACATCTCATGTGATAACAATGTCATCCACATACACAATGAGAACAAAAACTTTCTGAACTTGCCTTTTAACGAACATCGTGTGATCGCCTATTATTGTCTATAACCAAACTTGATCACGAACTTGTAGACTTCTTATGGTCCTCACGTCGTTGGTTATCTATTATTAGAGTATTTTTTATATTAAGTCGAGAATATTAGGTATTTTAATATTTTATGAGTCCAGTAAAGTTATGTAATCTTTTTATATGTTTTAATATTTCGTGTTTTTAGTTGTATCGAGTATTTACACCCGTGCCATTTGAATCCTATATAATAGACTCATGTCTTGTATTTGAAATTAATCAATGAATGAAATTTTTCTTTCTCTCTCTAACTTTCTCCCCCCCCCCCTCTCTAAGCTCTCTTCTTTCCTCTAAAGTTTTCCTCTTCCCCCAAACTTCTTCTAACTTTCTCTTCTCTTCCACCATTCTAGGGCTTGCCCCTGTATCCCCGCCTCCATCGATCGCCTACAAAACAAGCCCAGAACATCTTGGTATCAAAGCTTCTCGGTCCTCTTCCGCCGTCTCCCGCCATTGTCGCTACTGTCTCCCGCCGCTTTAGCTGCTTCCGCAAGCCAGCGCCCTTTTAGAGCCTCCAGCGAGATCGTCTCCAACCTCCAACGATTAATCCTCCTACGCGATCAATTCCTTCCAGTCACTGTAATGATCAAACTACGTACTAGAGATTCTGCTGTGAACGAGTGTGAAACGTCCGTATCAAAGAGAATCTTGGAGGATACATTATAAATCATAAGAATGCCTACATGAATGATTGAACAAGGGAAATTAACAGTGTCACTAAGGAGTATTAAACTAAATTATTTATATGACAGACACATACCTGTCACCACATCCTCCTGCTCTTTGACTTCCTGTTGGCCAAGGTCATAAGTTCTATGCTGCACCGGTCCTCGTCCAGGAGTTGGCCTCGCGTCAACACTCATTGGTGCTTTTCCCTTGTCAGCTCTACTCGGGCCACCGACCTCAAACTTCAACTACACGAGAGGATTACACTTAACCAGACTAAGGTAAAGAAGGCATACAAATAAATGATAACTAAACACTTAACTTACCTGATTTCCAGAAGCTCCCTAACAATAACGGGCTATGTGTCCTGGTTGCTGACACTTATAACATACCCCTGTTGTAGCCAAACACGCACCCACATAGTGGCGGTAACACTTAGGACAGAGGGGGTAATCCTTGATCCTGGCCCCAGTCTGATCACCTCTCTTAACATTCAGCCTCTGCTTCTTTTTCCATTTTCTGCCCTGGCTATTCTTGCTCTGCTGCTGTTGAGGTGCATCCTAAGGTCGCTTCAAACGAAAGCTGTTGCGCTTCTACACCTTCTGTTGGTCAGCTTCCAACTTCCTCACAGTGTATACTAAGCTCTTGTAATCAACGTCCATCAACGTCATCAGAGGTTGTCTCCGTGAATCACGCAGTGTATCCACAAAACGGCTACACTTCTCTTTATCGTCCCCCTGCATCGTGCCCGCATAACGAGAAAGGTGGGTCAGCCCTCGCTCATAAACCACCATTGTCTTGTACCCCTAAATAAGCCTAATGTACTTCTCCTGGAGACTGCAGCGCTCGGATGGGGGAACAAACCAGCTAGCTAGCGCTGACGAGAAGTCATTCCAGGTGAACATATCTGTAATAGGACCTGACAACATTAGTAAACTCATGTCATTACGCTAAACGGATAAAGAAAATTAGAGAAAGAAAATTTTAAACTAAGTCACTTACAAGCAGGGTCGTCGGCTAAGTGTTTGGTCCACCATTGATGGGCCTCCCCTTTCAGGAGAAAACCCGCTAACGGAACCTTCTTATTCTCTGGGCACTTTATCACCTCAAGTAATTCACGTGTCTAAATCAGCCAGTCATCAGTCTCCATTGGCGTCTCTTCTCCAATGTAGTTAGAGGGATGAAGATCACGAAAGTTCCTCAGGTAGCATTCCATCCCTAAATTCCCTGCGGCTGGCATAGGAAGTGTTGCTGGATCTGTAGCAGGCAGTGCATTTCTGAATTTCATCATAGCTAAGGCCACCGCTCTAGCAATAATGACGGTCATGTTTGTCGGGTTTGGCACTGCTGGAGCGGCTAGTGCTGCGGGTGCTACAGATGTTGCTGGTGCTGGAGGCATTGCTGGTGCATTATTATCATCCATGACTATTTCAAGATTAGTATTCTGGCGAGAAGGCTCGTCGGTCTCACTGATACACAGTGTTTATAATACGTAAGGAAAGGAATTATTGATGTACTTGACATAAATGAAGGATCTTAGTATAACAAACATTTTCAAACACATGCACCACTGAAATCTAGATAAAACTTGATGACTCTATCGTCACAGGAGTAATTCAGATGAAATCTTATGCCTCTGTGAATTTTCGGGTCATGGGATCATAAACCTAACTCTGATACCAATTGTAACACTCCATCCTAGTTTATTAAAAAATCAACAGTCCGGCCAGATTCAGCGATAAGTAGAAAACTAAGAAACAGTATTAAACTAGTATAAAGCAGACATAAATAAAAGGAATTGAAGTGAAAACTTACAACAGAAGTAGAACATGTAACTAAGGATAAAAGTGTACTTTGTCAAGTTGAATTCACAGAGCCACTAGAAAGATGAAAGTAAAAAAAACCGAATATCTAAAATACGGTAATATGTCTGATATAAAGGAAACTCTTAAACGTTAAAATTACAATTGTCCAATACTAAACAGTACAATGCTAAAAATAAAACAAATGAAAGGGATAACAAACTATAGAAGCTACTCCAATATCACGCTTATCCTAGGCGCAGTTTCCCACCTGGGTCCCCTGTAAAAAAAACATGCCCAAAAATGGGTCAGCTCAGGAAGAGTAAGAAAAATTATTCCTCCTAGTGACACTAAAATTGTTTTGAAAGAAATGTATGCATGCTTTTAAAAATAATTTGTGTTATAGAAAAACTATATGCTAGTATACCATGCATGATTTTCTAAAGTAAAACTAGCAAGATAAATAACTGTTCTAATAAATCATATTGTGAGCAGTTTACTCAAGTTCTGAATAATTTGATTAACTAGAAATTTCTAAGGTTTGGTCTAAACTTGAGTTCTAAAATCACTTATGATTGTCCTTCATTAAAGCTCTAAGCAGAGTAGCTTCCATCGCGCAATATTAGTCTAACGATCTGAGTCATACTAACGAACTCAAGTGTTCTAGTGTCTCACGGACATAGACTCGAATCTACTAATCTTCTAAATCGGGGTACAACTCTCAAACATTGTGACTCATAGGGTACACTTGTAACACCCCAACCTAGTTTAACAGAAAATTAACATCCCGGTCGGACCCGCAATAAAAAGTAAATAAGTAACGGTATATAAACGGGTACAAAGCATGTAAATTAAAAGTGCTAAAAGGAAACTTACAACGAAAGTAGAGTAAGAAATATAAACTATGAGTAAAAGTGTACCTCATAATGCTGAATTCACAGAGCCAACTAGAACAAAAAACATGAATTTAAACATGAATTTAAGTGGTCTGAAATGTTTAACTAAAAGCAGTCGAATTTCTTACTGTGGTGCTTCGACGCTCGTATACGCGACGAAGTGACATGGTGCTCCTTCCCAAAAGATCTGACCACTAAGAACTTCTCCAACCCTTTGCTTCAATGACCACCGAAAAATCTGAAAACCAACAGTAAACCTAACTTAAAAGTTTTCCCCCCTTATGGTTTTTCGGCAATACTCGTGATGACTGATGACAAAATAATTATTTAGGGAGGAACAAGAACACTAACGTATGCGTTACCTCGATCTAACGACGAGAAATTTCCCAAAATCCGTTGAAGTCTTAACTCTAGGAAACGAAATCCTCCTTTAAAAATCTGAAATTGGAAACATAAGGGTGTAACCACAATATAGGAATGAAGAAACCCTAAAACAGAAGGAGAAATGGTGAACCACACTTACCGAAATCGAAAACGACGAAAGACAAAGCTTCCTCTACCGGCTAGGGTTAGAAACGGAGCCTTCCACGACACTAGAAGGGAGGAAAAGTGTCGGCGCCTGCAGAGGGAGGAGGAAGAGGCCGGACGGCGCTGGTTCCCGACAGAGGAGGGGGTTGGAGAGGCCTACGCTGCCGGCTGCTTCCTGCGGTATCGGAGTTGGCCAGGAAGAAATGCGGTATCGGAGTTGGCCAGGAAGAAATGCGGAATCGTGGTTTCCGCCCGTTGGAAAAATAACGAGAGAGTGGGGGGATGAGGCTCTTAAATCGTGCAGGTCCAGATTTCTCCAGCGGTTATCTTAACCGTGAACTGGGGAAAAGGAGAAATTGACTTAATTTTTTTTATAGTTATTTATATTTCATTGAGTGTTATTAATACAACTAAGAAGGTTTAATTAAAATGAAAGTTACCTCCAAACTCCGTCAGTTCGATTAATTTTGTTCGCGATCGAACCTGAAATTATAATTACACGCGACGTTATTAATGGGATGTTACAACACTACAACCCACGAGAAAGATGGTGCGTCTCTATCAAACACGGGAGGAAATCTCTACCGTGCCTACAAACATTTTTTATCTAATGTTACTCCGCATAAGAATTTATCCGTATATTATAGACGATACTATATGTCATTTAATCGGCCAAGTTTCCTATTCCTGAATTTATTATTTCCTGCTTCCTATTAAATGTGAGTATAAGATTCGTAATTTACACTAACTCAAAAGATCTAACTGTTTGGACAATTTGAAAGTTATCTATAATCTATATATACTAATTGTATGATTGCTAGATTACTACTTTCTACGATCAGAACAGTTCTTTTTTACTACATTATTTTTGAATTATAAAGAACGTCTAATGCAAGCTATCTGATAAGTCTAGCCAAAAAGAATAAGAATTTCTTAAAGCGGTGTTGCGACGCTCGTACACCTGACGCGGCTGCATACTTTCTTTGAACAATAATTTGAAACCTTGATTGATCTTCGATTAGTAAGGAGGCTTAATCCCTCAAGATCCTACAAGGACTTTTACATTGTCATATATTTTTCCCTCGACCTTTACGGAATTTGATTTATAACGAAAAGAGGGTTCTTACCCCTTCACTGATAGTGGGGTTACTATTACTGAAATGAAAACAAAGCGTCCCCGACTACAACTAGTGTTGATGAAACACTCGCTAATGAAAATTTCTATACAATCTATAAAAGAAGTTTAAAATACTAATTAACTGAAATTAAGGAGGAACAACACAAAACCTGAGCGGAGACAAAAATGAAGGGTTGATCGACCACTAGTTTCGATTGAGGAGCCTCGTTGAGGGCTTCAAAAATTTCTGTAGGAGAAGAAACACTCAAAAACCAAATCATTTGTCTGAAATCTCAAAGTTAGGGTAAAGAGGAACTTGCCTCAAGCAGAGAACAATTTCTGACAGTAACAACGAGGCTACCTACTAGCAAAACCCCTCGATTTCTGACCCAGAGATGGAAAGGGGAAGTCGAACACGACCTGGAGTCGAAGGAACAACGCTGGAGGAGGCTCCTGGTTGCTGTAGGCTCGCTAAAACCAGCGCCTAGACGGTCTGGAATAAGCGGCAAACAAAACCGTCGAGGCTGGAGCTTGCTTCGACAACGCCCAAGGAGGAGGAAAAATCTATCGCCAAAAACAACGGGGCTGGCTGGAATCACGACTAACCAGCGACGGGGCTGTAGGCTTCTTTACCGACGCCGGAAGAGGGGGAAAAAAGAAAAAGCGACAAACTTTCTATCGGGAGAGGAGTGCGGCAGTTTTCTGCGTGCAGTAGGGTTACGGGATAAAAGGATAACGAAAAACGCGGCCTTTAAGTCGAGCGACATTAGAGCGGATTTGACAACCGCAAAGAGAAGGAACGGGCACAATGTCGATCCACTTAGGAGAAACATGATATTTCCCAATTATTACCTATTCTCCATTTCCCTCTATCACATAGAGTTTTCAATTTAATTACCCAACAAATGCCACAACATGATATTATATAAAATATTTTTGTTATGCCCAAAACATTATGGTAGCGGCAACTACTAATTTATTAATGTGTGATAATTAAGTATAGCGTCACACCTCGGCATGTTAATTGCTCGATCAAATTCTCTCGCGATCGCGCCCTGAAAACACATTTAACTTCCGTATAAAATTACGGATGTTACATCATTGGAGCATCTTTGTTGAGTAAAGACTCAATCCCTATCAGGTACAATGTCTTGTTATATACTTTTATTTCATAATTTATGGAGATCGCAAGGTCCTTTACTACTTTTGGGTTGTTCTTGTATGTTTATTCCGCTACGCACATGTGATGTGTTGTTCCACCCCTTGTATAGAAAACCCAACAAAATTCACCCCCCCCCCCCCACACACACACACCCCACCCTCCAACAAAAATGTACTTTTTGCAAGGTTCAAAAGTGGTTGCAAATTTTACAAACCCTATAAAACGTTAGTCCTTTTCCTTGAGAATGTCATACTAAACAGTTTTATACAGAGAACCCATATTAATAACACTGATCATTCTACATGCCCATAAGTCAGCATCCTTTTAAGTTACAGAAATCTGTAAAGTGAAGTAATTTAATCATTGCATGTTTAATAAAGACTAGTTTGCTGCCTTCACATGAAAAAAAATTAACAAATTAGATGAAACCTAAAACTAAAAGAACTCTAAAATGAAACTTACGGGGCCACATAACTGTTCACAAGAATAAAATATATCCGCCAAAACTTTCTCTCCTTCATGTATCGCGGGCATAACTCATACCTGAACTTTGATATTTCCTGCAAAAGTTGAGCAACTAGAAAATCTAAAGCCTGGAGGTTATTAATATATAAATAGTTCACAAGGTTTGGGTGATGCATAAATATTAAATGTAGACAACGTGTTCAAAATTTTCACGCATAGCAAGCAGGAAAAGGATTGCACGCAACAGCTATAAGATAACAATTCCCTTTTGGAAAAAGGGGAAGTAAATTGTCAAGAACATTAATGATGTCTTTTAATCTTTTAACACAATACTGAAGGATAACTAATTGTGTTTGAAAATTTATCACAAAATAAAATAAATGCAAAAAAAGACAATGTTGATTAGATTCGAAAGTATACAGAGACAAGAAAGTTTAGCTAACAGATATATTTATTGCAGTTTAAAGGACTAATAAAGTGTCAAAAAATTTAAGATGTACTCTAGTATCAATAACTTACGAAATGGAAGTGCCTAAAGTACTGAAACAAATCAACATTTGAGTTCCACAATAAAGTAATGAGGGATGCTAAAAAAAATGTAAGTATCTAAAAGCCATTTAAATTAGCATATCAATTTAGTTTTAGTTTGGGAAGATACAATGTGTGTGTGTGTGTGTGTGTGTGTGGGGGGGGGGGGGGGGGGGGGGGGGGGGTATTTCCACTAAAAGAATTATGAAGGTAATGTTTCTGCCAAGTCAATTGATGATAAAATATAAAGAACAACAAAATTTATATCACATCATCTTTATGAATCTTGAAAATGCACATGATCAATTATTAATAAAAAAGAGCTTCTGGGTAAAATATATCTGAAAGACAAGTTAGTTATCAAAGATGAGTTTGATTAAACAGTGACATGCGCTAGAAGAGTTATTGAGTGTCCAAAGTCTAACCATGGCACGAGAACAATAGGGATTAATTTTAAAGATGTATGTTTGTATAGTGGCTATGGAGATCTTTCTTTTTTTCTTCTTCATTAGCTTTATCAAAACATTTAAAATAGAATTAAGAATCTTCATTCTCCGTTAATTCTTACAGTGTTGCATGTGGCTATATTGAGAAAGTCATTTTGCATAACTCCTATCCATGTTGACTTTGGTCTACTACTGTTTGTACCTTAATTTGCCATAGTAGTTTTATACATTAATCATATTTATGTGAACTTTCTTATACTCTTTTTAGGTCACACTGGAGCAATAGTGAAATTCCATGAATCCAAGAACTGCATAGAGGCAGTTCCATGCACTAAATATGCACATTTTATCTAATTTGTATGAGTCTGCGTGCCCAAACAACTTTTTTATTTTATTTTTAACTGTCTTTGATAGATGCTTTTCTTAAAGTCCCACTAATATACCCATTTTAAAATCATTTCTTTTAAGTTTTTCCATGCATCAATCTCCAGTTTCACAGATAATCACACTAAGGCCTCGTTTGGTGCGGTGGCTGGGCGGCGCGGATGAACGGAACCGTATTGCGGTTCCCACGGCGCAGATGAAATCCGCGCTTATTTCCCATATTATAGCAACGGGGTGGGTCACCACTGCCCGTCCGCAGCCCCGCCAAAGGAGTGGAACCCGCAGCTGAGCGGTGTCGTCCGCGCGGCCGGCACGGATTCGCACAGTCAAACGGAGCCTTAATTTGGATATATCATAATATTTCATTCTCTAATATATAGATCCCTATAACCAACCTGGTATAATAACACAATCCATCAATATTAACCCTTTTCTAACCATTTAGAGTCGTCTTTATGACTCTTCATGCACAATATAACCATGTTGAATTTTGCATGAGATATTAAACCTAGTTTGGGAAAATCTTGTTGATAAAATTCTATCAAAATTTCCTTTAATCGACCCATTTTAACCAAATCCTTTGACAATAACCATATGCACATATGTTATGGTGCATCTTCTACCCTTTATTGTTGTTAGAGTTTGGCGGTTTAGTAGTCTAGTCGGGCGGTTAGCTGTTCGGTCGGTTTATCCAGGCGGTCTGATTGTCTGGTGGCTTGTCATAGCAGATGCGGTCTGAGAGCTACCCGTAACAGCGGTCTGATAGTTAGCCACATCAGCGGTATGTTGAAGCTTGAGGAGACCGGACGATTTTATATCTAGCCGCATCGGTTTGCTGCTCTCAGCAGTCAGGCGGTTTGGCTCAGCGGTCTGGTGGTGAACCTCAGCTAGCGGTCAGGAGAATAGCAGCAGTGGCGTTCTGAGGGATAGTCGCAGCAGCGGCCCGGATGTTAGCTGCAGCAGTGGTCTGGTCATTAGTCGCAGCAGCGGTCTGATGGTTAGTCGCAACTGCAGTATGGTGGCAACCCGCAGTTGCGGTCTGGTGGCTTGCCGCAACAGCGGTTTGATGGTTAGCCGCAACTACGGTCTGGTGGCTACCCGCAGTTGCGGTCTGGTGGCATGCACCAGCGGTCTTCCCTGGAGGTCTGGCTGCTTTCCTCTGTTGTCGTTGGGTGATCTTCAGTTGTTCTTTGTATAGTATGTGGTTTGACGTTGTTAAACCACATAGGCCGCACGGATTGTATATAGTACCACATCGTTTGTTGTATTCTCTCATCTCCCCCGTTTTCTATAAATAAGGGAGCATATCTATGTAATAATTATCTTTTTGGAGCATAAAATTTGTCTTTATTTAGCTCTTTTTCACATGGTATCAGAGCGACCCGATCTTTTGCTCCATTTAGATAACGGTTTGTTTGTCTAACCGCTTCGGCCTGTTTCTTCCGGACTTCTTCTGGTTTTCTTCCCTCCCTGCCCTTCCTTGGTTGTCGTTGTTCCTTTGCGACTCGTTCTGTTCGCGCGGTTTGCCTTACGGCGTGTTTTATTCGCGCGGTTTGCCTTGCGGCTTGTTCTGTTTGCGCGGTTTGCTTTGCGGCTTGTTTTGTTTGTGCCGCTCTTCCTTGCTCTCTCTTGCTTGTGGCTGCTTGTTTGTGCGGCTTTTGCGGTTTTCTTCCTGCGGCTTATTTCTTCTCGCGCGGGTTGTTTTCTCTACTCGCGCGATCTCTTCCTCTCTTTTTTCTTTTATCTTCTAGCGCGGGTTATTTTCTCTACTCACGCGGGCTCTCCTCTTTCTGCGACCTGTTCTTTTTCGGCTTGTTTCTAACCATACGGTTAGTCTTTCCTCTTTTCGGTTTCTATCTTCATGAGGACGGTTTCTCTTGTCTTCTCTACAGCTCGTGCTCTTGTGACCTCTTCCGATAAGTGGCTTATTGACTCTGGTGCCACTTGTCACATGACCGGCAATTCTCGTTTGTTCTCCTGTTTGAACAACAAGAAATGGGTATCTCCTGTGGTTATTGTCGATGGGACTTCTGCTCCTGTGCATGGTGTAGGCACTGTGCACATCACTCCGTCTTTGCAGTTTGAGGACACTCTTTATGTTCCCACTTTTCCATGCAATTTGCTGTCTATTCATGCTCTTTGCACACAGTTGCAATGCACGGTTACTTTTACTGTCACTACTTGTTCTTTCTGGGATTCTACCTCTAAGGATACAATTGTTACTGGGACTGCGAGTGGTGACATCTTCTTTCTTGACAATGCCGTTGCTCTTTCTGCTTCTTCTTCCCTTCAGCAATGACATCATCGTCTTGGCCACCCTCCTTCTCGCCTCATCCACCAACTTCTTTCAGATCTTCCTCAAGAGGATTCCCCTTTTGAATTGTGAAGTCTGTCAGCTTGGAAAACATCATCGCTCTTCTTTCTCAGCACGAACGAGACGTAGTTCTTTGCATCCTTTTGAGCTAGTTCACTCTAACATCTGGAGTCCTGCTCCTACTGTCATTGTTGGTAGAGGTAGCTTATACTTTGTCACTTTCATTGATGATTTCTCCAGGTATACTTGGTTGTATCTCTTGAAAGATCATTCTGAACTTTACACTATGTTTACCACCTTTTATAATGAGGTCTTGACACAGTTTAAAGTGTCTATTCAAGTTCTTCGTACTGATAATGTCAAGGAATATATCAGTTGTCAATTTTCTAATTTTTGTGTGAGCCATGATTTGATTCATCAAACTTCTTGCCCCTATACCTCTCAACAGAATGGCGTTGCTGAACGCAAGAATCAGCATCTCTTGGATGTTGCTCGCAGCCTTCTATTACAAATGAATGTTTCTCGGTCTTATTGGGGTCATGATGTCCTCCTGTTATCTCATTAATCGGATACCCTCATTTATTCTTCAGGGCAAGACTCCATTTTCCATTTTGTATCCCGAGGTCGAGTCATTTCCTTTCTCTTAAATTTTTTGTATGTACGGCGTTTGTTCACATACCTTCTCCTGGTCGTGACAAACTTTCTCCCCGTTTTGTTAAATGCATATTCCTTGATTATTGTCCGACTCAGAAGGGATATCGTTGTTTTGATCCTCTTCTGCGCAAACAGTACGTGTCTGCTGATGTTACCTTATTTGAAGATACATCGTATTTTTCTCCTGCTTCTTCTGTCTTACCCTCTGATAATTCTTCTTCAATGCCTATTATCTCAACACCTCTGCCGGAACCAGTTTTTTCCACATCTGTTCCTGTTGCACCGTCTCTTTCTCTCGAGATTGATTCTTTGCCCTTGGAGCCTTCTGTATCTGTTCTCGGGCCTCTTCTTTCTTCTGACAGTGAATTGCCTCCTTCGGACAGGAGTGATCTTGATCTTCTCATTGCCCTGCGGAAGGGCGTTCGATAATGCACTAAGCATCTTATTGATGTTGTTGTCTCCTATGCTCAGCTTTCCCCGGTTGGCAAGCGTTTTGCTCTTGCTACCTCTTCTACTGTTATACCGGCTACATATCAAAAGGCTCTTGTCATTCCTCAGTGAAAAGCTGTTATGGATGAAGAAATGAACACATTAACTGAGAGAGGTACTCAGACTCTTGTTCCCCCATCTCTGAGCATTGATGTGGTTGGCTGTCGGTGGGTCTTTGTTGTTAAATATCTTCCAGATGGTTCTGTTGATCGTTATAAGGCGAGGCTTGTGGCCAAAGGATTTACTCAGACGTATAGGGTAGACTTCTTTGATACTTTTTCTCTCATTGCTCGTATCAGCACTATACGCGTTCTCTTCTCTGTGGCCGTTAATAGAGACTGGGAGATGTCTCAGTTAGATGTGAAGAATGTCTTCCTCTATGGTGATTTGCAAGAGGTGATTTACATGGAGCAACCTCCTGGGTATGTTGCTAAGGGGGAGTCTCAGATGTGCAAACTTCGGAAGACGATTTATGGTTTAAAGCAGAGTCCACGAGCTTGGTTTGAAAAGTTTAGTGGAGTTGTTTCTCTTATTGGGTTCAATCGAAGTTTTGCTGATCATTCTCTGTTAATACGCAAGACTACTAAAGGCCTTGTGATTTTTGTTGTCTATGTTGATGATATCCTTCTTACTGGTGATGATAAAGAAGGCATTGATCTGACAAAACGACATCTTCGACAACATTTTGTTACTAAGAATATGGGAACTCCGGAGTACTTTCTGGGAATTGAGATTTCACGAAAGCGGAACTCTGTGGCTCTTTCGCAGCGAAGTATGCGCTAGATCTCTTAAAGAAAACTGGTCTTCTTGGCACAAAATCTGCTCGTTGTCCGATGGCAGTTGGGGATGATAAGGCGTGGACTAAAGATTCTCCTATTCTCTCAGATTTTACTGTGTACAGGCGACTTGTAGGCAAACTCATATATCTGACTGTTACTAGACCAGATATCTGTTATGCAGTTGGGAAGGTCAGCCAGTTTATGCAGAATCCTAGAGAGTGTCATTTACGTTCGGCCATGAAAATTCAGGAATTTGTGAAAGGGGCTCCAGAAAAGGGTTTGTTGTTTTAGAAGCATAATCATTTGAAGATTGAAGCGTATTTTGATGTTAACTATGCTGATAACAAAAAAGATAGAAAGTCTACATAAGATTTTTTCATGTTTATAGGAGGAAACCTTGTTAGCTAGAAAAGGAAGAAGCAGTTGGTGGTTTCAAGGTCAAGAGCTGAAGCTGAGTATAGGAGCATGGCTTCAATAACTTGTGAGTTGAAGTGATTACGAGCGCTTATCCTTGACTTGGGAGAAGTTTATGATCATCCTCTTACTATGTTCTGTGATAACAAAGCCGCTATTTACATATCAAAGAATCTTGTCTTTCATGAGAGGACAAAGCACATTGAAGTTGATTGGCATTTCATTCGGGAAGAGGTGTTGAAGAATCAGATTTGTACTCCCTTTGTCACTTCTGATAAAGAACTGACAGACTTTTTCACGAAACCAGTTTCCGCTTCAGATGTTTGTAGCAAGCTGGGCATGGTTGACATATACGCTCCAGCTTGAGGGGGGAGTGTTAGAGTTTGGCGGTTTGGTAGTCTAGTCGGGCGGTTAGTTGTTCGGGCGGTATGGCGGTTTATCCAGGTGGTCTGGTTGTCTGGTGGCTTGTCTTAGCAGATGCGGTCTGAGAGCTACCCGCAACAGCGGTCTGATAGTTAGCCGCAGTAGCGGAATGTTGGAGCTTGAGGAGACCGAGCGATTTTATATCTAGTCGCATCGGTCTGCTACTCTCAGCGGTCTGGCGGTTTGGCTCAGCGGTCTAGTGGTGAACCTCAGCTAACAGTCAGGAGAATAGCAGCAGTGGCGGTCTGAGGGATAGTCGCAACAGCGGCCTGGGTGTTGCCGCAGCAGCGGTCTGGCCATTAGTCGCAGCAGCGATCTGATGGTTAGCCGCAACTGTGGTATGGTGGCAACCCGCAGTTGCGTCTGGTGGCTTGCCGCAACAACGGTCTGATGGTTAGCCGCAACTGCGGTCTGGTGGCCTGCACCGGCGGTCTTCCCTGGCGGTCTGACGGCTTTCCTCTGTTGCTGTTGGGTGATCTTCAATTGTTCTTTGTATAGTGTGTGGTTTGACGTTGTGAAACCGCATAGGCCGCGCGGATTGTATATAGTCCCACATCATTAGTTGTATTTTCTCATCTCCCCTGTTTTCTATAAATAAGGGGGCATACCTATGTAATAATTATCTTTTTGGAGTAATAAAATTTGTCTTTATTTACCTCTTTTTCATAATTGCATATGACCAAGACCTAATTTTATTTCCACTAATTTAACTTCAATAGATGCTACTCTCATCGTCTCTCTAATATAACCGTTTTAGAATCTATTGTTTCTTGTTTCACCACAAATTCATCTAAGGATTATCATTCTTGTTGCTCTTAGCATGTCTTGCTCCTCCCTCCTAACAAAACTAGGACTAGTACAACATAGCCATCTGACCCAGGACGAACTATAGGGTTGACACTAACCTAACTATATGATCAATGTGGACATAAACACAACAAGTACAAATGAAAAAACTAGTCTAAAAATTCTGAGATGCCACTAAATGATTCATCACATGCTGACATACGATGTTAGCCAACATTACCTTACGCGGAAATAACAATTGATCACAATGGTTCCAATTTACGATTATAGGCAATAATTGGAAAATAAACAGAGCGCGATAAAACAACGGGGCGAAGTCCGGCATGCCCAATAGAAGAAGATAACTATAACCAAACATACTCATTGAATAATACTAGAAATGCTTCTAAGACTCACCAAGTACTAGGCAGGGGATGGAAGGTGAATATCAGGAATTAAATCTGGATGCAGCATTTAGGAGGGGAAGTGCTTGGGGATGAGGGGAGGGAAACTCAAAAATAGGAGAAGTAGTTGGCAGGCATGAGAAGGCTCGGTGGGGTTTGCAGCTGGTAGGAGCGGCTTGTGATGAGCATGGGAGATAATATATGGGTCGACGGAGGTGTTGGAAGGTACAAGGGGACTCGACAGGATGGTGGATGCGGTGGAGGTGGGGCTGGAGGAGTTGTGGCTAGCAAGAGCTGAGTTTAGGAGTCGACAATGTTGGGAGGCAGGCAAAGGGGGACTGGCACCTTGCTGGGAAGGAACGATTGCAGTGTTGGGTAGATGGAGAGGCTCACATCTAGATGGGGAAGGCATCGACAGAGCTGTATGGGGTGGGTGGGTGGGAATCCGCAGCTTGCTGGGGATTAGGGAAGAACAGACAAAAACCTAGAGGGGCATAGGAGTCACGGCTGGAAGTCAAAGAGACTTCAGCGTCAGATCTACATAAACTTGTCATGTAATGAACTGATTGATCTCCATCACTATCTTAACTGAAATTATACAAAACTTTCCTTCAGGTCTCTGTAAGATACATATATCTTTATTCTTTAGCAACAGATCTACATAAATTTGTCATGCAAAGAAATCAAAGATAAGTTATGATTCAACTAAAAACATATCATATGTCAAGGCAATGTTTTGCTAATCCCAAATTCTTTATAGTCAAAGTATTTCTCATATTATTGTAACTTTCTTATTACGGACGCGAACGGCAACACAAAGCACGAAGGGACATCGGCTGCGTGGCGAGTCTACTCCAGGAGGAAGGGGCTTGTGGCGGAGACACCAGTGTGATTTATAATGACCCAGGATGGGTGTTATCTTATTAAATTATATAATTAAGTTGTATCTTTAGTTTTAGTTGGGTAATTACACTTATGCCACCGTGAGGGGTTCTAATACCCAACTCTATTGTATTTTGGCATGCTTGTTATTTTGATGTGAAATTGGAGTCTAGGGCTTCCCAAAAGGTTTTCTTTTGATTTTTTTCTTCTCTGCCTACCATGAAACACTAAGGGGTAACATTGGTCCAACCTGTCGCCTTCGTCCGCTAATTCCTAAGCAGTCGGGATCCCGGTCGTGTCGTCCCATAGCGCCCCGCAGCCGTGTATTTGTAACGCCCTGGTCGGCTACGGGCTCACTACTGGTTTGTAGACCAGTGACCCCAACCCCTCTTCATGGATCTGATTGGCCATAGCCACTAGTTCTAGTGAGGGGTTGTTGAGGCTGGGGCTTGAACCCCAGACCTCCTAGATAAGGGATATCTAAACTGGTCCTTATCACTAAATGAGTTGTAGCTCAGTTGGCAATAAAGAACAATTTAGAAATCTCTTATCTAGGAGGTCTGGGGTTCAAGCCCCAGCCTCAACAACCCACCACTGGAATTAGTGGTTGCGGCCAATCAGATCCATGGAGAGGGATTGGGGTCACTGGTCTACAAATCTGTAGCGCAACCACAACAGATCGGCTCCTGAGCAAGTCCCATTGTGTTCGGTCCAGCTCGAGTCCAATCCTCTACATCCTGCCCTGTCGTGCCCTGTCCCTCAGCGTCGTCTCACATGGGTCATTCGTGTGTCCTTATCCAGCTCCTCGCGCTGCTGTGGAAACGCCTCAACGCCCGAGCCATGACGGACGCCCGCCCCAACGTCGTTGAACACCACCTCGATGACCAAGGCAGTATCCTAGCCTTGATACAAGTGAGTTTCCAGTGTTTAGTGGCTCGTGAAGCACGCTTGGACAGCCAATCCACTTAGTCGCCGCCTCTAAATGGCTCGTTCTCTTTCAGTGGACAACCAGCCCCACGATGCTTCCTTTAACCGTGCTTTCCACAACAAATGTGTCGCGTGCCGTCAAAGTTCCTCATTTCAACAGGACCGATCCTCTTGGGTGGATTACAAACGCCAAAAAAATCTTTTGACCTCCAAGGAACCCGGAAAACGCAGGTCTTTTTGATGCTCCTTTCCATGGACGGCTCCATTTTGCACTGGGTTTGTTGGCTCCACCACTTCTCCCCGCTCCTTTAATGGACTGACCTCAAGCACGCCTTGGTCAAGCGCTAGATTTTCGCTACTCCAGTAATGTTGTGGAAAGTCTATGTGCCCTCCGTCACACTTCACTGGTGGACCAGTATATCAACAAGTTCATCGAGCTCGTCAACCACGTTCCCGGTCTTCCTCCCGATCACTATATGGGCTTCTTCCTTCGGGGTCTCCAACCACACATTCACTAGCGGTTGCGTACTCACCATCCTCGTGGTATTACCGACGCCATGGAGGTCGCCCGCTTGAAGGATGCGGATTTCTCGATCAAGTCGGTGGACCGGCCTTGTTTCCATCCGGACGCACACTTCTGCAAGACGCCTCCCTTTAGCAAATTGTCGTCTCAATGCACGCAGCCCACCAAACTCACTCTGTGGACTTTCAGGCACTTTTATGACAGATCACCACACCAGTGACTGAGGCCCCGACGCCTCTGAGTTCTCCCCCACTGCCTTAGTTGTCTCGACTACTGAAAGCTTTTTCATTTGTGCTCGGGCCTACTCCGAGCCTACCACTGTCTCGCACCACTAATCACCGCATTCCACACCGAGACATAAGAGATTTTAATTCAGCCAATCGCTACGGCCATATTCAAAAAAATAAGATCGAGTGTTTAGTGTTCAACATGTTATCCGCCGGACTGATATGACTCAGTGCTAGTCTGTTCTTGAGCTCGGTCCTCCTTGTGTAGAAAAATGATGGCAGTTAGCTCTTTCGCGTGGATTATTGTGAGCTTAACAAAGCCACCGTGGCAAAAAGGTATCCTATCTCAGACATCCAAGAGCTCATGGACGAGATGTGCAGGGACACCTATTTTTCCAAGATCAACCAACGCTTGGGCTACCATCAGATCCGGTTGTGTGCCAAGGGCATCCCGAAGACCGTTTTAAGCACTCATGATTTCCACTACGAGTTCATGGTTATGTCATTTGTCCTAACCAACGCCTCACCTACTTTATAGGCAATGATAATGACATTTTATGGTCGGTGCTTCGTAAGTATGTTACAATTTTCTTTGACGACATACTTGTTTACATCCTGACATGACAGAATCACTTGCACCATTTGGAAATCACTTTGGAGACACTTCAACGCCACTCCTTGGTCAACAACCCGAAGAAATGTGCATATGCTCAGTGCGAGATCTCCTACTTGGGTCACACTGTCTCCATACAGGGGGTGGCTTTGGACCCTGATAAGGTCGCGATGGTGTTGTAGTAGTTGCAATTGTGCTCCTTCAGCGAGGTACGGGGCTTCTTCGGTTTGACAGGCTACTATCGTGTTTCATTCGCGACTACGATACGCTGGCACGGCCACTCATGAGCCTTATGTGGAAGACGACTGATACGACCTTCTGGCGATCCCCTGAGGCGACCACCGCATTTCACAGCGCTACATCAAGCCTTGATGACGGCTTTGATTCTAGCCATGGCCGATTTTTCCACGGTCTTTCATAGTTGAGGGAGACACCTCCGAGACAGGCATCGACATTGTGCCCATGCAGACTAGGCGCCCCATTGCTTACTTCAGTCGGTCCATCTCCACGACCATTCGTTACCACTTTGCTTATGAAAATGAGTTGATGACGCTTGTTTTGGCAGTTCAGCATAGGTGTCCTTACTTATTGGGACGGCACTTCATTGTTCACAAAGATCATTACAACTTACACTACCTTCTAAGCATGAAGATGCCCACCCCATCCCACTAGGTTTGGATGGTAAAACTGTTAGGCTATGCAGTTTTCCTCGAGTTCCGTTCGGGCAAGTCCAACATTTTGGTGAATGCCTTATCTTGTCAAGCAGTTTTAGCAGAGCTGATAACCATCTCCTGCCCGGTTTGTCAATAGGCAGGCACCCTACAACGTGAGGCGGAGGTCGGCCCGACTCTTCGGGCTATCATGGATAGCTTATGAGGGGATGCCACCACATGCCCCTCGTACACCCTCAATGGGGGGGAGGGGAGAGGGGGTTGGTCGGTTGATCCTCTATTCATCCTCGGTCAGCATTTTGTGCCTCTATTCAGAGTTCCACATTGCACCATCAGCGGGACACATGGGAGCGTTCCGCACTTACCGCTGCCTCGCGACTGCGCTATATTGGTGAGGGATGATGCAACACGTGGAGGAATTTAATGCGACCTGCCTGGCCTACCAACGTTCTAAATATAATGCCACTTTTCCCGAGGGTCTTTTACAACCCTTACCCGCACCCGATCTCATTTGGGATGATCTGACGATGGATTTTACTACACGCCATTTGCGCTCCTCCGGGTACGAGTGCATCTTTGTAGTAGTTGCCAGCCTGTCCGCGACATCCCTTCACGACACCAGTGGTGGTCGAGGCGTTCATCTCTGGCGGGGTCCGACTGCACGACTTCCCTCATTTGACCGTCAGCGATCACGGCCCGGATTTTATAAGTACCTTCTAGCAAGAATTGTTCAAACTCCAAGGGACGTAGTTACGGATGAGCTCTGTCTACCATCCCTAGACGGACGAGCAGTGAGAGGTTCTGAACCAATTCTTGTTGAATTGTTTGCGTTGTTTTATCTCAGACCGCCAATGCGATTGGAGCAAATGGTTGGGTTGGGTTGGGTTGGACAGAGTTTTCCTACAACACCTTCCACTATTCTGACGACATGACACCGTTCCAAGCTTTTTACGGTTGTCCCCCGCACACCGTGATTTAGCATCTATCGTAGGAATGCCATGTCGGGGCGGTGCACACTCAACTCTTAGATAGAAATGAGGTACTAAGGGTCCTGAAGACCCATTTTTGCAGTGCACAACAGAAGATGATCCACCAAGCGAACAAATGATAGTGGGGCGTCTAGTTTCAGGTGAGTGACGCGGTTTTTGTCAAGTTCTGGTTATACTGCAAAACTTTAGTGGCGAATCATCTCCATCCCAAGTTGTGTGCTCGCTTTTACAGCCCATTTACAGTGATCGCTCACATCGGTGAAGTGGCCTACCGCCTTCGCCTTCCTATCCACAGCTGGATTCATCCTATCTTCCACGTCTCCCAGCTCAAACGAGTGGTGGGCGATCACCCCGTCAAGGAGACCATGCAGTCGAACATCACATCTGACGGCTCCACCGTCTATCTTCCAAAATCCATTGTGGACCGCAAAACTATCACAGTTGACGCTCGAGTTCGAGAGCAGGTGTTGGTGGCATGGCAGCAACGCCCTCATTTCAATGTGACTCGGTGGGTTGCAGCGAGTTCCGCAGCCAGTTCCTTGAGTATTATTTTGAGGACAAGGTAAATTTTCCAGATGGGGGTATTGTTATGGACAAGGACAACAGCACAGAGCACGAAGGGGCATCGATGTAACAACCCGTATATAAAAAGAGCCAAAATAACAAATAATGGCATTTTTGTAAATTAGGGTATTAGAGTTTGCTTCTTATAACCCTAGCCGGTCGAGCCCCCCTCCCCGATTCATTTCAACCCGATGCCAGGTCTCGCCCGATTCCCGCAAGCCGCGACTCTCTCGTCTCCCGCTGCTCTCCCGCGTGCCGCATCGCCTGCCTCCAGCCGCTCCCATGCCTCACGTCTCTGCCTCCTCTGCCTCCTGTCGTGGTTGTCCTCCCTTCCTCCTCCTCCCCAAGCAGCAGCAGAGCTTCCCAGACCGACGACATCGTCGATCTCCTTCAAGGGCCGGTCATTTCTCCTTCCTTTTCAAGGCAGCAACCCCGCTTCCTTCTTCTCCTCCTTCGATCAGCAAGGCATCCATCTTTTCCTCTCCTCCAGGGGCCAACAACCCTCCTTATCTTCTTCTTGGTCGAGATTTTCGAGAAAGTAAGCCTAGGTTTTGGTTCCCTCTCCTCCTTGGGCTCGGATTTAGCTTTCGGGGGTAAGATCTCCTCTCTTTTAAGATTTTCTTATACTTGCTTCGAGATTAATTGTCCTCAATTTGTGTTTAAGTTGCGATTCTTAGTTTTTACCCTGTTATTATTATCTAACCGCTTTGTGCTTTTGATCTTCGGTGTTGCTCCTCGATTCATTTGGCGGGATCGCTCAGATTCCCCTCCAATTTAGGGTTTCCCCAAGCCTAAGCGTCGTCAAGTCTCCGTGTCCGCGTGGGAATCTCTTCTCCCCACACCTTTGAGGGAGGTAAATTTCTTAGTCATTCTTGATTTAGCTATGTATCGAATCATGTCTGTGTTAACGTAATGAATCCTACTTTGTCTCTTTCGTTGTTCATATACAGATCCGATTAGGGTTTCTAAATCCTGCTTGCGTCGCTTAGCCGCCTCTGTCAGATTCAACCTCCTTCAGGCAAGTAGAGACCTCTCTCTCTCTTGCAAGCATTGTGTGTAATTTAATGTCTTTGTTCTTTGATGCATGATTGCATTTCGGTATATGTTGATCTGTTAACGGATTTATATCCTAACTGTTTTGTCTGTTCTTACGATTCTTTGATTTCACCCTGAAACGTTTGGTTTGTCAATAAGTTTAGATCTTGAATATCCTGTCTGATAAGTTAATAATTTAGGCTATAATATGTTTGGAATTACTTGAATTTGTGATTATGAGCAAGTCTTAGATTGATATACACTTAGATGAAGGATTTTAGTTGGATATTTACTAGGGCGAATGATTTGATCTATTTTGATGAATAGTGAGAAGAATGATAGAATATTGAGCACGAGCAACAACTGTCATGATAATAATCGTAACGAATTCTGGAGAGCAAATATATGTTTTGGTGTTTTTATATCATGCTTGTAGAGAACGCATGTTTGCTTAGAAGATAATCATAACTTGGAATGAATCAATCTAAATGAATATTAGGTGTCCTAGAAAATGAGAAAATGTAATTGTATCACCCGCGAATACTTGAAACCACAAAATCATACAGGTCTATCCAATTCCTTGTGTCACCGCATCTTGTTCCTTATGTCTGTCATCAAATCTTGTGTCATCAAATTTTTGTATCATCGAATTTGGTTTCTTAGGTCTGTCTGATTCTAAGATTTGAGCGAATATTGTTATATAACTCGATTCCTTGTCATGTTTGTAACTCATAATATCATAAGCAAGCAATGAAACATGTTGGGGTCACTTGGGTGGTAGCTTTCACGATGCAAGTTGGGACCCACTAAAACTCCTTGAGCCGGGCCTGGGCTGTGACGATGGTCACGACAAGCAGGAAGTATTTTTTTCTAATAAGACTTTTATCCGGACTGAGTGTGAACCATGCGCACCCACTCAAAATACCTACACACTTCATTGATTGCAGTTCATGATATTACTTGATCAAGTATATGTTTTGCTCCGGGGTAAGCTTAATTCAGTTATTTCTATTTGACTATTCTGCTTGTCTGATTTAGTAGCTCGGATTCATGAAAATTGGTACGTGTAGGTTTCTATCTCTACTGTTCTGCACTTTACTTTGTTCATCTGATTATTTCAATGTTCTAAGGCTTTTCCTTTGTGTTTTGTAATTGTCTTAGCTTTCGTGTCAGCGCCATCAGGTTCCTGAGCCCGATATGCATCAAGCTTCTGCTTTCCGATGATTGACCTTCTAGCTGTGTCAGGTTTGATATTTTTGATTCATTTCTTTTACTGTCAGGTGTTTTCTTTATGTGATAATTATGAACAGTAATACATAGACAACTGCTAGGCTATTAAATACTATGTACTATAATTTGATGTTAATGCATGTGCATCCTCTTTTGAATCATAATTGCATAAAATCTATAGTAGTACCCTGTAAAAACATGAATTTTACAAGACACATGTACACACTATTCTAAACTCAAAAAGCTTCCGCAAATAAAAAACAACTTGTTCTCTCCAAAAATAACTACTTACAAACTATTTTCAGCATTCTCTGCATCCGTCTTAGCAGGCATGGTTTCCTTCCGCTCATGCCTGTGGCATCACGACTCGTCCCAAAGCGCACTCTGACTTCTGTCGAGACGGGTCGTGACAATCGACAAAGTAGTGAGTCTACTCCAAGAGGAAGGGACCTGCTGCGGAGAAACCGGCGTGATTTATGATGACCCAGGAGGACAGGGTGGGTGCTATCTTATTAAGTTGTATCTTTAATTTTGGTTGGGTAATTACGCTTATGCCACCATGAGGGGTTCTAATACCCCAACTCTATTGTATTTTGGTATGTTTGTTATTTTGAAGAAAAATTGGAGCCTATGGTTGGCCAAGAGATTTTCCCTGTTCCGGAGCCGTGAAACCCTAAGGGGTAACATTTCCACTTATATATTTTAACAAATGTCTCAATGCTTAAAACTATAATATTTACAAATTCCTCATCTTACATAAAATTTTAAAATATCATCGTAACTAATACTGAGAAAATATGAATTTAATATTGGTTTTATGTAATCATACTATGATTGAGCTCTTTGGACACCTAATAACTTTTCTAATGTTGGTCCATATATAATTCATAGTACATAACACAGATACACATCATATCTTTACACAACTTTCAACTTAAATAAATGTGAAATTTGCAGGAAAAAAACAACGTGATGGGATGAGAAGGGGTTGGACATTTCAATATTGCTTATACCTAAGACTCGTGATCATAGAGGTAAGGGAGGTAGTTGCAAGAATAAGGGATTGATTGTTCAAGAACAGCTGAAAAAGCTGTTTAGATTCATTCAAATGAGATTGAGCCGTCAAAGCAGCTCTAGAAGATTCAGCAGTGGCAACTTATTCTTACTCCGCAAATGACGAGAAAAATTTGAACTCCACTAGATCTCCAAGTCCTTGTTTCCTCATTTCTACCGTGCCTCACTGAAAACACAAAACATCAACATTTAGAGCTCTTGAGTTGTAAGGAGATCAAAGGGAAAGAATAATTGAGAGGGGATGAGATAAGGAGGATTGCGTAGAAAGGGCTTGCTTCCTTTTTTTAATGTCTCTCACCAAGACCAAAAGCCAAAAAACCATTAAATTTACATCAATTCAAGATTTATGGATTGTCAAGTTTAATCTCCTAGACAAAGAAAAGTAAGATTCCAAAGTTCACTAAGCGTCCAAAATTAAATGCAATTGATTGGACATGTCTTAATAAACTTTACATTTTTATCTTCTTATATGGCAGCTTGTAACCAAACTGACTGGTCACTTGTAGCTTGTTGGTTACCTTACATGTTATTTGGTGCATCTGATGCTTCCCTTAATTGGCTTTTGGACCAACTAGAAGCAGCTTAGGCCAAATTGTTGAAATTCACCAAGTCGAGCTCTCTGATGGCAATTATCAGGCTACTTCAAATCGCAATTTGTGTTGTTAACTGTCTCATAAGTTACTGACTTAAATCTATTAATGTTAAGCAAAATCATGTTGATTGTTCTAAACGCATTCAACTTTCATAGAGACATGTAAATAGTTTGATCCAAACTTATCAAGATGGATAATCAACAACATGCACACCAAATAAATTCTCATAGTACTCAGATCCTATGCCTTCCAAGTTTCAATAAAAAATCATATGCTTTCAAAGCTCTTTACACTATATAGTCGAATACCCTGTCACAATGAAGTTTATCAACGTGAATTTTTAAACATGTTACATTAGATACCCTCTCATATTTCATTGCATGACTTCCAATTTGATTCCCTGATACAGTGATACCACAATCATGAACATCTTTCTTATGCATGCTGCTAACAAAGGATGCCACTTGCGAGCAAAGCATAATGCAAAATGCAAACTGATATATCTATTTTGAAGCGCAAACAAAACTATAAAACCTAAATTTCAATACTTCAAATATATTAAAAGATATAAAAAGACCTAAACCTTTACAGCACATAAAATTATAATAGCATTTAAAAATACAAAGTTAAATACAACAACAACACTCAAGCCTTTATCCCACAATAGTGGGGTCGGCTATATGGATCTTTTGTTGCCATTGTGCCCTATCTTTTGTCATAATCTCACTAATGCCTAAGTACACCATGTCTTTCCTTATAGTTTCATTTAAAGTCTTTATTGATCTACTATTCCCTCGTTTAACATACCTAGTGACTAGACTCTCACAACGCCTAACAGGTGCTTCTAATGGTCTCCTTTGTACGCGTCCAAACCATCTTAGACGAGCTTCTCGCATCTTCTCTGCAATTGGTGCTACTCCTGTTTTATCCCTGATACATTCATTCCTAATTTTATCCAATCTCGTGTGTTCACACATCCACCTAAGCATTCTCATCTCCGCAACTCTCATTTTTTGGTCATGTACACAATTCACTGCCCAACACTTAGAACCTAAATAAACATAAAAATACAAAATTAAATATTAACAAAAAAATAGCACTGTAATATGATAAGCAAATTAAAGTACAACATGTAAAAAAAGTATCATAAGTATGAAATAAACATAAATTTGACTATTTCAGTAGAATGAGAGTTGAGAAACAACAACACTCAAGCCTTTATCCACTATAGTGGGGTCGGCTATATGGATCCTTTGTCGCCATTGTGCCCTATCTTTTGTCATAATCTCACTAATGCTTAAGTACATCATGTCTTTCCTTACCGTTTCATTCCAAGTCTTTATTGGTCTACCCCTCCCTCGTTTAACATGTCTAGTGACTAGACTCTCACAACGCCTAACAGGTTGTGAAGATATAACATATGGAAATAATATTTGATGAAAAGATGGGTTTCCTTTGAGGTTGGAGGAAAAGAACAAAAAGAGAAGAAGCCAGGAAAAGTACTGCCACTTGAGGTGAGAGAAAATTATTGATGATTTAGATTGGAGGTATAGAACAAAAAGCGGAGAGAAGAGCAGGAGACAACCGAGCAAAAAAATGAGAGAGAAAAAAGTCTAAAGACTAAGAGAGAGGAGGAAGAGAGGAGAGGAACACAAATGAATAGGCTCGATGAATGAACTTTTAGGATCTAAATTGTTTTCATCAAAATATCTTCGCGACATACTAAACTAGATGAGCTAAATCATTGATCAATGTGTAGAATTGCTAAATCAAAATCAACATATACAAATGAAGTGTAGTCTACAGATAAATCACAAAACATTATGACACAATGAAGCGCATATGCATTGATGGATGCATTGTGTCATTGCTTTGCTTTAAAAACCTGTTCAATGAACTTTTAACATTTGTTACCAAATGCTTTTGTCAAACCATTTGATGGCCTTTTAATCCATAAATTAAATAATAAGTTAACCAATAATGATCTTTAGATAACTCCCCAAATTTAAAAAATGACATATCATGTGAATCTAAGATCATATCAATTTATTATATACTTCTTACTTTTGTTATTAGGGTCATCTCGGAACATTTTGAATAAAAAAGTACTAACTCAATAATTTATTATTTCCCCATTTTCTTGATCTCCACAATAGTAACTAAGATATTATTGTTATTGCTTATAATAAATCTAATTTTATTAAAATCATTACCACTCCTATCTCTTGCCATGTCTAAATTTTAATTTGTTTTATTAAAAAATTCTCATTCACTTGCATATCTTCTTGCCTCATGGAACAAAATAATAATGTCATGTTCATTAAGTTTTGCAAAAGCTACTATGCAATAATTATAAGCCTCCCTCTCTCTCTATACATACGGGGAGGGGAGGGGGGCTTGTACCTTTTGCAAAACTTTTAATCTTCTAAGAATTATAAGCCTCTCAATTGAATTTACCTTTCTCTATTCTTTAAGCATACTTTTCCTTGATAGTATGTTGTGTGGCGTGTTCGCGCCGCTTATCTTTAATTTTTGCGCATTTACTTTTAGCTTATTTTGACTCATTGTCGTAACTCGTAAGCCTAAATGGGAGGCACATTTTGGAACATATTTATGTGTATGTTTTGAACATTTTGATTTAGACAAGAAATTAGAAGAAAAGCTCTCTCTCTCTCTTATTCCCCTCTTCCCCCCTCTCTCTCTCTAGGTCAAGGAAATCCCGTGCGGTTCGCCCTAGCCTCCCCCCTCTTTCGCGACATTGCATCGACGAAGCGTCGACTGTCGGGCCGCCGCTCCTCCACCATTGCTCCTCCGCCGATGACACGATCTAAGGGCAAGGGGTATAACAACTTGGTATCAGAGGCCAACGCCGACATCTCCGGCCTCTCCTCCGCACGCCCGCACCCGCACTCGCGCAATTCTTTCGCACGCTCCGTCGATTCCGCCGGTTGTTCCTCCTGCGCACGGGAACACACGTACAGTCCGTCGGACACCCACGGCCAACCCAACACGCTCGCCGGCCCGTCGTCCAGCTCCGGTGATCTCTCTCCAGCCAATTTGGCGGCTGCCTCCCGGTCTTCCAGCCCCGTTCCTACAGCTCCCCGCCTCTTTTCTTCCGTCGGCCTCCTTCCAAAACCACCGGCCAACCATACTGCCCTATCTCCGATGGCAGATGCTCCTCCCTCCCTCGCCAAGCTCATGGCTCTTTTCCACTCTATATCGGCGACTTAGAACGCCAAGATGGACGCCCTCAACGCACGTTTGGATGCCCTATAAGGCATGTCGTCTCCTCCACCTCTGCCTGTGGCTGACCACCCTTCGGCAAGCCGGGTGTACTCCGACGCTCCTCCGGGCGCGGACTATCCCACCTACGCACGTATCATTCATATGGACTTTCCCATCTACGAGGGCGGCGAAGACCCCCTTCCGTGGCTTACGCGTTGCGACATTTTTTTCGCAAACCACCGCACACCAGATGAAGAACGCGTCGGCATTGCTTCCTTCCATTTACTCGGCCCAGCACAATTATGATTCACTCAACTTCTGCGGGAACATCCCAACATTTCCTGGGCAGATTTCAGCACTGCTTGCACCCTTCGGTTCGGCCCGGCTCTACAAGGCAACCCACTCGGCAATCTTGCGAACCTCAAACAGGACGGTTCCATCGACACCTACCTGGAAAAATTTCAGATTCTTTTGTCTCGGGCAACGTCCATCTTACCGGAGCAACAAGTTCCTCTCTTCACTGTCGGCCTCCACGAGCACTTACGTTGGGATGTGGAATTCCTCCTGTCACCTAACCTCCACACGACTATGAGTCTTGCCAGGGCTTGTGAACAACGCCTGCTTTTAGACCGTCCGCCTTTGGGACGTCGAGCCTCTTCAGAAGCTTACTCTTTTGTCAGCTTGCCTGACACGACTCCATTCCAGGACGCTCCTCCGCGGCCTACTGTTTGTCATCGTTTGTCCCGAACCGAGATGGCCAAACATCGCGAGAAGGGTCTATGCTACAATTGTGATGATCCTTTCACGCCGGGACACATGCAAACGCTTATTTTGGCTGGAAGTTGATGACCCACCCCAGGATGACACGACAGGTGAAGCCGATGCCCCAATGCCTTCCGATCCAGCTTGAGGACAAGCTATCTTCGAACGGGGGCGGTGATGTTATGTGGCGTGTTCGCGCCGTTTATCATTAATTTCTGTGTATTTACTTTTAGCTTATTTTGACCCATTGTCGTAAGCCTAAATGGGGGGCACATTTTGGAACCTATTTATGTGTATGTTTTGAACATTTTGGTTTAGACAAGAAATTAGAAGAAAAGCTCTCTCTATTATTCCCCTCTCTCTCTCTCTAGGTCACGGAAATCCCGTGCGGTTCGCCCCCCCCCCCCCCTCTTTCGCGACATTGCATCGACGAAGCATCGACTCTCAGGCCGCCGCTCCTCCACCATTGCTCCCCCGCCGGTGACACGATCTAAGGGCAAGGGGTATAATATAGTATTTTGTGCCTTCTCACCCAATCACCAAACTTCCTCAAATATGATCTATTTACTCTTTCGAAACTTATGATCTATTTACTATTTTGAACCTTATGGGGCACCTTCTCAATATAATTATGTCGCTTTATCCCACATTAAATTTGTTTCAACGGTTATTAACAAATTTCTAATGTGCATCACTAGACAACCTATCTGGATTAACTTCTTACCTTTCAAACTCTAATATCTTACCCTAATAAATTATTTCTTTAGCAAATTTTTTAACTTCAAAAATGTGGATCTAAATTACAATTTTGCGTCTTGATTTAACTTCCTCATGGAATTACCGTACATTCTTTGCAAAAGATTGTTCTTTTTTTAATATATCAATAAATTAATGCTGAAATTTTAACCCGAGTTTAGAAATTAACTAATGTATTTCCTATTTTTTCAAGATATATATTGCAGGATGAGATCGTATAATAAAGTATAGTTTTTTTCAATTGTAATTGAATCTCATATTCCATATGCTTCATGAATCATCTAATTGATCATCATAGAGCATATGTGCTCCTTTATTGCATAAACAATAATCATTCTTGTTACTTGTTACAACTGTATATACAATGTAATAGTTTGTCAATATGCTCCTAAATTTTGTTTTCAATAATCTTCTAATCCAACTTGAGAAACATAAGGAAAAAAAATTCATGTTCATTAAGTCTATTATTAAAAAAAATTCAACTCTCCATCTAGAATTATTTCTAACATGTTCCTATTGTTGATCTAACCAATATACAATAGTGTATAATCTTTTCATCTAAAGTTCTCTTTTCAATTGTGTTTCTTGTAAATTTGTAATATTTACTATTATAATCAATGTGTTCATTAACTCATTAGTAATCATTCAAACAATCCAAATTTTAATTTTAGACCAAGTCATTCTTACCAGCAAAATTGAGTTAATATATGACATCGCTTAGTGAAATGTCCCATTCAATCATTTCACATTCACTACAATAGGATCGAGTTGTGATATGTCATTTGTTCAACATCCCATATTCTTATTAGGAATCTAGTGATCCTCACCCACAGCATCATGATTCTCCTCCCCACAGAGAATAGAACTCAATATAAGCTTCATTGCTCTTCCCACTTGTTACGGTGTGGAACTTGAGTGTCATCTCGATCTACTCCCTTTAATCACTAAAATCTACGACTCTTCAAGTACGTCTTCCACCATTCATCCTCACCGTCACAATGATCCCAACATTGCCAATGCATCTTCTTCCACGTAGCCAATCAAATCACACATTTTGATTGTCAATTGTGGTATCATTTCAGGTGCACCATGTATCATATTCCTTATCTTGAAACTTGAAGATCATAAAGGGAGCTGGGATGAGAGTAATCTCTCAAATCAGACTTTCCGTCCAAGCTATAGGGTAAGCTGGTCAGTTATACTTAATAATAAGATGCTAAGAAATGAGGTAATGTAAGATTTCATAACAATGTCTAGAGCGGGGAAAGCATATTTTAGTTTAGAAAAAATGAATCAACCGAAATTTCTGCCTTAGTCGCTTCGCGTACACTGTTGAGATGATTCAAGTTTGTTGCTATTCTAAAGCATGAAAGGCACTATAGAAAAATTATGAATACAAAATAAGGAGCGAAGAAAAGTTAGAAGAAGCCACGCATTATTTACAGGGGAAACAAAAGTTGTTGATTTAATGTTAGAGGACTCCGAAGATCATTATTAATCTGGACCAAATTTACTTGGGCTAGCTTAATTACTAGAAGAGATAAAGACAAAAAGAAGTTGATAGGAGTGGGGGAGTGGTACGGACCAGCGGTGGGAGAGCAGGAGAGAGAGAGGAGGAGGAGAGAGGGAGAGGGAATAGGGCTAGAGAGAAGCGGAGGGAAAAAACATACATTCATCCAAGATAAAGAAATACAAGGTCTGCATGCCCTCTTATAGTGACGGGGAGCGAATACAAAAGAAAATACTGGAAATACTAAAAGGGCAACAAGTAAACATAGCAACATATTTAATATTAATTATCCTCCGAGGCCTCGGTGGGCCCCGGAGAGTGTAGACTTGTCATGGTAGCTCGTCGTCGTCTAGTTCCGTAACTATGTCGTCGTCTGGAAAATGTGTCTTGTCCTCAAGGCAGTAGTAGGGAAACTGGAGGCGGAAATCATCCCGGGAAAGGCATGTCGCGTCTGAGTCGGGGCGACCGGTCCAAGCCACAAGAACTTCCTCTAATGTTTGGTCCCCCGGAGTGCGGCATCAACGATCGAGGATCGAGGCGGGGTAGTAGGGCACCTCTCCGGAAAGGTCGAGATCAGTCGGGAACTGATCTGTGATAGCGTGCTCGACTACTGCGCGTTGTAGATGCGAGACATGGAAAAACGGGTGGATGTGGCTTCCGCTTGGGAGGCGAAGGCGGTACGTGACCGCCCCAATGCGTGCAAGTACCTCGAACGGCCCAAAGAATCGGGGGGCTAATTTTGGGCATGGCCGTCGGGCTACCGAAAGCTGATGGTAGGGGTGGAGTTTGATGAAGACCTTCTCTCCTACTTCGAAGGAGAGGTCCCGACATTTTTTGTTGGCGAAGGAGACCATCTTCTGCTGGGCCCGTCGGAGATGGTGCTTCAGGTGATCCAGAATGATGTCCCTGTAGCGAAGAGTTGTGGCCAAGCTCTCCACCTGGCATCCCCCTGGAAGGTGGAGGACGATGGACGGAGGAGGACGACCGTAAACAACCTCAAATGTGGTGGTGTCGGTCGTCTGGTGGTGGGCGGTATTGTACGAATACTCAGCCCACCCGAGCCACTTAGCCCAGCTATGCGGCTGCTCCCACAAGAAGCAGTGGAGGCACGTCTCGAAGCACCGGTTGAGGAACTCTGACTGGTCGTCGGTCTGAGGATGGTACGACGTACTCATGCGAAGGCGAGTGCCTTGCAGGCGGAACAGTGTAGTCCAGAAAGTACTCAGGAAGAGCGGGTCTCGGTCGCTGACGATCGACCGGGGAAACCCGTGGAGGCGCACGACCCCCTGGATGAAGCTATCGGCGACTGTGGCTGCGGTGTATGGATGGCGGAGGGGAATGAAATGAGCATACTTCGAGAGCCCGTTCACCACGACCAGGATGCAGTCGAATCCCTGAGATCGGGGCAGTCATGTGATAAAGTCCATGGCGACGTCTTCCCAAATGCGGCCGGGAATCGGGAGGGACTGAAGTAGACCACCCGTAAAAACGGCTTCGTACTTGGCCTTCTGGCAGATGAGGCAGGCGGCTACGAAGGTTTTGACTTGTCAGAACATGTGAGGCCAATGGAGTGAGGCTGCGAGCCGTCGGTATGTCCGGTAAGCACCAGCGTGTCTCCCCGTCGGGTAAGCATGGAACTCGGCCAATAATAGAGGGATGCTCAGGGAAGAGGGGGTGAGTACGAGGAGGCCCTTGTAGAGTAGGCGACCCACACCTGTTGGGCAGGTGTAGCAATCTTCTGCTGCAAGAGGTAGCGGGGGATATGGTGGTCGGTGCAGACCACGAATCGTCGGTCTAGAGGGTAGGGTCGCCAGTACTGCACTGCGAGGACAAGCCCCACGAGCTCGTTCTCGTATGCCAAACGGTTGCGGATGGTATCTGAGAATGTGCGACTGAAATAGGCCACAGGTCGGTCGTCTTGCATGGGTATGACCCCCACGCTGACGCCCGACGCGTCGCACTCCGCGAGAAAGGGCTGGGAGAAATCCGACATAGCAAACATCAGGGCGCGAACCAAGGCCTGCTGGAGAGCGACAAAAGTGTGGATGCCGCAGTCGACCACTCGAAGGGGCCCTCGGCCGACTTCTTTAGGAGCTGGGTGAGGGGACGGGCAATCGTGTCGTAAGTCTCGTAACCCTGAATGAACCGCCGGTAGTACCCTGTCAGACCCACGAACATCGCGGAGAGACGATGGGGTTGGCCACTGGAGGACCGCCTCGATCTTGTCGATATCCATTGTGACCCCCGTTGCGGAAATGGTTTGTCCCAAGTAACACACCTCCGGGACCCCAAAGGCGCACTTTGTTGGGTGGAGCTTGAGCTAGTGGTGCCGGAGAGTATCCAGTGTCTGTTGGACGTGCTGAAGGTGCTCCTGCAAAGAAGAACTGTAGACCAAGATGTCATCAAAAAAACAAGTACATGCTGGCGAAGTACCGACCGAAAAATGTCGTTCATCATGGTCTAGAAGGTGGTCGGCACGTTGGTCAGGCCAAATGGCATAACCAGAAACTCGTAGTGGCCATCATGGGTTCGGAAAGCCATCTTGGCGACGTCGGTTGGCAGGTCGCGAATCTGATGGTAGCCTGCAATGAGGTCCAGCTTGGTGAAAACGGTGGCGTCGTGGAGCTCATCCAAAAGCTCCTGGATCACCGAAATCGGGTACTTGTTTGGAACTGTGGCTTTGTTGAGCTCCTGGTGGTCCACGCAGAAGCGTCAGCTGTCGTCCTTCCTGACCAAGAGGACCGAGCTGGAGAAAGGACTTACACTAGGTCGGATAAGGCCCCCCATCAGCATGTCATGTACGAGCCTCTCGATCTCGTCCTTCTGCACATGCCCATAGCGATACGGGTAGACCAACACTGCCACCACGCCGGGTTGAAGAGGGATGACATGATCATGTGGTCGGGCTGGTGGCAAGACGGACGGTGCCGTGAAGAGGTCCGCAAACTCGGACATGAGGTCCTGCAGAGTCGGTGGTGGTGATGGGGTCGGTGGCACAGCGTCCGAAATAGACCAGAGCAATGTCGAAAAGTTGACGTTCGTCATCCTCTGAATCGTGCGGAAGGAGAAGGGGGAGCAGAGTAGGGCAGCCTCCCCACCAGGCAGCACTCTAGACTGTCCTGGAGAAACTGCATCGTCATGGTTCACCAGTTAACCCACACGTCGCCCAGCGTGCAAAGCCATGCCATGGCCAGGATGGCGTCGATTCCGCCAAGGCCGAAAATGTAGAAATTCATCGTCACTGAGTAAGGCCCTACTGAAAGCGGAATGGATGGGCAACGCACCTGGATCGAGCGTCAGCGGCCGTCGCCCAAACTAACCGTGAAGTCGGGCGAGGGTTCCATCAGAAGGCGGAGTTGGTGGGCCAGATGAGCGGAGAGGAAGTTGTGGCTCGCCCTGCTGTACACCATGATGATAATGTGGCGGTCGCCAAGCTTGCCCGCCAATTTCATAGTTTGCGGCCCTGAAATGCCGCCCACGGAAAAACAAGGGAGCTCCAACTGGTGAAAGGTCGCGTCAGTAGCGCCCTCGTTTGTGGCTCCAGAGTAGCGATCCGTCATGGTCGACCCCCTGGTGGGGGTCTGCCTGGAGGTGGCGGGTGTCGAGGAGTCAAATCTGCCTCCACGAGGTGGGTCATGTCTAGGGCTTCGGACACCGTCCTGGGGTGATGAGTGTGAAGCCGGGAGCGGATGTGGGGTATGAGGCCCTGCATGAAGAAGCCGAGATAGTGATTTGGTGGTAAACCCGGAACATGGGTGACAAGGGCCACAAGCTCGTCGATGTAGTCATCCAACACACCGATTTGACGTACCCCACACAGTCGTTCGATGGCGAAGCCGGTGTCGCGGTTGTCGCAGTGGCGGATCATTTCCTACTTGATCTCGGACCAGTAGATGGTCGGGTTGGACTGGCGGAGCCATCGAGCCCAATGTAGGGCGGAGCCATCAAGTCCTACGATGGCGGTAGAGACCTTGTCCTGCTCGGGGGTGTGATGAAGGTCAAAATATTGTTCCGCCTTGGCGATCCATCCAATCGGGTTCACCCCGGCGAAAGTGGGGAGGTATAAAGTAAGGGTTGGGCGACCCGAGGAAATCGGGGGTGCGGCGTCTGCATTGTGCGGTAGCGGTGCCGCCCCGAGGATGGACGCGTCGGAGGCCAGGCACGCGGATCCATTGGCGGACGAGGCGGTGGAAGGTTGGAGAGCATCAAACTTGGCGTGAAGGGCGAGCAGGGAGACATGCATGGAGGCCACGAGGGACTCCTGAGCGTCGACACGACGTAGGAGGGCCTCGTTGGCGTTCTCCGATAGGGCTTCAGTAGCAGATCGGGTCGCTGGTGCCATGGTGTGGCGCGGCACGACGGCTTGGAACGACGGGCGTCCGGGGTTGGGCGGCAGTCCTGTGCGGCGCGGTCTGCGGCAAGAACGGGGAGTTGGCGGGCGGCGGTGTGGACGGGGTGCAGCGCGGGCTGCGGGCTGGGCTGCGGTGATGTGGCGCGGGCTGTGACGCGGGATGCAGACGGAGATGCGGCGCGGGCTGGAACTCCGGCGGCCAACGACGGGTGAAAAGGGCAAGTCAGGTCAGTTTGGTACGGACCCGGTGGTGGGAGAGCGGGAGAGAGAGAGGAGGAGAAAGGGAGAGAGGAGAGGGGGAATAGGGCTAGAGAGAAAAGGAGGGAAAAACAAACATTCATCCAAGATAAAGAAGTACAAGATCTGCATGTCCTCTTATAGTGGCGGGGAGCGAATACAAAAGAAAATATTGAAAAATAGGAAATACTGGAAATACTAAAATCGCAACAAGCAAACATAGCAACAAATTTAATATTAATTATCCTTTGCGGCCTCGGTGGGCCCCTGCGATATACGCGCCCGCCGTGTGTAGACTTGTCATGGTGGCTCGTCGTCGTGTAGTTCCGTAATAGGGAGAGTGAGAAGAACCTCATAGAAAAAAGTTGTTTCATACATAGGAAATGTTTTCACCAAGTATCTTTTAGGATAAAAACACAACAAATGTGTTCCGAAGGAAACTAAGACTTGGAACATAACTAACACGAAAAATAAATAGATGATGACACATAATCTCGCTAACTTAGGATTTATATTAGGAAGAGGGGAGCAAAGGAGAACAAAATTAGGATAGATACACCTATGGTTAAGTTCAGTCAACAAACAATCTTAACTCTATGGGCGAGGTTCAATCACATGGTATTTCTATATCAACAAATATTTTTCACATTATGATGAGACAAAACCCACTTTACATGCCCTAACAATTGTCACATCTTGCGACAGGTCTCCAAATTGGGCATCATTCTCCCTTCAAACAAAACCTTATTTAATATTTGTAAGTATCATGGACCATGAGCACACAACCACAAGAAGCCTTTGTGAAATTCACCCGCTCTTCAAACTTGCTCAAGCATGATTTAACACACCAAAACCCATGGGAACCACAAGCTGCATGAACATATCTCAATCAAACCCTCCGCTCTAACAACATTCGTTAGGAAGAAAGAACTAAAAAGGATCAAAATTGGGACAGATACAATCAAACTCAGAATCTTGAGTCTATGGGTGAGAGCCAACCACATGATAACTCTACACCTAACATGTTTTTCTATTAATGTGGTTTGGAACTAAACAAATATCCTCACATGTCTTATCAATTTATTGGGATATTAACATTTAGGATTCCGCATTTTTCATAAAAATACTAAAAGGCCAACAAAAACATGTATTAATCTGTTAAGGGCCTACTTGGAGGTTGTCGAAGAAGTGTCCGGAGGTGGAGATAGCGGTGGCGGAGATACTACGGAGCCTTGACCGTAGCTGCCTAAGCGGGAAGTACTCGAGAGAGATAGCTTCCAAGATATCTTTTAGGATTGGGGAAAATAGACTTTCTTTATTCATCCCAATACAAGACCCAATGAGGGTCCTTTAAATAAGACTTACAACAGACCTTAAATGGAACTAAGAAACAAACTTGGACTTGCGACAAAAAAAGACATCACACAAGGACGCGACTCTAAGACGGAATAAATGCATATTAAGAAATAATAAATAACGTCATAAAAGAAGCTGTAACATAATCAAAACTGCAACAAGATTATACAAAGATCTTCTAATGGCTGTACCTTTGCAGTGGAGAGAATGAGCGTAGCATGTCTGGTTTGCCATCCATTGAGATCCTTCCTTACATTGGACGATGTAGCGCTTTCATCCATATCGGGTTCATCTACAAGTAAAAGTTATCCTTCAGTTTAGGGTTTAATAACAGCAAAGAGCAAGATTAGTAGCAAAACATATTCAAATGCAGATAATCCAGTCAACTAAGGAGTAGCATAAACACAGCCCAAAAGGTCCAGAAGAGCTGAAGAGATATATATACGTGACAAGGAAACCCTACCTTCCATGGGGAAATCGCGGAAGGTGTTGATCGTGAGTCCTTTAACGAATTCCTTGAGCTCTTCAGTAATGCCAAAGCTCACGAGATCGGGCGAAGGCTCGCGGGAGATGAAGGATCCAGAGGCAGCAGCGCTGAGGGTGTTAACAGGAATGGGGATATCACTGGCGAAGGTCTTGATCTGATCTGCACGGCGAAGAGCCTGCGTCTTGATCTGGTCTGCGGCCTTGGTGGCCTCGGCGGCCAGCTCCTTGGACATCTTCGCTGTCTCGAAGACGAACTCCTGGGAGAATTTGGCGGCTCCCTTGGTCAGTTCCTGCGATCGCTTAGCTGCCTCCTCCGCTCGCTTAGCTGCCTCCTCGGCGAAAACCTTGGCCCTCTGCCATAGATCCATGGCGATGAAAAGAGAGAGCGAGGGAGAAAGAGAGAAGAGGAGAGGGAGGGAGACGAAGAAAAGGGGGAGAAAGATTTGTTCGTGGGAATGGTGAAAAAATATTTGTTTTTATTTATACTGATTTTGAACTTTGGAGCATAAAAATTATAGGGTGGTGTTAAAGGCACACCATTTTCGGCTATGTGCACACCCATCAAAAATATTATCCTTAATAATTTAGGTTTTCTAAACCCCACCCAACTAAAGCCGAAGCAGTCCGCCTCCCCCTTCCCGGTACGCGCCTTTTTGAACTGCGTCTTCTACGTTCATTTTCAGGAGAAGTGTTCAACATGAAAGTTGTAGATCTCGACGATATCTACAACTTTTATGTTGAACACTTTTTGATTTAAAGCCGTTTAGGCCCCCGATTTGGCCCCGGAAAAAATCACGCGGAACATTTAAAATGTTCCGCGTGATTTTTCCGGGGCCAAATCGGGGGCCTAAACGGCTTTAAATAAAAAAGTGTTCAACATGAAAGTTGTAGATATTGTCGATATCTACAACTTTCATGTTGAACACATCTCCTGAAAATTAACGTAGAAGACACAGTTCAAAAAGGCGCGTATTTCATTAAAAAAAACTATGTAATCACGACAACGTCATCCTCCCCACAGCTCTTGTGGACATGTACTGCAGATGCGGGTGCGTTGAAGCAGCTTTGGAGGTGTTCCATCGGGTTTCGAGCAAATACGTCGTGCTTTGGAGCGTGATGATCGGAGGGCTCGCGATGCACGGCTATGGCCGCCTTGCCGTCGATCTTTTTGCTCAGATGAAGGAGACGGCAACGACGCCCAACGAGTTCACATACATTGCAGCTATGTTTGCTCGGACTGTGCACATAGTATTGGTGTGCACAAAGCCGAAGATGGTGTGCACATAAAATTCCAATGGGTGCACATAGTATTGGTGTGCACAAAGCCGAAGATGGTGTGCCTTTAACACCGCCCAAATTATATGGCACCAATCTTTCACTATTACAATAAAAAAAATTTTGATTTTAGTGTAACATTCAAAATTGTCATATATAATTTTTTTTTTTTTGTATAACCATTTAACATCTTTTACTATTATAAAAAAAATGATTTTTGTGCAACATTCAAAATTGACTTACATAATTTTATTTTTTTTAAATCTATCATATATCATAATAAATTTTAAAAAAATAAAATATAATGTAAAAAAAATTTAATAGAGCTCCTAGACTTATTATATTTTTAAATTAAAAAAATGGTGAAAATTCATTCCAAAAATTAGTATAGCTCCCAATGGCGGACGTAGAAATTTTTAGTGTGGGCGGACTTAAAAATTATTTGAATAATACTATTAAACCTTATCTAATACTACTTTTTTTGATCGATAGGGTATTAACCACGATTTAAACCGTGATTAATACTATATTTTTTTAAGAATATGATATTAGCAACGGTTTAAACCGTGGCTATTAAAGTTAATTTTTAAAAAATAAGATATTAACTACGGTTTATAGTTTAAGCCGCGGTTAATATATGTAATTTTTTAAAAAATAGGATGTTAGCTACAGTGGCTAAAACTTATTTTTTTAAAAAAAATAGAGTAATCGCCACGGTTTAAAGGTTTTTAAACCGTGGCAAATACTATTAAAATTTTTTAAAAAATAAGAGTGTGGGCGGCCGCCCACGCTCGCCCCAAGGTGAGTCCGCCCCTGAGAGCTCCTGACTTATTATATATAGTATGTTATTATTACACATATCACTGGTCTTCAGAGAGAGTGATCCAAGAAATTTGACTAGGGGGCTTAATCAAAAGTCAAAGAAACTTTTTTTGATGATTAATGTCTATACCCAAATTTGCACATGTAAGATATCATAAGTTGGCCACAAAAAAATTTTTTTTTATTACAACATATCTATTTAGAGACATTTTGGCACTAGTTAATAAACTTTTAGGCCAAAAAAAATGTTGTGTAATACTGATATGATCTTCATTGTAATACATATAATATTAACTTTTCAATAATTTGATATGTAGGAATATAAAGAATATCAACAATTTCATTTTGATTTATTTATTCAGGTTCGAGTTAAATGTTGATGTGATGAAGTAAAAAAAATCTAAGAAAAATATGTTAGTTGTAATAAAAATAGGGCGTTGTTACGTGCACACCACTTTTGGTTATGTGCACACCTTTGATATGTGCACACCATAAATTTTATTTGCAGACCAAAATGTCAAGTGTTAAAGTTTGGAGTGTTCGGGCGGCCTGGTCTCTAACCGCAACGGTCTATTTGTTCCAGCAGTCTTGCGGTCTGGCGGTATGGCGTAGAGAAGCTGCAGGGGTCCATTTTCCACATCAAGTAAACACCATAAAATTTATTTGCGTGACAAATTGTTAAATAAACACAAAAATAAAGTTTGAGTTCGTGTAGACAAAAAACTAAAAACAAACAAAATTAAAAACAAAAATCTCAAATCATTTCCACCGATATAACAAAAAATTTACACGGTCCATTTTTAAGTTCGTATAGACATGCATGAACATAAAGATATGAATATTAGTTGTCTTAAATAAATAAAATACTTGCAAGTTACTTAAAATTAAATATTAATACATGTACGGTTATTTTGTTTGTTCACGCTTTCTTTTGGTCGCCCCTTTAAACGACCCAGAACCAAAGGTTCTACAATTTGATTTGTTGTAGATCTAATAGCTCCCGTAATTTTCTTTTCAATTCATTTTTTTGAATAGTCAATGATGTATTGTATTTTTGGAGTATCTCATCCAACTCTACTTTTATGTCATCTGAAGCGAGGCTGAAGCTAGGGCGAGGATGGGTTTCAACTTTCCGAAAAAAATAGGAGTGGGGTGTCCACTTAGGTTTAATATGGGTGGGATTGGAAAAAAGTAATGGTATTGTTTATTTTAAGAGTTTGGTGTGCACATAGCAAAAAGTGGTGTGCACGTAACATCGCCCTTTATTTTAAGAGTTTGGTGTGCACATAGCCAAGAGTGGTGTGCACGTAACAGCGCCCTAAAAATATTTAAGATGATCTCCTGGCCATAAAGTATGGGTTAAAATAAAAGTGTAAAATGTTATTATCAGTATTTAAACATTCAACTGACCTCCTTCCCGTCATCATTCATCAACCCTAAGAGCATATGGAAGTTCCTCCACGAAGTAAGAAAATTCCGTATTAAAACTTATGTGGTTTTCCCCTAGAGATTATCAAGCCAAATCAGTAGAACTTTAACCAAAACACGCAAGAAAGCCAACCAGGTCCAGCGAACCGCGTGTAAGAACCGCGCTTGCTCGAAGGAGCCAAAAATCTTCCTCAAGACGCATACATGCGCATGGTCGCACATTGCCCAAGCACGTGCGGCACCCAAGCACGTGCGGCACCCAAGCACGTGCGGCACCTGAGCACGCGCTTGGTGCGCAAGTGTGATCCCCGAACACAAACGCACACATCGCGTAAGCGCGCGCTCATGGTGCCCACTTGCCCGCGTGCAAAGGCATGCCATACGCGCGCGCAGCGCGCGCAGCGCAAGCACGCGCCTTGCGCGCCGACACATTTGTCTTTTTGTGAAAATTGGCAATTCATGTGACTGAAATGGTGCGACGTCATTTGCCAGCTAAAAATCCGTCCTGGCGCAATTATCAGCATGTCCCTCTAGAAAACTATAAAAAGACCCTCATGTCTTCATTTAAAGACAAACAACTCCAGAGATTCGAAAGAGCTCTAAGGTTTTCCTGCGAGGACGTGGGACTTAGGTCGTTCCTCATCTAGGAATTCGCTTTGCTCCTTCTTTAGGCCGCTTAGCGCTCGCGTAGATGCACTCGTGAGCACAAGAGAAGACGTCAGAATAATACTCTCCTGGACACTCGCTTCATAGCTTCGCGGACTCCAAACCTTCATGGACGTAATCATTTTTTCCAGAAGAACGCTCTCATTCAAGCCCTGTGGACTTTGCTAATTCTCCGCTTCAGAAGAAGGCGCAGAATAGCACTTTAGAGAACGTTCTCATCAAAGCTTCGTTGACTTGGATTATTTTCCTGCTATTCCTATATTAAAGCGTGAAACATAGAGGTGATATGTCACCCTCTGAGGAGACTTCCAGCACTTGCTTGTAAATCTAAAACTATATAGTGGATTTTTGCCCGGCACTAATCCGACGTGATTTTTCACCTTTTGCAGATTTTTCACAGTAAAAAACATCATATCATTTGTTGTTGGATTTTCATTGACTGTTTTCGCGCCCGGTCCAACTCTGAGCTAAGGTGGTTAGATTCTCTAAATTAGGGACAACCCGGGTGACCCGCAACAATATGGTGTCATTTGTGGGAAGGTGTTCTGAAAAGCTCTAAGGAATCTCGAAGTACAATGCTTGAAATGTGCAAGCACACTCGACCAACAACAATGACGAGAAAAAGCGCACAAACAGCCAACGACGCGACACTAGAGGAGCGCACTAATCCAGCCCCCGCTAACTCACCCGCAGACAATGCCTCGCTTCAGGAAGGAGCCACTGTCGCTACATCCCCAACATTTGGGGAAGATCACGGGCCCTGATAAAGGAGCACCATGTAAAGATACTCACCTTGCTAGGATACTTAAGGACTCATCGCGCCCTTAACGTGAACCTCGCTCCAAGATGTAAACCACCATTGATCATAAGTCAGATAATGTTGAAAGACGCTGCCCGCTCCAAGGATCCCACCGCAAATGAGTTGCCTGACGCGAAAAACTCTGCACGCCTCGTGTTACCCAATGGGCTTCCTGGGAATGTGCAGGGCAACTATTATGCGATGAAGGAAGCAGCCACTCTGACCAACAAAGAACTCGCTCGCGAGGAAGTAAGATGCATGATCGAGGAGGAATATGGACACAAGGGGAACTAGGATGTAAAAGTACAGCGCTTCACTCACCACATCTCCCATCTGGATCCACAAGTCTTGCGCATCATGTTCCACCAGGGATCGAACTCTGCGACTTCGGGACATTTGATGGGTCAGACGACCCTCTGAAGCACGCTAGACACTTTGCAACTATCATTATCGTCTACAACACCCCTAACCTCCTCGCGTCGAGTGTTCTCGGCAACTCTAAAAGGAGAAGCTCACACCTGGTTCTACTCCCTAAAGGAGGGGGAAATTAAGAACTGCACTGAGATAACCCAATTTTTCACGAATCAATTTGTCGCCAACCAGCAAATCATTCGAGACTCATCACACCTCTCGGAGATCCGACAGACTGAGGGATAATCCCTTAAGTATTTCTTTTGTCGCTTCTTCAAAGAGTCATGATAGATTCCGAGGGTTAACCCAGAATTCCTGCGTGGAATTTTCCTCAAAGGACTCTGACCAGAAAAATTCTACTCCATGATGACTAGCGAAATGATTCCCACCTTGACCTTGCCCACCGAGTAAAGGCTCAAATCACGGCAAACAAAGTAATTGAAGTGCATCAACGTCAGTTCGGAGGAAATTCAAAAAGGAAGAGTAATTAAGAGCCACTGTTAATTCCCAGGGGGAGCAACGAGCGCCATGACAACTCCCACCGAGTTGGAGGGCACCACCACAATCAAACCTTAGCTCCCATCAACACTTCGTAAATGGGAGTATTGCTCTCCATTTGCGATTATCCCTCCCTTCAAAGGCCAGGAGCTCTCGCTCCAAACTTTGGAGACCAATCCAAGTACTGCGATTAACACCGAGGACGCGAGCATGGTACAGAGAGAATTGCACGTGACTGAAGATTGAAATTGAATGATTTCTTCTCCTAGGACTCCTTGGAAAATTATTACAAGACAAAAGCCCCCGAGTTAACCAATCTAATATGAGCCCACATGGGGGCAACCCCCAAGACAACCATTCCAAGGGAGAACTTGTCCTCCGCCCATAAAACATCCAAGGCATTTGACGTCTGTACTTGTATTCCATGCATCAATGCAACAAGATTCGAGTTTCTCATCGTGTTCCCAAACAATCGACTGTTTGGATGTTCCAAGCGGTGACTCTGATGTCACTCAAACAAAGTGTCCAGATATCTCAAGTGGAGACTATGGTTTCTCCCAAATAAAGTGTCAGAATATCCCAAGTGAAGACTCCGACCTCTCTCAAAAAGAGTGTCCGGATATCCTAAGTAGAGACTCTGACCTCTCTAAAATAGAGTGTCCGGATATCCCTATTGGAAACTTCGATCTCTCTCAAACAGAATGTCCGGATATCCCAAGTGGAGACTCCCAACTCTCTCAAATAGAGTGTCCGGATATTCCAAGTGAAAACTCTGACCTGTCTCAAAAAGAGTGTCCAGATATCCAAAATGGAAACTCCGAGCTTTCCAACAAAATGTCCAGATCTCCTAAAAGGAGACTCTAACAAATCAGACGAATTTCGGTCCTCTAGAGGCTCGAAGAAACAAAGGTTCTTTGCTACCTCCACGTGGACGGACCCCAATCCTCCTGAAGTGGGAACGAACAAAGAATCTTAGCACCCTCCACCTGGACAGATCTCGGTCCTGTTGAGGCATGAACGAACAAAGGTTCTTCACCCCTCCACCTAGACGGACCACAGTCCTCATGTGGCGTGAATGAACAAAGATTCTTCTACCCCTCCACCTAGATGGACTCTAGTTCTCCAAAGGCGCAAACGAACAAAGGTTTTTCGCCGCCCCACCTGTACGAACCCCGGTCCTCCTGAGGCACGAATAAATAAAAGTTCTTCGTCACCTCCACCTAGAAGGGCATCGGTACTCCTGAGGCGCGAATGAACAAAGGTTCTTTGCCACATCCACCTAGATGGACCCCGGTCCTCCTGAGACACGAACGAACAAAAGTTTTTCACCACCTCCACCTGGACGAACCCCAGTCCTCCTGAGGTGTGAAAGAACAAAGGTCCTTTACCATCGCCATCTAGACAGATCCTGATCCTCATGAAACACATACAAACAAAGGTCCTTCGTCACCTCCATCTGAATTGACGTTGGTCCTCTTAAAGAGCGAACAAATAAAGATTTTTTGCCTCATCCACCTGGACAGACCTCGATCCTCCTAAGGTGAGAATAAACAAAGGTTCTTCGCTACCTCTACAAGGACGGACCTCGATCCTCCAGAGGCGTGAACAAATAAAGGTTCCTCGTCATCACCATCCAGACATATTCGGGTCCTCCTGAAATGCGAACGAATAAAGATTTTTTATCACCTCCGTCTGGATGGACTCAAGTCTTCCTAAAGAATGAATGAACAAAGATTCTTTGTCGCCTCCATCCGGACAGACCACAGTCTTCCTAAGATGTGAACGAACAAAGGTTTTTTGCCACCACTATCCGAATGGACCCAGGTCCTCCTCTGGCAAGAACGAACAAAGATTCTTCGCTACCTTTAATAAATCAGACCTCATGTCCTTCCAAGGCACAAACTAAAAAAAAAATCTGCACTACCTTCAAAGGAACAAATCATGAGTCCTTCCAAAGTCAATAGTGTGTACTCGATCCTTCAAGGGATTTTTTATAGGATGAACCATGAGTTCTCTTGCACCACTCTTCCAAAAGCAGACTCTAAGCCCTCGAACGCCGTCCGGATAAAGGGGAAAACATCCCATTACACTACACCCTGGAGTCAACTCCAAGCTCTCACGCCCAATGACAATCACCAACTCAATACTCCACATTATACATGCATGTTTAAGCAAGGGGCACAAAAAGTGAAGCACTCCTGATTGAATGGGACACCCAAGGCTTTAACAAGAGAGATAGAGTCACATGACGTGGATATAATCAAGTAATCTCCCGACGTCAACCTTAACAACACTTATAGAGGCATCACCTATTCAAAGGACGGGATGCCCACACAGTCGTCATGTGGCGCAAAACCTCTCACCAAGCGCAAGGTAGAACGTAACGATGGGATCATCCTCCCGCAAACGACCAACCACTAAAGCAGTCATCTCGGGGCCCCCGAATCCTCCTCCATCATCCGACAAGAGCGGGTTCCGAGTCCATCCGTGTCGCCAAGGTAAGGGGGCAAACAACCCCACTCATCATACTCAAATGAAGAGTCCCTAGTGTTAACGCTCGGAGACAATTGTCAAGGATAACACACAACGCGTAAGGAGTGTAAAGCAAAAGACACATCTGGATCACCATAAAGCGTAAAGATCAAAGCGGGACAATGCTTCCATAAAGCATTACAAGGGCCGCTAAATGTACAAAAGTACGTTACGGTGCCAAATCGCGCCCACTACCACAAAAACAAAAGCAATGTACAAGTTGGCAGCAGCCAAGATCTCCCACCTAACATCAACTGCAGGATCTTCATCTTCTAAGGCTCAACCAAGGGAATATTTCACGCCGCAAACAAAGATAACTTGTGATGCGCATACAAAAATAATCTTAAGTCTGTGACCCCTAAGACAAAATAATCGAGGTTTAAAATTTCTGGGCTTATCGCTTTGCAAATCACGATCCACAAAAATTTGGGGGCATTTGATGAGGTTTATTCTAGAAATTATCAAGCCAAATTGATAGAACATCAACCAAAACATGCAAGAATGAAAGTCAACCCGATCGAGTGAGCTGCGCGCAAGGACCACGCTCGCTCGAATGAGCCTAAAATCAACCTCAAGGCACACATGCACACGGGCGCACAATACCCAAGCACTCATGGCACCCGAACGCGCCCTGCATGCCAACGCGCACCACACGCGCACAACCCGCAAACACGCACACAGCACGAGCGCAACGCTAGTGCTGGCCTTACCCGCGCGCAGCGCGTAGGCGCTTGCCTTCCCACGCAACCCGCCTTGCATACGCGCGCGCCCAGTGCGCCTTGCCCGCACCTAGCGCCTGTCGCGCTCACGCGCAGTGCACAAGCACGCGCTTGTGCACGCAGCCCGCTCGCGCACGCATTGCACGTGTGCAGTGCGCTAACACGCGATGCACGCATCGGCGACCGCCGCTGCCGCCTTTAGTCGCTTCCGGCCGTCGTCGCCGCCGGGAAGCTATCCCGGGCCGCCCGAGGGGCACGTCCATTATTTTGTGAAAATTGGTGATCCAGGTGGCCGAAAAGGAATGACGTCATTTGCTAGCTAAGAATCCGCCCCGACGAAAGTACCAGCACGCCCCTCCAAAAAAATAAAAAAGTCCTCGGGCCTTCATTTGAAAATAAGCAACTCCAGCGACTAGAGAGCTCTTAGGTTTTCCAGCGAGCATTTAAGACTTAGATCGTTCCTCCGCTTGGAATTCGATATGCTCGCTCTCTAGGCCGCTTTGCATTCAACGCTTAGCGCTCACGTGGATGCACCCGTGAGCACAAGAGACAACGTCAGAATAATACTCTCCTGGATGCTTGCTTCAAAGCTCCGCGGACTCCAAAGCTTCAAGAACTTTGCAATTTTTTCAAAAGAACGCTCACATCCAAGCCCCAAAGACTTAGCCAAATCTCCACTCCAGAAGAAGGCAAAGAGGAGAACTTTAGAGAACGCTCTCGTCAAAGCTCCGTGGACTTAAATTATTTTTCTGCTCTTTCTGTATTAAAGCTTGTAACAGAGAGGCAGTATCACCCTCTGAGGAGACTTCCAGCACTTGTAAACTCAAAACTATATAGTGGATTTTGGTCTGACACAGATCCAGTCACGTGGTTGTTCAACATTTTCAGGTTTTCCACGATAAAAAAACTTCCTGTCATTGTTGTTATTTTCCATTGATTGTTTGCGTGCTCAGTCTAACTCCAAGCTAAGGCGGTTTGATTCTTTTGACCGGAGGAAAACATGGTGACCCGTAACAAAATGAGTCCCAAAAAATATGTGGACACGTGCTTCTACTGTAGAAAATGGGAATTTCAACAAGAGGGGTCCAGATCTTTTAAGAAATTTGAGAAACTCTTTGTCAAAATTCACTGGCGTGTCGTGTCAAAGATGTTGTGGTATGTCGTGTCGAAGAAATTTAATAAAGGAGACATTATTAAAATAAGCAAATTATAGCAGTTGAGTAAAGAAGATGTTGTGTTATGTCATGTCGAAGATGGCGGTAGCGCTTCTTTTAGAGATTCCGAAAAAGCTATGAGTAATGAAGAAGGTGAAGGTAAAAAATGATTGCAGATATATCAATTAGATTTATATATGTCATCTCCACAAAATTTAATTAAACAAGTTAGCCCTCAGATCATATTTCTTTTTTTATAATCAAAAAATATTTAAACGTCTTCATCATTCCAGACACTTTTCTCTCTTATCCAGACACAATTTTTTACATATAACTAGTCAAAATTCATTGGCTCGACGAGAGAAATTCAAATTCATCATCTATTTTACCAAAATTCTTAGAGGGGTCCGGGCCCCCGCCGGCCCACCTTTAGATCCGCCCCGGATGGTCTCCCTTGGTTGTCTTTTCGAGAAAGACTGTCATTAAGTATGTCAGCGGTATTTTCAAGAAGTTATCATTAAACTCATTAACTTTATTAAAAGTAATTTAATATGCATGATTATTTATGCATTAAGCTAAAATAACTGATAGTATATTTATTTTAAGCTTTATTAATTAATTGTTATGAGCGGAGCCCTGTATATGTTGAGCTCGAGGTACTGTCGCAATTGGCTTTAGGGGCGAAACCCCGTGTCTGTCACTAGTATATTATAGAGTAAAAATATTCGACCCTATGCAATTTTCAATAGGAATAATCTTTAATTTTTCATAATTGTTGGGGTTCCCACTAAAGCCTTCCGAGTCAAAATCGTGTAAAGCGCTCAAGCGAGCCAACCCGACAAGTGAACCACATTCGCTCAAAAGGTCCAAGAGCCGCCCAAAGGGGGCGCAATAACGGGTGAACACCGCGTATGCGCACGGGTCTCGGCCGCTCGCACGGGTCTCAGTCGCACGTGTGCATCTTGGAGATCATTTGAAGACAAGCAACCAAAAATACAAGAGAAAGCCCTAAGGTTTTTTGGCAGGAACGTGGAACTTAGATCATTCCTTCGGTCTGAATTTCCTCGTTCCTTCGCTCTGAATTCTTTTGGTTCACTCTCAATATCAAGGCTAAAAAATGATTTAGCTTTTTATTTGTGGACCTGTGGTAGCCTGTTTTTTTAATTAAATAAAACATACAAATTAATTAATTTTCATTTTTAAAAATTTAATTTTTTAAAAAAGAACATGTAATTTTGAAATTTTTGTAAATGAGTATGCTAAAGTCAGATAGAATGATGATGTATTATATAAGCAATTATCGGTTTATATGCAAATTAGCTAATGTTAATCGCAACCCGCATTTGGCTAATCACACCCCAATTTTTTATTTCTCTTTTTCTTATGTTTTATCGCAACTCAAAAATTAAAACCTCTAACCCTTTCACTTACTCTATTTAGGCTCCGTTTGGGGGGACTTATTTTCACCGGTCAAGCGTTTAGGTCCGATTCATGCGGTCGTAACCGCTTGACCGGTGAAAATAAGTCCCCCCAAACTGAGCCTTAGTGTCAGATCCTCCTTACTGAAGCCCGGCGACGGAGACCCCCTCCCCACTCTTTCTCGTTGAAGCTGCGCGGTATGGAGGCCTCCTACGTCCTTCCTCACCCCTGAACCCGCCGACTTCTTCTTCTTCCTTCAACCAGCCCCAGGCCGACAAAGACCTCCTTCCACCTCTTGCTCGATGAAACTGTGCGGTACGAAGACCTCCTACCACCTTCCCCATTCCTCCTCCATGAACCCGCATACGTCATTTTCCTCCTTCAACCAGCCCCATGCCGCTTCCGTTGAAGCCGCGTAATCTAGTCAATCCCATTTGTTCATTATCGGCCTTGTTTCAACCCCCCAAAATTAGGTAAATGTTGCAATAATGTCTTCACTGGTAGTTGTAGCATTTCAGATATTATTTAGGGTATTCATATTGCTGAAATATTGTCTTCAGTTGTAGCAATTACTGGTAGTTAATTTAGTTTGTTGTCATTTTGCTACAATATTTTCTTTTGTTACTGGTAGTTGATTTTGTTTATATGTATTAGTATTCATATGACTTGATTTAAATGTTGCAGTTTTCTATGAGTTGATTTAATTTGTTGATGCAGTAATATCTTTAGTTACTAGTGTTGTAGTTGTTCAGATGTTTTTTAGGTATTTCTACTGTTTGATTTAGGCTCCGTTTGGGGGGACTTATTTTCACCGATCAAGCAGTCACGAACGCATGAACCGGGCCGTAATTAAGGTCTGGTTCATGCGGTCGTAACCGCTTGACCGGTGAAAATAAGTCCTCCCAAACGGAGCCTTAGTTTGTTATTGGTAAGAGTATTCACTTATTTTGCTCTTTTTGTAGGTTATTCTTATATGAAGGAGTTTTCAAGTGATAGCATCAAAATGTTAGAGTATGGTGCAATTTAGTCTTTACTTATAACTAGAAAGAGTGAATTATTTACTAATTGATTTCAATATAACAAGCTTTTATAGGATTCTCAAACCCATTTTTCATATTTTTCTAGATGTTAATAATGAAAATGAAGAAATCTTTGAAAATGTAGAAGTGAATGTTGATAGTCACTTTGACATAGACACATTGTTGGATTCTAAAGAAGACTTAGGCTCTGTTTGGCGCGGCTGCAGCGATTGAAAAAGCAGTGGTGCAGTGGAATAATCGGCTGTTTTACAGAGTGATGACAGAATCTGTGAATCTGTTTGGAAAAACACCGTTTACAGTGTTGTTTTGTATTTATGTTTTATAAATATGATTTAAATAATACTATATTTATTAATTATATATTATTTTATAAATATTATATAAATAAAACATTATAATAACTTAATTCTATAACGTAATAATTATAATAATTATAACTTGATTATAATAATTATTAACTTTTAATAACAATTTAATTATAATAATTATTAACTTAATTATATAATATTAATTTGATATATAACTTATTATTATATAATTAATTTAGGGTGTTGTTATTAGCAAACCCACTTTCGTTTCTAGCAAACCAGAAAAAAACAGATTCAGTCATTTTTTGCATTTTTTTCTCTTCCCAAAAATTACTACTAGCAAACCAATCTTGCTTTTTGACAATTTTTGTATTTTTGAATTTTGAGCCCCAAATATTTCTCATTTCGAGATCAACAACTTTCATGTTGATCGTTTTTTGATTTGAAGCCGTTTAGGCCTCCAATTTGGGCCATAAAAAAGACATGCACGGAACGTACAGATTTTCGGCGTGACTTTTTTCGGGGCCCAAATCGGAAGTCTAAACTACTCTTAATCAAAAAGTGTTCAACATAAACGTTGTAGATCTCGACGAGATCTACAACTTTCATGTTGAACATTTTTTGATTTAAAGCCGTTTATGCCCCCGATTTGACCCCCGAAAAAAGTCACGTCGATCCCGGGCTTCCGTACATATATACGACGCAACTTTTTCAGGGGCCAAATTGATCGTGTAAAGTGCTTCAAATCAAAAAGTGTTCAACATGAAAGTTGTAGATCTCGACTCATGAAATTGTACGTATAAGACGCAGTTCAAAAGGACGTATATATTCTTATATACACTTAACTCGTATCTACAACACATCCTTATAGGAATTAGAAATCAAATATATTTCTAAACCGACCGATATTTTGTTTATAGATTTTGGTGCAGATAATGATATTTTGTTGAAAAAATAGTTTTGAACATACTAAACATTTGCGGCATTTTGACTCATCTATAATGCTAATATAAGTGGTTGAATGAATACATTTGAAATCATTTGTAATGTCATTATATGCAACGGGTTATTTTGAAAGAATGAATATTTTAAACAAAATTTAATTTTTTTTTAAAAAATTATGTTGGTTTGTTAGTAACAAAATGATTTTCAAATAGCCATTTTAAAAAATGAGGGTTTGCTAATAGTAATGGTTTGCTAGAAATCAAACTGGTTTTGCTAGTAACAACACCCTTAATTTAATATATAACTTATTATGTATAATTATTTAATAACTTATTATATATAATTATATAACTTATTATATATTATAATAAATAAAAAAGTACAGCAGCGCTGCAGCCAAAAGGCTGCAGCGCTGCTGCTATTTCTCAGTCGCAGAAAAATTCCGCGAGTGGGAAATAGCGGGCCACCGCTATTATTAGCGGTGGCAGATGCCTCTGTTGCTGTTCAAAATTTTGTTTGGCGGAGCTTTTTGAAAATCCGCGACTCACTGTACCTAAAACGCCGCGCCAAACAGAGCCTTAGTCAAGTGGGTTCGTGGTGTTGGTAGAAGTTTGGATTATGTAGTAAATATAAAATCGTCAGATAAGCTGAATGAGCGACCAAAGCCCCGTGTATTTCTTGACTGTGATAGGGGGTAAATACCAAGAAAATCAGAACAAGAAAGTTGAGTGAATAAAGGAATGCGTAGACTATCATCAATGTGTTGTGAGTGTTCATTTTCACTTAAAGGGCAAAGACAATTAATTACTGAAAAATGAAAGATTTACAAATTACGGGGACACAATCATGAGAGAGTCTAACTGAAAGCACATGTTTATGCAAGAAGATAAGGAAGAGGGAAAAATGGTAGAACATATGTACAATTCTAGGGCCAAGTTATGCAAAATACTGTCCGCAATAAAAAAGAAAAATAGTGGAAATACCACGATTATTATGACAATTTATAAACGAGTGGATGAAGTTACTAAGGAAATATTTTGATGGAGGAACGCCTATATAATATTTAAGTAAGTGTGAATGATGTGAGTTATGTTTCTTTTAACCAAGAATTCGCTACCAATAACCAATTAGGAAGGTTGCTTTTTGTACATCTGATTTCTATAAAACTAAGTAATATGTTTCCAATAATATTTCAATTAGACTTCACATATTAGACAAATCGTTATTATATGTCATTACTGTCAGTGGCGGATCCAGGAATTTTGCAATGAGGGGGCACAAAATTTTTTCTTAAATGAAACAACAAGATATGTGAACTAGAAATGAGTTTGGATGCTTTTTCCTGAATGTTTTTCCCTCTCATCCTCTACACCTTGCTTAGCAAGAAGTTTGAATGCTTTTTCCTAAGAAAAAGAAGAAGGAGAAGGATACCAGCACGGGAGGAGGATACCAGCACGGGAATGACGAGAAGAAGGATACCAACACGGGAATGACGATCCAGCACGATCCAACACGGGAATGGCGATCTGGGAATGGCGATCTGCGCCTCACACGGGAATGGCGATCTGCGCCTGGCACGGGACTGCGGGAGCAGCTAGGGCATGACCGCACGGGAATGGCGGAGGGTAAAAATGGCTGGTTAAAAAAAAAATTGGGGGGGGCACCGGTCTGGGCGAACCAAGTCTAATCAAACTTTTCAAAAAATTTGGGGGGACACGTGTCCCTGTGGCCCCCCTCTAGATCCGCCCATGATTACTGTGCATTTGTCGGAGTCACATCAACAAATAAGATTTTTTTTTTCACTTTTATGTCAAATAAACCAAATTAAGTTATAAAATGGGTTTGTACAACCCCGTATTTGTTGAGTGGGTCCAGCTAGCCCAAAGGCTGAGAGCAAGTGCTCAGTTTCATCATGCACTCACGGCTTGTCCAGTATAGTAACAGGTGAGCAGAGCCTACAAGCTGATGTTTCGCCCGTAGGCGAGAGGTAGGGTGACGAGCGCCCAGCTTCATCGGGTACTCGTCGGTCGGGCGAGTGGCGAGTGCTCAATCTCATCAGGCACTCGTCGCTGAGGCGAATGGGCTGGGGTGCGTTGACTCGTCATTAGTGGATATTCATTTCCATTTTCCAACAATTCGATTCTGATCTGCCATTAGCCCCTCAAAATAACGAAGTTTCCTTATTGACAGACCACTTTGGGATGCATTTCCTTATTGACTAGCTTTGGTTGGCAGGAGCTTCAACTCATCATTCATCGTGGTCTCCGGGTGGGTGGTCGAAAGTTCCTTTGGCCCTCCAAAGGTGCTCGGTCCAGCATTGATTTGAGAGGGGAAGCAATCCAAGATCTTCCGAGTGTTTGGCGGGACCTCCTCGCTGCGGCTCGGGGTCTGTTTGAGGTTGTTCCGGTGGAAAGGTTTCCAAACTCTAAGTCCACAGCTGAGACACTAATTTGATAGAAGTAACAGCGAGCTACACCTCGGGTCTGAACTCTTCGTTGAACCGCGATTTCTGTGTTCAACAGAGTCCTTAATTATTTCAACTCCATACTGAAGTCGAATTTCCACCGAATGCGTTTGTGACGGATAGAAAGAAAGCTTTAAAGAAGGCTATCAGAATTGTTTTTCTAAGAATAAAAAAATATTTTATATAAAGTGCACATTAATTGAATATTTTAGTAAATTGCAAGAAGTGTTTTAATAAGGGGAAAGACCTTTGAAAGTTTTATAGGTGTATAAAAAATGGTAAATGCCCAAACGAAAAAATTTAGTATGTCATTAAATAAGCTTGTGGTTGATGACTTTAAAGATTATTATGAGGTTGTGAATTGTGATATATATCATGACAGCATGGATAAATCCATACAAAACTTATATATATTGTTTTTTGTTGGATTGATAAATATCTTTGATAGGGACCCCTTAAATTTATAAATAAAATGGACTACAAATAACAATGGGGTGTGCCAATAGACCCACCTCTTCCACTACCTTTGTGGGGAGAGAGGGGGTTGCCCCCCAAACTACCCACTCACACCATGACAAAGACCGCACGCTAACACACACACTTGCTAACAACGACAATCGCCTTTGTAAAGTTGGACACCCCGGCCGAGCGGCCACTATCGTCGTCCGACCAACCACACGTCTGCAAGGCTAGCCTCATGGCCATATGCGACCCCCTTAGCCACCCATTCGTACGTCGATCGCGCATCCCCTTGGCCGCCCGGCGCCCGACCACTCCACCGCGCGGCCACCCCGTCACACGACCATGTCGGCCACACGACCACCTAGCCGCGCAGAACCCAGCCACGTAGCCATGTGTAGGTCGCGCGACCATGCTGCCACCACCACACGACCGCCCTGATCGGGCAACCCCGCATGTCTACCTCATGCCTTCATGTGACCGCCATCGTACCATCGTCGTCGCACCCCATCATTCACAAACCACCTATCATGGGTGTGCGTATAGTGTAATATCACATTATGGTTGCGCGTATAGCGAAATATCCATCATATGTGTGCTCATAGCAAAATATATGGTTACGCGTGTGCGGATAATCACACTCTATAGCAGACTAATTACCAAAATGCCTCTCCAAATATATAAAAGGGGGCCTAGAGCTCGTATTTGAGATACTTTGTCTTCAATATCCGAGAGAGTTCCAGAGAATTTCTTCGAAGATCTCCTAGAGTCCTCCCTGCGCCCTCGAAGTATTCCCTCAAAGATTTTCTTTAGCTATGAAGACTATTCGAAGATCTCCCCCAGAGCTTGAAGATTCATTGGAGGATTCCTATCAACACTTGAAGAAACTCCTCTAGAGTCCGAAGATTCTCTGTAGATTGCTCGAAGATCTCCCTTTCAACTCTAAAGACCCCTTCAGAGCCTCAAAGATATCCTTCGCTCCTTGAAGGTTGTAACAACTCATGTTTTAAACATCAAAAAAGGGAAGATTTAAATCAAGTAAAAATGATATAATGGTGATTTTGTAATTACCAAAGAAGTTACCCTCTTATTCATAGCCGCAGCCCCCTTATAAAAACACATTGTATTCGGTCTAGGGCTCCCGTCTCCCGCTCCTATTTTTGCCCAACTCAGCGTCGTAGCTTTTGCTTCCCGCTTCTGCCTTCCGATCGCGTGTCTCCCGCCCTTCCTCTTCCTCTGCGCCTAAGTTGACGCTTCCTCCCGCTCCAGGCGTTGATAACTTTCCTCCTCCTTCCTCTTGCCGGCGACCCCATCCCCTCTGTGCGCCGACAACAAGTTCCCCCCATTTCCTCCTCTTTTCAGATTTTCCTAACTTTTTTTGAAATTAATTATCTCCAAATTGGGTATATGTGATTCAGATTTTTGCTCATCATTTAAGCATCTAATCCTGATTTATTTTTGATCTTTGGTGCCGCTTCTCAATTTAATTTGTGGGATCGCTCAAATTTTCTCCAATTTAGGGTTTTCCTCTCCTAAGTGCCGCCAAATCTCTGTTTCTTCATGACATCTCCTCTTCTCTCACTTTTGAGAAAGGTAAATTTCTATACCCTCTCATGTTTAAGTTTTTTGATGAAAAATACATATGTTAGCGTAGGATTTTTATTATTGGCAAGTATCGCTTTCGGCGTTCTTGCACAGGTTAAAATAAGGTTTCTAATTTTGCTTGCACCGCTTAGCCGTCGTCGTCAGTTTCAATCGTAATTACGATAAGTAGAGATCCCTCTCTTACAAACATTGAGCTTAAATTAGTGTATCTGATTTTATGATTATTATGACATCGCTCTTGAATATTTGATATGTCAAATGAATTAAAATCTTGAATACCTAACCTGATAAGTTAATATTTTAGGGTTTAATATGTTTGAAATGTCATGGGTTTATGATCGTGAATTATTTTTATTTGAATTATTGAACATGAACAATATTGTCATGATAATAATTAGAACAAATTTTAGTTATCAAATATATGATTGATGTTTTATATCATGTTCGTAACATACATATTTTACTTGAAAGAAAATTTGCGTCTAAAAATGGTTTAATCTAGATGATTACTTGTTAACCTAGAGCCGATGCATGTCAAACTTACTTTTGCGATTTACTTGAAAAAATTCTTCTTGTTAATGAAATCTTAACCTCCCAAACCCGCAATGTTCAAAACTCACTATTTAGTTTTGGGTGTCATCTAATTTTTGCTTCTTATGCATGCTTGGTTGCAAGACTTTGGTAATTATTGTTCTATGACTTGATTCTTTTCTTTGTTGCAAAATTGTTACTGCTAGAATCACAATCTATGAATCATTTAATTCATTAATATCACAAACAATCATTGAAAAGTAATGTTTAGTTGATGTAACACCTTAACTAGAGTTTCCGCTTGTTTTTGTAACCAAAACAAATAAATGGTCATAGCAAAAACAAATTTTCTGATAAACCTTACGTCTGAACTTGAATATGAATCATGTGCATCAAATAAAAATTCTTACATCTTTCATTAGACACAATTTATGTCATTACTTGAGCAATTTATACTATACTCCGGAGTATACTAATAATTATAGTTGTTTATGCTTGACTCTTTTATCTGTTTGTTTTTTCTAACTTTGCCTCATAATAATTGGCACACAAATATTTCTGATCCCTCTACTCATACTTTATTTTATTTTGCCCACTTTTTTATTTCAATATTCTGAGGTTTTTTTCCTTCTTATTTTGAAATTTGCCTTAGTGTCCATGACTGCACCGCCTGCTATCTCGAGCTCGATCTGTGTCAAGTTCCGACCTCTGGAAGCAATTATTCAAATGATATACTTAGGGAGTTAAAACGAAAGTTGTAATAACTCATTGATCCATCAACAAGCCAAACAACTAAGCCTTTAGTTAAGACTTCGTTTCGCATGGCACGGTGGTGGCGGTCATGAACATGAGTGTTAAATTGTCATTCGTTAATGCCCACCTAAGAAACTTCATCCACTTTTATGTTCAAACGGATGATATTTGTTATGTGATCCTTAACGAATGATGATTTAACTCACGTGATTACCATTGCCACCAATGTGCTAAACGGAGCCTAAATCGCATTTAAAAGATGGTTCTAAAGCGAGTTATAAGAAATTTAGCGACAATCCAAAATCCACAAAGCGTGATCCATCCCATTTTGAGTATGTCTTACATGGAGGAAAATGCATTTGAACAAAAAAAAAGTAAAAGGCTCTTCTAAAATTGAAAGCACGCAAGCAAACTATTTATAAAAATGTTAATCCCTTGATTTCAAAGAAATTGATGGATCATGTTCGGAAGCAGTTGCATTCTTATTTATCACATGATATTATGGAAGTTATTGATGTACTTGTCGATGAACATTACAAATATAAAGTAATTAGTCAAGCATTAAAGATTGTGGGCGATTGAGGACAAATTCGGTTCGATCCACATGAAGAAATTGAAAATCAAATTCTTATTTATGGTAGCATATTTGAGAAAACAAGGAGGTAAGAATTACTATAGTCTCTTGAATGCAATACAACTCTAATAACTTTAGACAAATGAATGTTGATGCCAAATATGAGACTCGTTATCGCTTCATGCTACAATATAGTATTATTACAACTATCTAAAGTTCAATCATTCACATTTATTCTGTTACAGTCATCTCCATCAGTAGAACCGAAAATTGTTTTTATTGTATTTATCAATGATAATTATTTCATTGATCTTCTCATGCATTATGGATATCTATTACTGTTGATTTTCCCTCTATGGAGAAGGTATTTGGGAGAAATAGCACAAATATAGGAAACTTTATTTGCTTCAAAGATGGTAATGATGGAGAGCAATATTGGACCACTACAACATTTTTAGTTGTTAGCAACACCTGCTTTTGTAACACGGGCATAGACACCACCACCTATGACCATTATTTTTGTTATTTTGGCAACACTTGACAGTTTTAGACAACCATTTTTAAGTGTTGCTAAAGACAGAAAATATTGTAGTGGACGTTCAACTGCATTCATACATTTGGATGACGCTTCTTCCAAAGATATGACAAATTTAATTCATATTGAGTAAATTATGTGACATGTGATATAGTAAAAGATAAAAAATTATTTTTGACAGTTTAATGCAAGATATTATGATGCTCCTGTAACTATCGATATCAAGGTCAGCGGTTGTATGCTCACATAACAGAATTGGTTTAAGCTTTTCAAGATTGATAAAACTATTTTGTACAAATTGATCTTAAATCCCCATCCTCATCCCGAATCTGATTTGATCGGGTGCATGCGAGTGAGCACGAGTACATGTGTGATTCATAGATGTTAGGGTTGTGGAACACTTCCGGTCCTCTTGTTTCTCACACCGGGTTAGCCTACGTGAGCTTAGAGGAATCGAAGTGTGATCCCCCTCCGACATATCTGGCGCCGACGACAGCGGGGGTCTGGGGGCAGCCGCCCCCGGCGGAGGTCCCGCTGACCGGACAGCTCGTTCGACGATCGCCGATCGTCGACCCCAGCGATCGTTCGACGATCGCCGATCGTCGATGTCCACGGATCGGTCGACCATCGTCGTTCGACGATCGCGGTTGCCGATCGTTCGCCGATCGCCGATCGTCGATGTCCACGGATTGGTCGACCATCGTCGTTCGACGATCGTGGTTGCAGATCGTTGAACGAACTTTGCTCGTTCGACGATCGCGGATGCGGAAGTCTATTTATATGTTTATTCCCCATTTAGGGATACAGACGAATCGATCTTTTTACATACTTGCGGCGGCGTATTCTTTTGGAGGCGTGTACGAGGTTTTCCGTCGGCGTCGATCCAGAAGGTATTCTTCTACTGTTTTTTCTTGTCCAGGAAGAAAGAAGGTAGGATCGGGTTTAGATCCTTGTAACCTTTGGTGTAATCTGTAACTTTCTGGTGAATACAAGAAGAGAGAAGAAGGGGAGAGAGGACGTAACCTGGTTTGGGTGAACCTCTGTATATCGCTGTGTTTGTGATTGTTCTGTTTTTTGTGCTTTGTGATTTGTTGTTCACATTCAGATTTCTACTTCTCGGCGCTCCGAATTTCCTACAATAGATTCTCCTTATGTTTCTTTCAACATAATAAAAATGAGTGAATTTATTTATATACTCTTTATTTGAGTGGATGTTGACAAGGTGGGAATAATGTTTCATTATTTCTCATGAAAGCTTTCCCTTCGTATTTTTGGAGTTTCCTCCGTATTGGTTTGAGTTTTTCCTAGAAATTGATGTATAGTCCAAACACCAAATACCATAAGGACTCTATTAAATATTAGTGAAATAAATATTTTAATTAATAATTTTCTAACATTTATCACTCCGCGTAGCCTAGCTAAATCAACATCTAACAAAAACTTTGGCGTTGGATTGAGTCAACCCAGCTCAAACTCCAATCAGATTGAACCGCGGGCCAATTTCGAGCATAATTTTTTTGTTACTTTTGACACGATGAATTGCATTAATTTGTTTCTTTTTATATATATTTGTTTTGACACACTAACTAATATATATTTTGAGAAAATTTTGCGAGCGGCATATCAATTGCTCGGAAGATAAAGACTCCGTTCGGCACGATGGTGACGGTCATAAACACATGGGTTAAACCGTCATTCGTTAAGGATCACCTAACAAACATCATCCGTTTGAACGTAAAAAAGACGTCATTGAATGACAATTTAACCCTCACGTTCATGACAGCCGTCAGAGTGCCAAATGGGGCCAAAATGTTTCATCTTATTATAGTGTGAGAAAACATTTTGATTCTCAGGCTGAGAATATCAAAATGATGTACATACACATAAGGAATGACTTTTTTCCTCCAATAGAAATGGAGGAAAATCGACTAAATAAACGGGTCCAAGATTTTTTGCAAAATATTTTGCTATGTGCGCTTTTCTCAGATTTGTGCGCAAGCAGATCCGACAGTAAAATCTCCCAGATCAACGGCGCAAATTTGTTTGGACTGTGCTACGATCACTTTTTAATACGGCCGTATTCGAGAAATACGGTCTTATTTTACGGGAAATGTCCTGCGTCGTTGAAATCTGGGATCATACGGTCAAATCTGCTCGCACAAAAAAATATATATAAATACTAATAAAAAATGACTTCAGATTTTTTGGAGGTTTTCCATGTCAAAGCGCAACGTATAGGAATTAGGAAGAGAATATTCGCTAATATAAATATCCTAAATATATATATATATATCACTATCACGTAGAAAAATCAAAGTCACAAGCGTGTGAGACTATGCTGCACGCTCCAACGTCGCCTGCATATGGGGATTATTAATCAACAACTATGAATCTGAATTGAATTTGTGAAATATCAACTCATGCTTAGTTTAATTTATTTCATAAATATACGTACATATATTTCATTTTACGGCTTGGTTCCGGTCGGCGCTTCGCTGACTTCATTTGGAGTAAATGTCATCGGACGGTGGGTTAACAAACGGGCGCCGGCGGCGTTTGCTCCGTTTGCACCAGCAGCAAGGAGGAAACAGCCCCGATCCGCTCTGTTTCGACCCCTGACTCTTCCCTTCCGGTACGGTTCCAAAGTTCTGTTTCGACCCGCCGGCTACACCCGCCACCGCCGAACCAAATATAGCCAAAATCTTATCAACAAATTACGAGCAATGAGTCGAGGTCTGCAACTTAATCCGAGGATATTTAGGCTCCGTTTGGCACGGCGGTGGAGGTCATGAATGTAGTGTTTATGAACCATCCTTCGTGAACCTTGGACGTAAGCACACCTAAGGAACATCATTCACTTTTATGTTTAAAACTAGTTTTCTTTTCTTTGTAGCGGTCATAATCGGAGCAAAAACCTCGCGTCAAACAGAGGCTTAATTAGAGGATTTTTTATCCCAAGATGACAATTTTCCGCTCGAGTTAATTATCAGCTTTGAGCTTCAGCAATGTTCGCCATAAGATGGAAGCTCCGACCGAAAAACTTAAGAGGCTCTAAGAGCAAATATGAGATCTCTTTACCACCTTTAGGCTCCATTTGGAGGAACGTACGACCGCATGAACTAGATTTTAATTAAACTCTGGTTCATGCGGTCGTAACCGCTTGACCGGGAAAAATAAGTCCCCCTAAACGGAGCCTTAGTCTCATTTGGGGGACTTATTCCGGTCCGATTCATGCGATCATAACGACTTTACCAATATAAGTCTCCTCAAACGGAGCCTTAGTCTCATTTGGGGAATATGGAGTAGCTTGAATAGTAGAAGATTTGATATCTTAAAATAACGGTGAATGGTTGCAGCGGCGGAATTAGGAATTTTACAAAGTCCTCGCATAATAAATTAACTTATAATTCAAAGGCAACAATATTGCAAAATTTGCACACCAACAATGATTAGATGAGAGTGAACATAAATAATTAAATTCTTAATCATTAAATATATAAAGAAGACATAATTATTTACTTTAGCATAAGGGGATGCTATTAAAAAAAATTAGTCAAATACAGACTCATTTTAATAGAACTTCTAGAGAGTTGGGGCAGTTGCAAAATTCCTTACCATGATTATTTATTAATATAACATGTAATAAAAAAGAGCAATGTTATAAGCAGTTTGAATTGAGCTATTTGAACCACAAAATACCTAAATTCTCTCAGTTTAATCGTATCACGAAAAAACACAACTCTGGCGTTCACCACGAACTTCTGCTTTGAGTCTTTCTTGGAGCACTCCGCCCGAGCGGATTCTATTCCGGCTTAATGAGGGAGACAGTCCTCAACTATCCTGATCTTGTGCACAGAGTTGAGGTATAGATCGCGGTTGATGAAGCAATCGAAGCTCATCGCCGACAGTTTGAAGGAGTGAAGAGGAAAAGAGAAGAACCAGCCCCGCAACGAAAAGAAAAGAGCCGGAACAACATGCGGCCACAGAACCGCCGTGGGGAACACCCCCCTCCCCCCCTCCCCGAGCTTATCAGAAGTATACACTGCTTAAAAACTTCTGATCAAATGTGTTCCACGCAATCTGGGATAACCAAATACTGCATAGGCCAAGTGAGATCCCATAAAATAAGGGAGATCGATCAAAATATTGCGAGTTCCACAGAGGAACATGACACACCACCGAGGAGTGCGTAATGCTTAAGGATGAGATTGAACGTCTCATCCGGCAAGACGTCCTTGAGAGGTTCTTACAAGATCAGATTTTTAACCAGTCGGTACAACCAAGAAAAAAACAGCCACCTAAGCAACATGACGCGCGGGGGACTAGGTAAGTGGTTGGAATCATGGAGACCATCACCGGCTCCCCCTTTGCCATCATCAATTCTATTGCCCAACACTAGTGAAAGGATCAGAATATGTAGCCTACGCAAACCATTATCATCGAAGAAGAGTACTTGAAGTGTACAACCCCATATTTGGCAAGTGGGTCCCTCAGAAGGGGTCAGAACCCAGAAGGGTTGTTCAAGTTATTTTGGGCTAGGTGAGTCGAGTAGGAGGGTGGTTGGGTCTTTCCCCGGCTCGCGTGTGGAGTCAGTTGTAGGCTAGCATGGGGACTTCTCTTGGAGGAGAAAATCGTTGGCAGACCACTTTGGGCTGCGTATAGTAAAGCGAAAGGCGGGATTCCGCTATGTGCAGACTAAAATTGGAAAAAAATAGACACTTAAGGACACCTTTGGAGGGATCAATTCTTTGACTTCTTCCTCCTTTGGTTAGCTTTGGTTGACTTACAATGTCCTCCAAGGTGCCCAACTCAGCATTGGCTAGGGTGGGGAGGCTCTTTTCGATCTCCCGGGTGTGTAGCGGGACATCCACGCTGCAGTTCAGGGTCTGTTCCTAATTCCAAGTCACCGGTTAGACGCTCTTACTCAGGAGAAGTAGGTGCGGGCTACCCCCTTTGGGTCCGAACTCTTCTTGGAGCCAGTTCTGGTTCTAACATGAAGGGACTTCTCGTGTCACACTAGGATCCACTTGTCATCAGCGTGAAGATATGCGTCTAGAGGAAAAATTATTTTTAACACTTCAAGAGCTTCACAAAAATATCAAAAAATGTTACCAATCTCTTTGGAGGAACAAAAAGAAGAGAAAACTGTTGTACCTAACTGAAAGAAGGAGGTGAGACAGAGGCAGTGGATCAATTAACCAATATGAAAACCTAAAGATGCAGCACTGCATCTGAAGAAAAAAATCGGAATTAGGGCATTGGGTGGTAGTCTCATTTCACGGAGAGGAGGAAAAATACCTTGTAGACGCCGGAGGAATAAGCTCCTTGCTGACGTCGACGAAGAGGAGGAAGAAAGAGCGACACTTGGCTTGATTAGGCTGCCCTTGGCCGAAACAGAACAAGAACGACTTGAATGTGGGAGAATAGGAGTACCACCTTGCAGACGTTGGAGGAGGAGGAGCGACACTTGGCTTGATTAGGTCGCCGCCGGAGGAATGGCGAGGAAGTCTCGTGTGTGCGGGAAGAGGAAGGAAGCTAGGATATCCGGTGCAGGAAGGGACACAGGAAAGATTCAAGAATGAATGTTGAACCTTGCTGGCAATTTGGTAGCTTTAATTTTAATTAATTTTAGGTTTTTATAAATTTAATTTGTTAAATAATAGATTAGGTGTGTGAATAATATTTTTGGCTGATTTGAAAATGGTTAGGCAACATTTGTAAAGTGTTGCAATTTTTTTTGTAAAAAGACAACATGTCATAACTGTTGGCTAAAGTGAACCGTCAACAACAACATTTCAAAATTGGTCTCTATAAGGGCTTAGAGAACATTTATTAAATGTTGCACAAAAAGTGTTGCCTAAAGATGATAACTTATTTCAACACTTGTAAATTATCCTCTATCAAGGTTTAGACAATAATTTTATAAATGTTTCCAAGTATGTGTTGTTAAAGACCAAAAATATTGTAGTGTGGAGACCCCAGCTTTCGTGTCAAAAGGATACTGGTAGACAATGAAAGTTTGGTTAACGTCATATTCATGCCCGCCCTTTGCGGCATGAAGATCTCAAAGAAAGGACTCTAGCTAGCCTTCAGAACAGTCTACGACTTCAAGGGTGGACCTGTCCCGGTAGAAGGAACCATCACGCTCCAGGTGACATTGGGGGAGTTCCCAAAGCAGGCAATTCACAACGTACAATTTATGGCAGTCGAATTAGAGTAACCTTACAACACGATCTTTGGCTGACCGCTCCAGAAAGCTTTTGTGGTCATCCCCTCCACCCCACACCTTGCAATGAAGTTTGTTATTGTAAAGTCCCCTCAATCTAAGGAAATAATCTCCCGCCAAAGCGGAGCTAACCTAGTCAGGCGGACCATTACGGAGCTGCAACCCAAGCACCCCAACCTCTCTCCAGCCACTGGCGGGTTATTGGTGACCACAACCTCCCTTTGATGAGCGAAACTCTCCGATTAAGCGGGCAACACAAGGACTTCCCAGGAGGTCACCCATCCTGGTACTACTCCAGCTCAATTTGTGATGAGAAGTTGGAAAACTCTATAGTTAAGCGTGCTCGGGCTGGAGTAGTACCGCGATGGATGACCACCTGGGAAGTCCTCGTACTGCCCGCTTAACCGGAGAGTTTTGCTCATCAAAGGTAGACTATGACCACCAACAACCCGCAAGTGGCTGGAGAGGGGTTGCGGTGCTTGGGCTGCAGCCTGGTAACGGTCTGCCTGACAAGATTAGCTCCGCTTTGGCAGGAGATTGTTTCCTTGGGTCAAGGGGACGTTATAGTTACCCTAGTTGGAGTTGTTCGAGGAAATCAGAAAGCATATGATACTTACATCATATACAACCTAGACAACGAGGAGCTCCATGTGCCGACATAACCAGAACCTGAAAAGCACTTGGGGAAAGCCCAGGAATCGGGTAGGAATGCCTTACCATATTCCGACTTCATTTAATTTACTAACTTTTTACTTTTTGTATTAAATATAATCTCTAACTCTGAAGGTCGCAATACTAAACTTGCGCGTGTACTATTATCTATTTATTCCAATGCAATGTGTTTTATATGCTTCTAACTCAGCCATCACAGGAATGCATAAGGCCTATCCCCCGACCAGGCGCGGACCACAGCATGGTGGCCTTGCCATCATTACCCCAACTTGAAGGCCCGTTCTTTGCCCGCATAGTAGGGTATGACATCGTCAGGGATTAGATCCCTTGGTCATGCGCAGCTCGTAGTACGGTGGCATTGCCCACATTACCCTGGCTCGAAGGTCCACCATTTGTCCGCATAGTAGGGTACACCATCGTTCAGGGATGGTTTGTTTAGTCACGATCAGACCACATCACGATAAACTTGACCACACTACCTCGACTCAAGGGGTCTGCCCTTCATCCTTATAATGAGTTACGATGTCATCTGGGATCAGATCCCTCGGTCATGCACAAATTGCAGCACGACGGAATTGACCACACTACTTAGACTCGAAGGGTCTGCTTGTTGAAACTGAAAATCGGTCTCTTGTGGAGTTCACCCTTGGGGAAGGAGTGGTCGCGCACCTACTTCGCTCCTGCAAGAAAAACAACAAGGAAAAGAGAGCAAAGGACTAGACCAAGGGCCCGACGCGGAGGTCCCACTACACACCCGAAAGATCACTGAGCGCTTCTCCTCCTTAGCCAAATGCCGGGCTAAGGTACCTCAGAAGGCTCTAGAAGACTGGGAGACAAGTAAGCATGCCCTCTGAGGTACCCCTTGGATCCTATTTATAGATTTCTGAAAACGGTCTGCAAATAACTAACCTCTACCGGCCTGAAATTACTGAAAGTCCCTTGGGATGGTCTGCCAACAGCCAAACTCCGCTATTCTGAATAGCTATGTGCAGCCCACCTAGGTCTACCAACAGTGAGACTCCGCTATTCCAATCGGCTATTGGCAGGCCAGTGAGGACAAAATGGTAAAAACATCTCACGGACTACTGGGCGAGTATCCCTCAATAATCCCTGCTCGGCAAGGGCGGCGAGTGCTCGACGAGGTTGGCACCCGCCGCTTCCGCTCGGCCTTTGGCAAGTACGGGCCCGATTGGCCCTGCCCATCCGCTACTTGCCGAATGTGGGGGGGGGGGAGAAGAAAGGGCGTTGAGTGGAGAAGCATCACTCAACGCCAAGGCCAGGAGGGCGTTGAGGGCGTTGAGTGGAGAGGCATCACTCAACGCCAAGGCACAGTCTCGGCCTTCCCTGACCCCGCGCGCTTGGCAGGTACGAGCTCGCCCCTCAAAAACATCCCACCCCGCCTGGGCGAGTCAGAGTTACTGCCGAGCTCTTTAGGGAGAGTGCAAGTCGGCCGATGAGCAAACTTGCCCTACTTGACGTCGCGGCTAAAGGCGTTGAATGAGCTTGCCTTACTCGACACCAAGGCAGAAGGCGCTGAGTGAGCTCGCCTCACTCGACGCTAAGATAGAAGGCGTTGAGTGAGCTCGCCTCACTCGACGCCACGACAGAATTTGAAACCGGAAATCAGTCTCTTGTGGAGTTCACCCTTGGGGAAGGGGTGGTCGCGCACCTACTTCGCTCTTGCTAGAAAAACAACAAGGAAAAGATAGCAAAGGACTAGACTAAGGGCCCGGCGCGAAGGTGCCACCACACACCCGGAAGATCACTGAACGTTTCCCCTCCTTAGCCAAATGTCGGGCTAAGGTACCTCAGAAGGCGCTAGAAGACTGAGAGACAAGTAAGAATGCCCTCTGAGGTACCCCTTGGGGTCCTATTTATAGATTTCTGAAAACGGTCTGCAAATAATTAACCTCTGCCGGCCTGAAATTACTGAAAGCCCGTTAGGTTGGTCTGCCAACAGCCAAACTCCACTGTTCTGAATAGCTATGTGCAGCCCACCTGGGTCTGCCAACAGCGAGACTCCGCTCTTCCAATCGGCTATGGGCAGGCCAGCGGGGACAAAATGGTAAAAACACCTCACGGACTACTGGACGAGTAGTTTTTATTTTGGATTGCGGTTAAACCGTTGTTATGTCAAACATGAAACTTATATTCTATGACAGTGACGTTTTTGCTCAAACTCATCAAAGCAAAAACGCCTCGCCTTGCGCATGCGCAGAACCTTGTATTCATAACTAGTTTTATTGCTTGATTATCATGAAATGATTGCCTCCATTTGTAATATTGTATGCATTTGGACACCGAACTCCCAAGAGAGATCTCAGCACGGAGGGTTTCAATAAACAATAAATCCTTCACCGCATGAAATCTTTTGCCACGATGCGTTGTTGGCCATGAACGTCACAAAATTCGGTTATCATCATGCTTTTACGTCTCATGTAGGAGCCTGACAATGCTCATGGTACTGCACCAATGAGAAGCCTACAAAGGAGGTGGGGCCCGCGCATTTATGGCTTGTGCCATACACTTTTGCGCGGGGCCCGTGCATTTTGGGGCTTCTCATTGGCTCTCCGAACCATGCTCATGGTCAGGCTACTGACCCAAAAATTGACTCTCATGCAGGGGGAAAATTTTTTGTTCAGGACTTCGGACGATCCGTATGGTCCGGATTTAAATACTCATTTGGCTGTGGGCCCCCTGAAAACACTCCTCGAATTTTTTTGGAGCATCCCGTTCCGCGCGCCTCACCGTGCTCTCCCCGTGCCCTAGTTTTTCCCCGCATCTCCACCTCTTCCTCAGCTCCTGGCCGAAAAAATGGAGACCTAGCTGCTTGAGATTCGTTCACCCATCTCAACTCACCCCGGTACTGGAACCTGCAGTTCGTTTTGACAAGAAGCTGTCGAGACTCGGCGAAGCTTAGGCCTGCAGGAAGATAGATCGGTGAGTACATGAGAAAGTCTCATTAGACACCCTACACCTTCCTTGTAAAGTTTTCTTAGCTCTTTTCATGGCCATTGTTTTCAGGCGTTGTATTTACTCGAAAATGCCAGTTGATGGAGCAACAAATATACAAGACTCTTTCAAAAATGATCCTGTGGTAATATCCACTATTAGTTGTTTTTTTATCTCGTGCTGCAAGTTTAAACTTTTCTGAATATTTCTACTCCCAATAGGAGAAGATAACTTTTATTTTATGTTTTCAACTGCATTTGTAATAAGAAATACAACTGCAATTCAATGCAACTTTTTTTTGACTTTTATTTGCAGTTCCTTTCCAGTCTCTGAATAAACTAACCATTTATTCTATTTTATTAGGTCGACAGACAGACGGTTGTTTTCTCAATTGTCCATTCAGAAGACGAGGCGTATCATATGTATTGTGAGTATGCCCACATCATGAGATTCAGTGTTCGGAAAGAACATTTGAGCTACTGGACACACACAAGGACTATTAAATGTCGAGAGTTTACCTGTGCTAAAGATGGATTGAGAAAGGTGAGACCCTCCCCAAAAAAGTATCGTAAATTAGAAACACGCACGGGTTGTCCAACCCATATTTTTTAGCACCGATAAAGATGGTAGGAATTGGACAGCAACAAAGTTTATTGAGGAACACAATCACCCGTTAGCGATGGATAACGAGCAACACCTTCTGAGATTTCATCGCAACATTTCTAAAATGCAGGGTGACCTTATTAAGAACCTGACAGATGCCGGAGTTAGGATAGTTCATGCGTACAACTTTTTATCTAACCAAGTTGGTGGGATTGAGAATGTTGGTTTTACTAAATCCGATGCCTACAACTTTGTGCACTGGGAAAAGAGGGCGCTAATAGAAAGTGGTGACACTCTTAGTTTGTTGAAGATACTACAGGAGAAACAGTTAGATGACAACATGTTCTCATATGATATTCAAACCGATGAGTTAAATAGGTTGACCAGCTTCTTTTGGATGGACGGATACAACAAGACTGATTATGACTACTACGACGACGTAATTATTTTTGACACAACATTCAGATTTAATAAGTATAACTTGGCTTGTGCACCATTCATCGCTGTCAACAATCACTGACAGAATGTATTTATCGGTGGAGCTTTTATTTCTGAGGAGACTATCAATACATTTTGTTGTCTCTTCAACACATTTCTAAAATTTGTTAGGGAAAATAACCAACAACTATATTCACGGATCAAGATCAAGGCATGGTCATCGCTATTGAAAGAGTTTTTACAAGGACTTGTCACCGGTTATGTCAATGACATATCTCCAAGAAAGCGCTTACAAAAGTCGCATGCTTCAATATTGAGAAAAGTGTTCGCGGGATTTTTTATAAATGCTTGAGTAAGTGCGACAATGAGTTTGAGTTTGATAATTATTGGAATGAGATGATTAGTACAAGAAACTTGAAAGAAAATAGATGGTTGGAGGACTTACATAAAGTAAAGAGGAAGTGGTCTACAACCTTCAATAAGGATGTTTTAGATCTTGATATATTGTCAACACAACGAAGTGAATCTGCAAATAATAGATTGCATGGTTGTTCGAATGCTACTAGTACACTGGTGGAGTGTTTTATGGGATTGGAGAAATTAGTTGGGTCTTGGCGAAGAGGAGAACGTGACGAAGATTTTCGAGGCAAACAAGAAAAGATAAGTTTAAATTATAGAACTTGTGTGATCTTTAAACATGTCTCTAAGTTTTACACCCGTAAAATATTTGGTATCTTTGAAAATGTGTTCATGGAGGGAGCTGTTGGTGTATGCATTGTGGATGAAATAAGACATGATGAAAATCAGTTCGTATATATTATAAAGCACTGTGATGGTAGTGAGGATAACAAATGATGGTTTGTTAGCTACAATTCCGAGAACAATGACACTGATTGTTCATGTAGAGGTTTTGAGACTAAAGACATATTATGCAAACATATTTTGAGGATTTATAATATGAAAAATGCAAGTGGAATTTCTAGCAAATATCTGCTTAGACGGTTCTGTCATAATGCTAAAAGGGGCATATACCTACCAAATACCTCAAACATTGTCGATTGCGACTCTAATTTGATATTTAGAAATCATTTAATGTGTTTCTCTTATAACCTGGCGCACCAAGTAGAGAACTGCAAGGCCGCAAAGACACATATTTTGGGAGGCTTGCATGTTTTAGCAAAGCAAGCCGATGATATAGTTGAGGCGGATGAAATGCGGAATAGAGGTTTTAGTGATGAGAACGACAAGAATATTTCATCGGTTAAAGACCCTGCAAAGAAGAAACCCAAAGGAATTTCAAATGCAAGTTTGAAGGGACAGTGAGAGTTAGGAGCTAAAAAACAAAGTAAGGTCCTCCATCTTTTAATTATACTCTTGATTTATATCATTTTCCACTCACTTGTTTTTTTTCTATAGGGAGAAAAATCACAGTCAAGAAGAAGATAATTGTAGAAGAAACTGTGCAGGAGTTCAATTTTTTCGACATTTCAGCTGAAGAGCAGGGTACGACAAAACAAATACCTCAAATCTATTGCCAACCGTTGCACCAAGCAAATTTAATGATGGCTTTTATGTAAATTTAGCTTTTGATTTCCCTATAATTCCTGATGTCTTTAAGCCATAATGTATGTGTGTGCCTTAATTTAGCTTTGGAAAATAATGAAAACCGTATTTTGTTAATTAAAATCACGACTTTTATCTAAACATAATGATTATGATAGGTATTGATTTCAAGATCACACCTTGCTCATAACATAAGCACATCACCTTGCTTTTAACACACACATGTATTGAAGTTGCAAATGTTGATGAAGACTCAAAAATAAAAAAATTTATCCTCTTGAGGTCGGCTCGGTCGAGCCACTAGAAGTATAGAGCCTTAGGAAAAAAATCTGAATTATATTGAATGAATTGCAAGATGAGGTTCTGCACTTCATCAACTATACAAGCATAAATATATGCATTGTTACAACATAAGAAAAAAATCTGAAATATATTGAATGAATTGCAAGGTGAGGTTATGCACTCTAGCAACTATGCAAGCATAACTATATGCATTGTCATAACTTAAGAAAAAAAGCTGAAATATATTGAATGAATTGCAAGACTTCTAAAGCATAACCATGTTTAACCATAACAAGCTCCAAAGTTTTGCGGTTATGAAAAGAAATTATGCATTGTCTTTTATGATTAAGTCAGAGATATCGTTGGAGCAAGCATTGTCTTTTACGATGTTCGGAGAGTTATTAAGTCTAGATATTCTCTCTGAAATAGCACTAGAGAATGTTTTACAAATATCGGCCGCGATCTCGGCGCGAAATGGTGGCATGTCATCTTGCCACTTCTGATGATCTCCCCATGATATACTTGTTGTTGAGGAAATCGCTTCCATGTACTTTATAAGGAAGACTCCACAATCCCATGTGTTGTCCTGCTTTGGCAAGCCAATGACGTATGCTAGCGACCACTTAGCAAATCCTTCTTGAAATGTAGTCGAAACATCATCAACTAGGGCCTTCAGCTGCAGTACATGTGACAATATAAAATTAATTAAACACAGCAAACATAATGGTCGATGTTCAACATAAAGTCAAATCTTTGCACATACGTTATCACGCACCCCGTCCCGATGAAGGCTGTTCGGCATCGAATCGTAGTACTCCTAATGTTTCTCCTTTATCCAGCACACCAGCAATGCCCAGTGGCTGTCGAGGTGGCAAGGCATAAGAATTATGTCGGCAGAATTAACTGTCTCGGGGGTGATGTGACTAATAAGCTTGGTATAGTTTTTAGCTTTACATCTTCTATAGTACTGCACAATAAAATACAATATTTTGTTTGAAATTATTTCACAAAAAAAATGTTAATGTTCAAGTAACATACCTCGTGATTGGAAGACACAGAGAAAATTTCTAACACTTTTGGACGTTTTTTTTCTTGGCTCCAAGGACAGCAGAGTACTCGTTCAAATGGTTGTCCTGAATCCATCCTTGACCCAAAAGAATATCCAATTCCTCTCAGCACATTGTAATGTTTCCGCTTTGAAAAATTAACATATCTCTGCTAAGAATAAAATTATCATTTAATTAGCACTATCTGCTTAATGAGAAATATGAAACTCTTATTTAAACATGCTAAAGAAAAAGAAAGTCAAAAGCATAAGCATCGATTAATGATAATATTGTTCTGATTGTAAATAAAATAGAAGAAAATATCTGTCTGTAAATATGCTCAGGATAAAATCAACACTTTTTCTAGCACTATCTGTTAGAAGTAATCTCCCCGGATAGTCGGAGTGTGTATCAGAAATACCAACTGCCCGTGTACATTTAATACCCTTTGTGACCAACCTTGGGCTACTTCTAATTATCATCAGAGAAGAGCGTTTTGTTTTTGGAACAGTAGTGTGCTTTGGAGTAGAAGTGATCTTTGACGGTTATGTGCTTGTAACAAGAGTGCGCTCCGGTGAAAGCAGGGGTGAAGGTGCTGAACTAGAAGGCTTACACTGTGCTTCTAAGGCCTTAAACCGTTCTTCGCAGAAGGTCCTCAATCCATCAACCTCTAATTTGATATAAGCCTTGAGTCGATCTTCAAGCCCTCTCCAACCCTCATCAGGCTTAACGACTTTTCTCAACAGACTTTTCTCCTACTTCCCCCTACTCCTCTTCTCCTTCATCCTTCTCTCATAACCTAACTTCTCATCCAAGGTGGCAAAATCTACCCTTTTTCTTTTATGTTCCTTCGGCGGAGGATTCTCAAAATTGGAACAATCTTCCTCCTCAGCCAGTAGGGTCTTCTCCTCATTTAACACATCCATAAACTTATAGTAGACCTACATAGAACAATTGATGATTAAAAGAAAAATACCACATGCACATGCGCATAATTACATTGTGTTTTTAAGGACATACATAATTCTTGAGAAAGAGATTCTCCGGCATTTTAGTGCAGAATTTGTCACTGTACTGAAGAAGGGGGGACCAACGACTTATTCTAGGGCGTGCTAATTCGTGCACCGGAGGATGTACTCTTGTATGTTCGTATAACCACACCTTCAAAAACAAAATATTATTAGAGCAATAAATATTAAACATAATACAATAAATACAATGTTGGTTAGAACATCAAATACCAACAATAATGTAGCGCAGCCCTCCAGAGAACCAATGTTTCTACCTACACTTCAGATAACACTGACACGACTTAATTGATCAAACTGTACATGAAGAAACTCATGGATGGCAAGCGGCCAGTTATATTTCAAGAACTCACGAACACATGTTATCTTGGTAATGCAGGATGGAACCTTCAAGCTCTTCAAAGGGAAAAAACATAGCTAATAAATATTTTATCAGCAAACTTATTCTTCTATCCTCAACTCCCTCGACTATGGGAGACCTATCCTCAGTTGCAGCTCCATGAAGTTCTTCAGTTAAGCTCTTGTGGGTTATGTTCAGGAGGGGTGTTCTTGAAAAAGTAAAGCGACGACCCGCATTTGGGAGACCTAATATAAGGGCCACTTCGTTGACTGTCATCTTCACAAGGTAATTCCCGAGCTGGAAGGCTTCCCTATCCCTGTTGTATAACCTCAGAAGAATGTACAACATCGATATGTTTTGGGGGTAGGTTGACATTCGAAATAGGGGAAAGAGACGGGGCATCCCTACGTGATACAATAGATTCCTCTGACAACCTACTCAAGAGAGGTGTCACATTTGCTATGAAGGTGTTAGGAGCGCATCTACAGCTTAAGTACTTGCTCCCGGGCATGCTTCACCTATATAATCAGAATGTTTCACTAAATTCAACCGCATCTATATACTAAAAAGCGACTGCAATCTTTACTTAAAAACAACTGCAAAATCGTATTAAAAAGCGATTGCAAGCTAAGTTTTTTAGAAAACAACTGCAAAAATATATTAAAAACGGCTGCAATCAAGGTTTCCCAGAAAAATATTGAGAAACTAGAAAAACATGATTTCATATGTAAGAAGCATAAGATTTGATATATAAACACCCTAAATATACCTGATAGTTTGGACCAGAATGCTTCACTAAATTCAAATTCAACTGCATCTATGTACTAAAAAATGACTGAAATTTTTACTTAAAAACTCTATTAAAAAGCGACTGCAAGCTAAGTTTTTTAGAAAGCAACTGTAAAAACATATAAAAAAACGGCTGCAATCAAGGTTTCCCAGAAAAATAATGAGAAACTAGAAAAACACGATTTCATACCTAAGAAACACGGGGATAGCACGGCGACGGAAGAGGCACGGCGGCGGAAGAGGCAATTTTCGGCGGCGGCAGTAGGAAGAGGCACGACGGAGGAAGAGACGATTTTCGGCGGCAGAAGAGGCGGAGATGCGGGGAAAGGCTAGGGCAGGGGGAGAGCATGGCGAGGCAAAGTGAAAATGATCCCATAAACCTAAAACGCCGCGATTTCCGACGGAGAAAGAGGCGGAGAGGCGGAGAAAACCTAGGGCTCGGAGGGGCGCGGATGTTGTAGAAACGAAAAATTTCGAAATGTAGTGGGTGGGGCCCACTGCAAATAATATATTTATTTCCGGACCATGCCCATGGTCAGGAATCCTGACCAAAAAAAGGGACGGATTCAGGGATTTCAACAAAGGGGGTAAGGTAAAAGCGGTGGAGAGATGATTGACAAGACGGGAAAAACATGAGTCGGTGGAGTTATGATGGGTCGTGTCGGCGATGCTACCGAGGGGGAAATTTGCGGGCCACTGTTGGGTCCACACGGTTCCCAAACGGGGTTGGGCTCGATTAAATGAGCAGTGACAGCTTGAGAAGAAACGGTAGGCGTGTCGAGGGCAGATGGCCCGAGGCTCGAAAAATACCGCTCTTCCTAGTGCAATCAATGAGGATGACACACGCGAGTGAATGAGCGGATTCAATCAGCAAAGATTTTGTGAGGAGCGAGCATGCACCACCACTGGCAGGGCGCCAAAAGGGGAGATTGATGGAGGTTTCAGTTATGCTGGGGACGACAGGACTGCGACAGGACGAAACAGAACAATGAGTTTTGTTGCTTCCCCTTGACAAATGCGTTGTTTTCCAAATGAATGTTTTTGTCGACGGCGATAGGGATCGTAGAGGTGTTGGTGATGACAGAAGCAGGGAACGACGTCGGCCGTGCTGGATGGCATCAACATGCTTGCTCATCTACTGGTGTTGAGACCGAATCACGTTTGGGGGAACCAAAGAAGTAGAGCAGCGGAACCGAAGAAGTAGAGCAGATTAAAATGACGACGACTATGTGTGTGTGTGGGGGGGGGTGTTGGGTGTGGCCCGCCATCCAGGTGTTGGATGGGGTGCCTCCCGGGCGCACCCGGGTTGGCTCCTGACATGGGTGCAGGGGAACTCCATGGTACGGTTTAGTGCAAGGGAGTCGGGTTGGCTCCGGGCATGAGTACATGGGAGTTCCAGACACGGTTTAAGTGCGAGGGAGCCATGCGAACAGTTTGACCGGTCCTGCTAAAATAATATAAAGAAATTGGTAGCGCCCTTCCTAACACTCCGGGGTTTTGGGAGAGTTGGTAGGCGCCATTCCTAACAGTGGTATCAGAGGCGAGGGAGAGGTCATGGGTTCGATCCCCCTGGATGGCGTTCCAGGGGGAGTTTGTTGGGTGTGGCCCGCCATCCAGGTGTTGGATGGGGTGCCTCCCGGGCGCACCCGGGTTGGCTCCTGACATGGGTGCAGGGGAACTCCATGATACGGTTTAGTGCAAGGGAGTCGGGTTGGCTCCGGGCATGAGTACATGAGAGTTCCAGACACGGTTTAAGTGCGAGGGAGCCATGCGAACAGTTTGACCGGTCCTGCTAAAATAATATAAAGAAATTGGTAGCGCCCTTCCTAACACTCCGGGGTTTTGGGAGAGTTGGTAGGCGCCATTCCTAACAGGGGGGGTATCGTTTTTCTCTCGCTAAGTTTTTTTTTAAAACCTTCATTTTATTGGAGTCATTTATCTTTCATCCGGTCACCTTTTTTAACGTGTAAGTAGTCAAAATTCATTGTATCGACAAGAAAATCCAATTCCACTACTAATTTTTCAAAATTCTTAAGGAGGGGGGGGGGGGGGGGTACCCCCGCCGACGCCCCCTTAAATCCGTCCCCGTCCCTGGCTCGATGATGTAGTTTCTGAGAACGTCTTTAAAAATACGCTCAAGCTGAGTCTGAAATCTTATGGACAACAGACAAGCACTTGAAATATCTGCCTAGATTCAAAAAAATATAGTCCCATGTTACATATTACTAAAATATTTAAAGTGCATACTCGTTTTAGGCAACTATAAATTCCTTACCACAAAGGCTCAAACATCATTAATGCCAGCCCAAGATCTAAACTTTATTGATATTTCAGACTTATTACTTATTAGCACATGGCCAAAACCACCCCATTTCCTCTCATATAATAAAATATATATAATATTATAAGGGCGCTGTTATCCGCACCGCAATTTTGGCTAGTCGTACCGTACTTTTTCCTAATTTTTCATGTTTTTTTGAAATAAGTCTTGTACATCCATTTTTAGGAAAAATGTTCAACACAAAAGTTGTAGATCTCGTCGATATCTACAACTTTTGTGTTGAACACTTTTTTCTAAAAATGCATGTACAAGACGTATTTCCAGAAGACACGAAAAATTAGGAGAAAATACAATGCGACTAGCCAAAACTACGGTGCGGATAGCAGCGCCCTATTATAAATTTATAATCCCTCTCATTCACATTTCTATTAAATTTTAATTTATATAAATTCGATGGTAAAGCCGTGATCTAACGGCGTGACCGACGGAGAAGAACCTAGACAACGACAATCGTCACGAAACCGTGTGGCGGAGGTGATCTTTTAATTCCCACCGCCAGATCACCGCCGTCCGTCGGTAGACCCCAAATTGTGTCGGCGACCCGATGCGTCCAGAATGGACGGATGCTGATCGCGCGGTCCAACATAAATACGGCGCAAAGGAATTGAAGCGAACGGTCATGATTCGTTGCGGATGATGGCGGAGGACGGGATCGTAGTTGTACGGGCCACGTCGGCTCGTATATGAACCACCGGCTCACCGACGCATATGGCGACGCAGGTCTCTCTCTCTCTTCTCTCTCTCTCTCCTCTCTCTTTCCCTCTCTCTCTCGTGAATGATAGAAATGATTGGATAGAGTGAATCTCCTTTGGTTTCCGCCTCTCGTTCACCCGAGCACTGACGGTGGCTCCGGTGACGGCGGCGAAGCTCCGACCGGCAGCTGAAATAAGCAATATATCCAAATCCAATAGCTCGAAGAAGCGAGTTTAGGAAATTACGTCGTAGTTTGCGGAAATTTCCGGCATTGAAGAGAGAGTATTTGTTTTTTGGGGTTTTTTTTGGGGGTGTTTGAATTAATTCCATATTCAGCGATTTCTTCATTAGATTATTGTCGGCTGGATGAAATCCTTCGCTATGTTGAGGCAGCATTGTTGTTTTTAGGCTAATTTTTGAATCGAATAAGACGAAGTGATGAATTTCTGGGAATAATTTTTGTAAATTTTTTTTATCGGATTATTGGGATTGAAATCCGGGCTCCGGGATCTGAATACGGCGGCGCGAGGCAAATGAGTTTGAAGTCGTACCGCGAGGGAAAGGCGGCGGCGGCGGCGGCGACGGCGGAGAAGCTCAAGGGCGCGATGGCGTCGAAGTCGAGGATGAAGATGTGGATGATCCGGGCTACCACCACAGTGCTTTTGTGGACGTGTTTGGTACAGCTTACGGCGTTGGGGGAGATTTGGGGTCCCAGAGTTCTCAAGGGCTGGCCCTCCTGCTTCACTTCGTCGGATTCTCTTCCAACCCTGAATCATCCATCGGCTGCTGTACAGAAGATTGTTCTTCCACACAAGAGTGAGTTTTCAAATTCTTTTTGTTATGCAGTTTTTAATTATTTTAGTGTAAATTTCCATGTTTTGTTTGAATTTGGGCTGATTGGGTGTGATTTGTTCTGAAAGGGGGGGAAGAAGTCGGTAGAGATAGAAAAGGACAAACATTTCTATTTAGAAACTGGGGAAGTTGACTTGTTGTGATTTGATTAGTTTATTATTTCTGTAAGACCTCATTAGCCCAAGTAGTATGGTTGGACATGAATTATAGATTAATATTAGTTTAGTATATTGATGTTTATATTTAACATTTGTTTCAACTCTTTACTTCTGAGGTTAATGGCTAGAGGTTTGTAAAAAAGCTTGAATTTTTGTAAAAAATTAGTATGGATACCCGTTGATTCTTATGGTAGATGCTTTTATGACTTTCTTTTATGCTTGTTTTATGAAAGGAGATTGCGCCTTGTTCCACTTTTTTCAGGAAATTTGTCATCTTCCATATGTGTAGTGTTGTTATAGAGGTTTAGCTGCAATTATGTGAGCAATATTCATTTGCCTAATTCATTTAATATTTGCAAAGATAGATTTGGATAGTTTTTGTAAATTAGTATGATACACCATGTGTCTAGTTCCTCTTTTTGTAGGAAATTTTCCATCTTCCATATGTGCGATGTTCTTATAGACGTCTAGCTGTGATTGTGTGAGAAATATCCGGCTACTTGACACATCTGTGTGGGTCTACTGAGAGGAATTTAGTGTAGGGCTTAAAATAGGAGATTAGCGGAGAAACTAAAGGTGGAGATCAAAAATTTATAGTTTGATGTCCTATTGATGTAGGGGTTGAATCAAAGCATACTTTTCTTAAGCTTGTTGGAGTTTAATTTGAATTTGACTAATGTTTCATTTCATAGTCATTTAGAAGCGGGGTGTTTGGGTGGTACATATGGGTTTATCTTTAGTGCTGCAGAGTTTGGGTTGAACCTCAGGCCAGCTTATCAGGCTTGTTATTGTATTCAATATGAACTATCTTTGATTTGTCGTTGAGCGGTTTTATTTACTTTATCCTGTTGCATCAGCGGCTACTTTTGCTAATGTTTCATATATAATGGACTTGAATGAGCGGGGGAAGGAGAAACATGATTGATAGTCCCAATACCATGAAAAACTACGGAAGTTGCTTCCTTTCCGGGCTAAGAACCCAATACACAAGTCCAAATGATTGGAATTATTTAAAACAAATTGCCATTTCATGTAAACTAAACTATTGTTTTTTATAGTTTGGGTCTATGACCATATTCTTTCAGGAATACACCAGTAACATAAAGGGTTTAGCATTCCTCGTCCCGGGGTCTCTCCGTAGTCCCAATTATGTATTAATTTTTGTTGGAATTTTTGGCCGCGGAAGCGCACTCCCCATAAACAACTAAATACAGAGTCATAAGAAAATACATATTTAACGTAATTTTATTAGCACGATAAAATTAGTAAATACTCAAATTAAAAGATACAAATTCAAAAATATACTGTAAAAGAATTCTGACTACAAAAATTCGCATGAGAAATATGAAATTGACTGCAATCCGTAAAACGGATGACAAGATCCGTACAAGAACGAACCTTCGTCGTTGTTTGACGACCAACCACCGCTAACACCACCGATAAGAGATCTAAGTCAGGACTTGACTTTGCTGCGAACGCGAAGCCCATTAACGTCACCATTTGTGCACAACCACTACCACGTACAAGCATGCAACCATCGTGCTTTACGTCTTTTGATTTGGCTTTTGATGTGTCCTTTCATGGCTTGCCTCTTTCTCCCTTTATAGAGTAATTCCACATGTCTTAGCCTCTTTCCAAGAAGTCTCCTTGCATGTGCTCGTTCAAAGCACATGGGCGGCTTGAAGAAAAGTTCGCATTGGCGTCCGGTAGGTAGGGAAGGTGAAACACGCGGGTTTAAAAATTCAAACCAACTCGACAATTATTACTTTTAAAAATATCTAATTGTTCATTTTGATGTGAAGTTCATTTACTTTGCCAGTCATTCTTTTATTCATTAAACCCTAAATCAATATTATTTCCAAAGTAAATTCAACCCTTTTTTCATTTACTTTGTGGTTACTCAAGTATGTGTGTCCAGAACTATTGGATTGGCGACGCTTAGCATGGGTTACCAAGTATCATCTGCACAGCGGTTCTGAAGACTTACCTTCCTTCTACTCTTTTCCTAATTTAAAGCAAACTGTTATCATGGGTCTCATCATGCACATGAGTTTTCTTCAAGGCTTATGCATTCGCCCCCGCCGGCCCTTCCCCTTGCCGGATTCCTCACGGGAATTAATCGTAATCGTATCACTATTTTTGCCCTTGCCACCACAACCATTCTATTGAAATTATTTGACCCTAATATTCTCTTATAACTTTCTAACCTAATTCTTAATCGCTTTTTACTTAAAACTTTATATTGGTGTCTTCAACATTTATGAAATTGTTCTGTTAAACATGATTATTGCCTTGTTTATGTCTATTCCAACACTAGTCCATCTAAAATTTGCTGCTGATTTTGATTTAGGGATTTATAAGAACAATGGTTATTTGATGGTTTCCTGCAATGGCGGCCTAAATCAAATGCGAGCCGCAGTAAGTATTTATATACTGGAAATCAATATAATATATATATATATATATACACACACGCACACACGGATAAATGGAAATCCGCGTAACTCGGATTTCACTGGATACGCGTGAGCTCGCGGCACGCCGATGAGCCCAGGGCGGCCGGTGGCCGGCGAGCCCGCAGCCGCCGGCCGCTCCGTTGTTGGGCGCAATTTTTTTTAGGCCGTTGGATTAAATCCAACGGCAAGAAGGGCTCACGCATAAAATCACTATATACACGTGACGCGTACATTCAGCGGACCCTTATATGTGTGTGTGTGTGTGTGAAATCTGAATTCTGCATTCTACGTAAAGGATTGCTACTAAATTGCTCTTAACAACAAAATTAATCTTTGAAGAAATGCGACATGGTTGCCATTGCAAGATATTTAAATGTGACGCTGATTATCCCCGAATTGGACAAGACATCATTCTGGAATGATCCTAGGTATGGCGGTTTCTTCTCTTGTTATTTTCTCTTTATATTTTACTTCAAATATTTGAATTCCAAGTGCAATATTTCATTTTGACAGCGAATTTGAAGACATATTTGATGTAGAACATTTCATCTCTTCATTGAGGGATGAAGTCAGGATATTGAAGGAGCTTCCTCCTAGATTAAAGCAAAGAGTTGACCTGGGAATGTTCTATTCCATGCCACCTGTTAGTTGGTCCTACATTTCTTATTACAAACATCAGGTTTTTGTTGTTTACTTCAGTTTTTTTGTTTGTTACTTGTTAGAGTGTGTTGAAGTTTGATCCATCTGCAGTTCTAATGGGTTAATTATTTTATGTTGGAAAGCAGATTCTTCCCTTGATCCAGAAGCACAAGATTTTGCATTTGAATAAGACTGATACCAGGCTGGCTAACAATGGCCTGCCGCTGGAAATTCAGAAGCTGCGCTGTAAAACGAATTATGCCTCGCTTAGATTCACTCCTCAGATCGAAGAACTTGGAGGGCGAGTGATCGACATGCTTCGGCTAAACGGCCCTTTTCTCGTCCTCCATCTCCGCTATGAAATGGACATGCTGGCTTTCTCGGGGTGTACTCATGGCTGCACGGTGGAGGAGACGGAGGAGCTGACGAGAATGAGGTACGCTGTTTGTATAATGCGGCCTAATTGAAATCGGTGTTCCGAGCCTTTAGATTATGCAGGATATTGTGTTTTTGTAGTTCTAGGGCAGTTCTGCCCCACTCGCCCATGCACTATTGCTCATATTTCGAATACTAACAATTTTTGGCATTAAATTTTTTGAAAGTTTACTTTTTTTATTGGAATTTGAAAATGATTAGGTAAAATATTGTGCAAAAATTTCAATTTGGACCATATTTTGGCGAGAATGTGGGGACATTGCTCTCTTACGATGATCTAGACAATATTTTCTTGCAAATTATTACCCTTATGATAGTGACTTAGAAATGCTGATTGACAGATATGCATACCCTTGGTGGAAGGAGAAAATTATAAATTCTGAAATGAAAAGGAAAGAAGGCCTATGCCCTTTGACACCAGAGGAAACCGCCCTCATACTTAAGGCCCTCGATATTGATCGCAGCACCACTATATACATTGCGGCTGGGGAAATATATGGTGGCCCTAGAAGAATGGCCGGTCTAACTGCAGACTATCCAAATGTGGTTCGTTGACTAATTTTCTTCACGAAGTCTCCTCCTTTTTGATGATTCAGCTAATTTTCTTCAGTAACAGGTGAGAAAGGAGACACTTTTGGAGGCTTCTGATCTTAGATTCTTTCAGAATCACTCCTCACAAATGGCGGCATTGGATTATTTAGTGTCGTTGGAGAGCGACATATTTGTTCCTACATATGATGGCAACATGGCCAAGGTTGTGGAAGGCCATAGAAGGTATTTTCCTCCATTGTAGTAGTGTATATCTTGTTATATGTAGTTGTAATCCGTCCGTATTAAACCTCGCAGATATCTAGGATTCCGGAAGACCTTCCTCTTGGACCGAAAGCTTCTTGTTGAGCTGATAGACCGTTACAACCATGGTTCGATTGATTGGGATGAGTTTTCTTCGTTTGTGAAGTCTACTCACGCGAACCGCATGGGGAAGCCTGCGAGAAGAACGGTGATGATGGACCGACCCAAGGAGGAGGACTACTTCTACGCCAACCCTCAGGAATGCCTCGCGAGGAATCACCAGAATGAGCCATTCGCTTCACGGTGATTCTTCGTAGAATTGGATATGAGTGCGACTGTTCTTTAATAGTTCAAGAGGAGGTCTCGGAAATCAAAACGGATGGATAGGGGAAGAGTGTGATCTGCGAAGCTTGTTCCGGGTTAATTTTCTGTATACTGAGGCTGCTGGTGATGACGGCGATGATCGACGTTGTTACGCGATGATAGATTTATTATATTACTGCGAATAAAATTTGATTCTTGTATAGAAAATAGAGAGTAATGAGGAGGTGTTTGAGAATGCTGAGTGGACTCTGGCTGTTTCAGGAAGTTCATTTTTTGCCAGCTGCCGCATGAAATTTCATACTGGCTATTTTAAAGGAGGCTGCTACATGGTTAAAGACAGCACAGTTAAACTGTAAGTTGTATAATAATAATTGTATTTAATTATAGGCTTTGTATAAGGCACCATACTGGTTCTTATATTCCCCAAATTTTGTCCCTAGATCTTGAATAGCATGGAATGAAGGGTCGGATCCGGGTTCATTTTGATCCAATTTCAAGCCTGGTCGAGCCGGCTTGACATCAGGTCAAAATTATTTTTACTATATGTTTTAGTATAAATATAGACATGTGTATGTTATTTCATTGAAAAAATCATTAGCTTATGGCTTTGATGTTTGGAAGAAATGACATTCAATGTTTGGTCGTGTTGTCATTTGCAACAGTTTAAAGCTTTGCCGGAGTCACATTTTTGTTGTGCTAGAGAGCATGCAAGTCCGATCCGAGCACCTGTAAATTAGTTTGAGCAAGTACCTACAAATTTCTTGGCGGTATGTTGATACACACAAAAAACATAGCACAATAATAACAATAAATAAAAGTGACAGATTTAATGTGGAAATTCAATAAGGTGAAAAATAATGAGACAATCGGAGTTCAACCCGAACAAATTGTCAGTAGAGATGTATGAAAAATAAATAGGCAAATATACTGTTTTTTCTCTTTGATTCACGCATGATTTTCACCAATTCCGCACCATACTATTGCACAATAAATAGTAGCTAAACATTGTAAGTTACTGATAGTAGCAGACGAGATGAATTACATAAATTCTCTCCAAATTCTTGCCCAAATATGCTCTAGATTCAATTTATGTATGTGTAGTATTCCCGTCAACGCCGCAGAATGACGTTCAAAAACTCTCATAAACTGAGACTGGTTGCTATGAAGGCCTCCCAAGAGAAATCTCTCAATGATTGTGTTTAGAGAAAAGTGGATTTTCTCACCATCCTCCATTATGACTATTTATAGAGCCAAATCTTTGAAGCTTCATAAATGTTGTGGGTGAGGATGATGGTTTGGTGGTTGACAATAAGTTGGTGAAGGTTGATTTTCAACATTTAGGCGAGAAACACATGCTTGAAAATCATGATAAAAAATATTACTAGTATCTTTTCATACATAAGATCAGGCGAGAAACACATGCTTGAAAATCATGATAAAAAATATTACTAGTATCTTTTCATACATAAGATCAAATATCGATTGATCTCTTCTCACACTTAGAAGAAAAATATCTCATCAAATCTTCTTATTTTTGAAAAGTATAGAAATTTGTCTTTTCAACAATCTTCCTTTAAGTCTTCAGTTCGCCTTTAAGATCTTCATCAACATGTCTTCATATTTGATCAGTAGATCTAACATCACCAAATTCAAGTTAATGAGACTCAAACAGTTTTCTCCACAAAGGACGGGAATTGTACCCAATAATTTATTTATTTTTCCATTTTTTACTCTTTATGTGGAGGGAACCGTCATGTCGATGATTTTCACGCAGTGCTCGAACTCCCCCTTGACACAATTTTCGTTAGCATATCTGCTTTATTGTCATATGTGTGTACCTTTTGCAATTCTAATCCTTCCGCTCTAGAGTTTCATGCTTGAGTGGAAGGCGGCGTTCTTATCCAAATGAACCGTGTTTTGGCTATCACGTAATAATGCATATCGCTCATGAGTGAAAACAAGCTTCTTGATGAATCACTTCATCAAAATAAGTTTTTTTCCTACCTCAACGACCGCAATAAATTCTACCTCCATAGTCGACAATACAACACACTTCTGCAGTCTCAACTGCCATGAAATGGCTTCCCCCCTACAAACAAGATCATCGATCTTATGAAGTCCAAATCTCCAGTTGTATCAACATCGGTGTAGCCCAACATATTTGGCTCACTATCTCTAAACCTCAACATAAAATCTTACGTCCCATATAGATACTTTAGAATCCATTTTACAATGCTCAAATGGTCTGGTTGTGGATCGCTCAACGCTCATGATAGACCAGACTAAATTAAACTGCCTAGCCAGGGAGCGGTCGAGCATGCAAACAGTCACAAAAAAAGGAAATGACACAAAGCAATTTTTTAACTTAGAAAATCCTTCAATTGAGTGAAAAATCACGTGGCCGGAGTTGTGTCAACCAAACCTCCACTATTTACTGGTTGTTGTACATGACTTTTTGAAGAACTCGAGGGCATAGGTCGCCTCTCATTACAGTTGTTAGGAGAGAGATAAGGGCTCGGAGGATGACAGACAACCACTCACAGAGCTAAGTATTTCTTCATGAGCTATGAGGAGCGATGTGCTTGCCGCACTTTGAGGTCTTTTGTCGGTACTGAGAAGTGGGAGAAGCTTGTTACTCTCGCTCTTATGTCTAGGAATTGGAAGCTCGAGTACCGCGTTCAATGTGCCTTATCCTTTGTGTCTTGTCTCCTGTTGTGCTTAGAGGAGTCTGGAATGGTTGACTTGTCGTCGACTGGTGAGCTTGTTGTTGGTTGAGGGCGCTAGCAATACCGAGCGTGAATGTAGTTAAGCGGTCATTCACAGGCTCTGAAGTTGGTATTGTAAACTGCTGGCGGTGAGTGACACACAAACTTTGGGAGCTTTGACGGGCTTGGTCTGCTGACACTGAAGAGGCTTGCCGTATGCTCGGTCGCCATATGGATAACTGACGACAGAAGGCAATTATCGGACCTCCTGCGATCTTCAAAATGCTTGTTGAATCTTGCGGCTGGCTTCGACAGTCAAGACGAACTTCGACGGTCTAGATGGATTTCGACGATCTAGACGTGTAGGAGCGGTTAGGAGAGCAGAGCGCGCATGAGTACGTTGGAGGCGCTCATAAGAGCGCGCAAGGAAGGGGAGAGCACAAGAAAACGCAGGGAAGAGGCACGCACACGAGTGTATAAGGAAGGGGCGCATACAAAAGCGGGCAGGGAAGAGGCACGGAGAAGAGCGTGCAAGGAAGTGGTGCACACAAGAGCGTGCAAGGAAGGGGTGCACACAAGCGCGCGCGGAAGAGGCACGCACAAGAGCGCGCAAGGAAGGAGCGCGTACAAGAGCACGCTGGGAAGAGGTGCGCATAAGAGCGTACCAGGAAGAGGCACACATACAAGAGTGCGCTGGGAAGAGGCGCGAACAAGAGCGCGCAAGGAAGACACGCACAAGAGCACGCTGAGAAGTGGTGCACTGGGAAGAGGCGCGTCCAAGAGCGTGCAAGGAAGATGCGTGTGCACAAGAGCGCGCTGGAAAGAGGCGCACACAAGAGCGCACAAGGAAGAGGCGCGCGCGGGAGCGCGCAACAGGAAGAGAAATGGAGGAGAGAAAAAATCGTAGGAGGATTTTCTGGCTGGAGAACAGTTTAAATGAAGGAGAATATGAGCCTATTTATAGATTTCAAGAGTGACAACACGGTAACTTCCCCCAATAAATACTGGATTGACAAATAAAAAATGCCCAAAACAGGGCACGCAGATCACCATTTTTATGTAAATGACAATTTTGCCCCTGTGTGGCCCGACCACCCGACTTGGGCAGTAAGGAGGCCGATGGATGAAATAGGGGAGGAGGCCCGGCGGGGCCGGCGACCTTGACCGGTCACCGACCGACGGGAAGGCGGACCCGGTCGGAGGGCGGGGCGGCCATGCGGCCGCCTACCCTAAGCGGGAAGTGGAACCTAGATCTGGGCGGCCAAGAGGCCTCCCGCCCCGGGCGGGACATGGACACCTAGATCTGGGCTGCCAGAGGGGCGGGGAGGTCGTGTGACTGCTCGCCCCTGGATGAAAATGGTCACCCAGATCTGTGCGGCGAAGAGGCCGCCCAGATCTGGGCGACCAGAGGGTGTGGCGGTCGTATGGCCTCTCTAAACAGGACATAATCGCCAATTTCTGTGCAGCCAAGAGGTCGCCTAGAGGGTCGTGCGGCCGCTCGCCATAGACAAAAAACGACTGCCCATTTCCGGGCAGTCGGAGGGCGGTGAGGCTGCTCATTGGGGTACGCAGCCGAGGGGCGTGCCAAGCCGCGCGCGACTAAGGCCGTACGTGGCTTGGGGCACATGTGGATGGCATGGCGAGACGGGGTCAAGTCAACACGTGCTGACTTACCCGTGGTTTTGGTGGTTGCGTGCAGTCCAGGCGGGGTCCTGCTTAGGCCTTATAGGTTTGGTCGAATCGGCTTTAGGGTACCCCATCATTTGCCCCCCAAGTTCCCGTAGCTTTGAGTTGAAGCGAATGGGGGGGGGGGGCAGTGACTTTTGCTTGAAGGCTATGTTATGTTCGTGGAGCTTTGCGGCGGTCATGGCCAAGGTAATCGATGTTGCGAAGGTGTGGAAGGTAGGCAAGCTACCGAGCAGAGGGCTTGGTCGCGGTGATGTGTGCATGGCAAAATGTAGAGGGGAGGCAAAGAGTGGAACGTGTAAGGAGCGCATTGTATGCTAGGAGTGACGTGCATAATTGGTGCAGTGCGTGCGAAGCATAATGTGAGCGGGGCGTATAATGCGTAATTGCGATGTGTATGCAGTGTGTGCACAGAACGCGAAGTGAGTGACATGTGTGTGTCGCACAATGTGCGTAGTGCAAGGCTCAATATGCGTGGTGCGTGCAGGATGTTGTATTGGGGATGTGTGCATTTTACGCTTTGTGAAGACTCAGGAGATTCTTTGGCCTTCTAGGTGGCGAGACATTGCTCGCAAAGGAGGCTGATACAATGATGCTCCTTGTCAAATTGCGGAACGAGTTGGAGCTTGAAGGGGACGGTATGAGAAACCTGCAAAGTTGAAGATGAAGATCCTCATGATGGTGCATACGCGTTGTTGTGGCGTAGACAAATCTGGCACTGGAGATCTCTCCAAGGATGAGTGTGTTGAGTTTGATGTTGACGAAGAGGAGTAGGATCCTTAGTTTGTTGTGCATGGTATTGTCTTGTACATTTGTTGCCTTGGTGACATTCTCATTCTTTTGTTATGCAATGTCTTGCGAGCTTCTGTCTCCTTTTGTAGTTTGTTGATAGCTTTATGCGTATGCTTCCAATGTTTGTTGCATTGTCTTCTGTGATTATCTCTGGTTCACTCCTCCAGAGTTAGAGGTTGGGGCTTGACCCCCTTTCGATTTTGTGACCTATTACTAAAGCTAAGGGGAACCCTTTTAGCCGGGTAGTGAGAGGTCCGCCTTTTTATGTATTGGGATGTTGTTGAAGAGTGCGGTGAAGAACGAACCTTCGAACCTAGGCAATCACGAGGGGGCGGGCACTGGCGACTCCACGACCTACTGCGACGGATAAGGGCAAAACCTATAGTGGTCCCAGAGAGACGATGAAAATCAGACACTTCGAGCCGCTGGCGAACGCGAGGGGGCAGGCCCTGCTGACGCCGCAACCTACCGCGATGGATAAGGGTGAAACCTTTGATTGACATTAGTGAGAGGTCTCAAGAGCTCGGAGCCCAGAGAGACGACAAAGATCAGACACTTCGAGCCGCTAGTGAACACGAGGGGAGCGAGCCTTGTCGACGCTGCGACCTACTGCTGCTGATAAGGACGAATCTTTGATCGGCAACAGTGAGAGATCGCATTGGCTGGGAGCCCAAAGAGACGGAGAAGATCAGACACTTCGAGTCGCTGGCGAATGCGAGGGGGGGCGGGCCCTGGCGACGCTGTGATCTGCTGCGACGGATAAGGGGAAAACCTTTGATCGGTGGCAGTGAGAGGTCGCAAGGACTTGGAGCCTAGAGAGATGGAGAGTATCGGACACTTCGAGCCGTTGGTGAATGATGGGGGGGGGGGGTCCTGGAAACGTCGTGACCTACTGCAGCAGATAAGGACAAAACCTTTAATCAGCAATAGTGAGAGGTCGCGAGGCCAAGAGCCCAGAGAGACGACGAAGATCAGATACTTCGAGCCGCTGGAGAACGTGAGGGGGCAGGCCCTGGCGCTGCTGCGACCTACTGCAGATGATAAGGGAGAAACCTTTGATCGTCGGGAATGAGAGGTCGCAGGGGCTGGGAGCCCTGAGAGAATGACAATGGACAATTCTTGGCGTAGGCTTTGACCTACTTCGGGGGAGAAGGATGAACCTTCGATCCGCCGTGGCGAGGAATTCGTGAGGGCTTGTCTCTTGAGAAATGACAAGGGCCGCACCCTCGTGTAGGCTTCGGCCTACCGCGGGGGAGAAGAATGAACCTTCGATCCGCCACAACGGGGAGTTCGCGAGGGCTTGTCTCTTGAGAGGAGATGACATGGAGCACACCCTCGCATAGGCTTCGACCTATTGCGAGGGAGAAGAATGAACCTTTGATCCGCGACAGCGGGGAGTTCTCGAGGGCTTGTCTCTTGAGGGATGACAAGGGGCACACCCTCGCGTAGACTTCGACCTACCGCGTGGAAGAAGGTTGTGTTGAAACCGGAAAACCGGTCTCTTGTGGAGTTCGACCCTTGGGGAAGGGGTGGCCGCGCACCTACTTCACTCCTGCAAGAAAACGACAAAGGAAAGAAGAAACAAAGACCAGACCAAGGGCCCGGCGTGGAGGTCCCACCACAAACCCGGAAGATCTCAGAGCGCTTCCCCTCCTTAGCCAAATGCCGGGCTAAGGTACCTCAGAAAGCGCTAGTAGGCCAGAGAATTAGTAAAACGTGCCTTCTGAGGTACCCCTTGGGTCCTATTTATAGGAAAAGATGGCCTGCCAATATACAACCTTCACTGTTTTCGAGGACTACAGGCAAACCAAAAGGGGCCACACAGTAGAAGTGTGCCATGGCCAAGATGCGAGCTGGACCTGAGGGGGCACTCGCTCGGCAAGGGGCCCGACTCGCCTCGCCCTGGGCCTAGGCGGGCACGGGCTCGGCGGACTGTGCTCGGCTAGCGCTGGGCTCGGCTAGACTATTGCCGAGCTTGGGCTCGGCACGACGGTCGCCGAGCTCGGACTCGGCACGGAGATCGTCGAGCTTGGCTCGACTATCGTCGAGCCCTGTCTTCGCACCCGAGCTTGGTCTCGACAAGCTGGGCTTCGTTCGACCATCGCCGAGCTCGGACTCGGCACGGAGATCGTCGAGCTTGGCTCGACTATCGTCGAGCCCTGTCTTCACACCCGAGCTTGGTCTCGACAAGCTGGGCTTCGCTCGACTATTGCCGAGCTCGGACTCGGCAAGCTGGGTCCAAGTTGATCTGAGCCGGCCGGTTCAACCCCTGTCGACCACTCGCAGGATACGGGGTTGTACATAATCCCCGCTCTTTGCGAGGTTGGGACAAGCTCGGAAAGAAACATCCAACCCCATGGGATCCGGCGAGTGCGACAGGGGCAGAAAGGAATCTTCTGGTAGGCCCCACAGATAGCTATATATATGTACCCCTGCGCATCTGGCTGACCTTTGCCCTTCCCCAAATTCTGACAAGATGCCGCTCCCCAAGGAAGTCTTAGAGCGACTCGCACGCTCCCGCGGAGAGATCGCTGCCCAGGCCGCGGGGCTAACCAACCTTGAAGCCCCTGCTCGCCGTTTTGCCGATCTCAGCTCGGCCAAGCGGGCGAAGCCTCTTCCCCCGGGGGCCGAACCCATCCTGGCCGACTTTACTGCCGCCTTGGGGAACGGGGCCGGTTCCTCCAACCAGCCAATTCTTGGCTCCTCCGCTAAAAGTCTCGTGGAATTGTCTTCTGACCGGGAGAACAGCGGCGAAGCGTCCACCCCCCGGACCAAAGTGCTCCTGTCAACTCGCCACGGCAGGATCCCGAGGTTAAGGAGCCGGGCTCGCGAGAACCGGCGTCGCCGAGTCGCCTCCCTTCTCGGCAACCCTCCCCTGGATCCCCGGTCGTGGGGAGGGGCGCCGGGATTATCCCCGTTCCCGGCTACCAACTCGCTCCTCAAGAACTGCCGGGGCGTGGCAAGGACCTGCGCCACTTCTCTCCTCGCGCCCACCCGGAGGAGCCAGGCTCGCGCGGTAAGTTTCCGGCATTGCTCTTCTGTTCCGTGGATTTTTGCTTTTCTGACCGTCTTTCAATTCTTCACCCAGAATTTCCCGGGCGGACGGAGGACGGCGAGTCCGTGGATCGACCTCCCTACTCGCCCCTCCCTTCTCCAAGCGCCCTGGACGCCTTCCTGGACTCCGAGGTGGGCAGCCCTGAACGCGCAAGACGGGAGCGGAAGGTTCTCAAGAAGCTGGTGCGCGAGCTCCACGACCTGCGGAAGGACAACAACAGGCTGCAGTGGGAGTGCTCGCGTCTCGCGGACGGTGCTGGAGTCAGCCTGGCGTTCGAGGAGGCGTCCTCCCTGGTGCTGATGGACGAAATCGACGAGAACCTGCGGGTGATAAACAGGAACATGGGGCGGCTTCGCGAACTTCATGCGCGGCGGCCTGCGGCGGCGGGTCGGCGAGACCGGGGAGAATGAAACGGCTCTTCTGTCAGTCGGCCGGTACTCGCCCCCGCCCTCGCATGGTCCTCGCGCCCCTATTTGTATTTTTTCTTTTATTTATTCTGAATGGTCTGCATGTAATAATCTTGGAACAACTTTTTAATTACTTTGTATATGTAGACGCTTTTTCGATATTTCGGCGAGTCTTTTCGAATTCCCCCTTCGGGGACCTGGCCAGCTCGCAAGGCTTGCGAGGAGAGGGTGGCGAGGTGGCGCGGCGAGACCGGACCGATCGGCCGACTCGCCCTCCCTTCCACCCTTCTTTACCTTCTTCTATAAATAGACCTTCTCACCTACCCCGAGGCACGCCTTTATTGCTTTCGAATTTTTGCTTTGCTCCTGTCTTCCCGAGCTCGCGCTTTCCCTTTTCTCCGTGACCATGGTGAAGACCAACCCTGATGCGGACGGTCGGTCTAAGTGCGCCCAGCACTTCGTTGATCACTGCTTTTTCGAGGGGCACATCTCAGAGGAGGAGCTCGTCGAGTTCACGGCGGCGTTCGTCCCCCCCGGCTTCCAGGCTCGCAGGCCCGCCGAGCATGAAGCCATCAACTCCTTCCCGGAGGGCGAGCTCGCCTTTCCCATCTCGCACTTCGAGGTGGGACTGCGCCTCCCCCTCTGGCCAGAAATCCGCCAGATCCTGAAGTACTACGGCGCGGTGCCCGCGCAGTTGAATTCCAACGCCATCGCTATGATGGTGGCGTTCGCCTGCTTCCTTCGCCGGGAGCGAATTGAGTTCAACCTCGCGGTATTCCGTAAGTTGTTCTCTTACAAGGCTACTCCCGACGGGGTCGCCTACTTCGGCGGGTCCTTCATCAAGGTTCGCGAGCTGGCGAACAAGAACCACAATTGGATGACCCGGCTCGTCTTCATCAAGGGCGACCTCGGCAACATCCCCTTTCGCCCCCTGCAGAAGAGCGAGGACATATACCGTCCTCCTTCCCTGTCGGGTAGCGACGCCGACCTCCACAAGTTCTTCCTCCACAAGGACTTCGAGGTCGCCTTCCTCCGCCGCGGCCTCGACTTGCTTCAGCCCGTTCTCCCCGGCGAAGGTATACCTCGCTCAGCCCTTTCGCGAACTTTATCAAGGTGGATCCCATACGATTTGTCCCTCTCTTTTTTTTTGACTAAGTCTTTCTCTGCAGGGGAACGGGTTCTCCCGGAGCATCCGCCGTTCGCCGACCCGGGGATATTCTCGGACCCTCTGGAGCTGGCCCGGGCGGCGGCATTTGCTTGTCGCGAGGAGCAACCGCGAGTCCAACCCCCCGGCAAGAAGCGCTCGGAGTCCGGGGGGTCGAGCTCGCGCCCCGATTCTTCGCTCCCCAAGAAGAAGAGGGCGAAGGTGGTCTCGCGCGGACGGCTGCACCTTCCCTCGTCTCCCGCCAAGTTCATGAGCTCGCCGGAGGCTCTGTCCGACGAGCCGCCCTTGAGCCCGCTGAAAGAAGCCTCCTCTCCCCGAAAGGGGAAGAAGAAGAGCGGGCCGTCCTCCGATTCTACCGGGGAGGACACCGTCCGCGAGCCCAGTCTGCCGAAGGATCACCCCAACTTCGGCAAGGGGAGCAAGAGCAAAGATGCGGCTGGCGAGCCCATCTTGAAGTGGGACGAGGGGGCTCACCGAGTTTCCGTCTCCACTCGCGCCCCCTCCTGGGGAGCTCGCCGGCCGCCCACCGCCCATACCTTCGCTTTCGGCTTCGGCCTCTACAGCCGCGACAGCGCCGAGTCGTACAAGAAGCTGACCCCTAGTCAGCTCGGCTACGAGGGGATGCAGGCCCACCTGCGGGCCTTCGAGCTCCATCACATGATGGTCCGCCGCGGCTTCCAGCTCAGCAACGCCCTGCTGACTGCCGAGCAGGAGCGCGACCTGGCGAAGGAGAGCGCGGTCGACGCGGAAAGGCGGTTCGGCCTCGCGGACGCCCTACTCGCGAAGTCTATCGGCGGCCTGGTAATCGCTGGATACCCCTATTTACCTTGCTTAAGATTATTCCTGCGCGTGTTCTGAACTTCTAGTCTTACAGGACGTCGAAGCCGCTAACGCGATGCGAGACGAGATGGCTCAGTTGCGGGCTCAGCTCGCTGAGCGGGAAGCCCAGCTCGCCGATCAGAAGGCATATTCCCAGGAGCAGGAGGCTGTTGCCGCCCGGCTGGGGGCGGAGGTGGAGGAATTGAAAGAGAAGAATAAGGGGCTCCTGGGAGAGGTCCTTCGCCAAGCCGACGCTCTCCTTCCCCCGGACGCCAGCGAGCCGGCCTTCCCCTTCAAGAGGCCCCGGGTGTTTGGCGAGGCTGACGTCGCGGAGCGGCTGCGAGTCAACTCCGTCGAGGCTGCCGAGTGTCTCCTACAGGCCATGAGGGGGACGGGGATCTTGGCGGAAGGCTGCGAGGAGGTCACCGTCCGGGAGCTCCTGCCAACCCTGTTCCCGCCCAGCCCGCTCAGCGAGAAGGAAGACAGCTTTGACTCGCTTTTTGCTGGGGTGAGGGAGAAGGACGCTCGGCTCGGCGACGAGGAGGATCGCCACTCGAGGGGGGAGGGCGAGAGTTAAATTTTGTTTTCTTTTCTCTGTTCTTCTTTGTACCCTGCCGAGGCGGGCCTTGTAAACCTGTAATGATAAATCAAAGATATTTTTGCACGATTTTGCTATCTTCTTTTTGAGCTTACTGGCGATGTTATACCCGCGCGCTGGGTAGAGCGACCTCGCCTGTAGAATGTTTTGAGTTAGGACCAACCCCTGCGGTGCTCGCGGCGAATCCCTAGGACACGTGCTCGCGCCATATCCTACTCGCGCCTCATCTTCCTCTGCCATGTCTCGCCTTAGCTTTTCGACAATTCAGACAAGTGAAAACACGCTTGGGTCAAGATATTGCCGGCATCCGCCTTAGGCATCAGGGCATGTCTTTCGCCGAGTTGGCTGGAGCGAGGCTGGGCTCGCTGGAGGGAGCCGTTCTCCTTCCCCTGAGTCTGGGACAGAACCAAGGTTTCTTTAGTAGCGAGCTGGAGAAAAAGGGGAGGGGGCGGGGTAGGATATTCCGAGCTCGCCGTCTTAACTGGCGAGCTCCCCCCCCCCCCCTGGTATTTTCCTCGGGCCAACTCCCAGTCCCAACTTTAGGGTCGTAGCGATGTCCATCGAGACTCGGCCGTGCCAGCTAGGTGGGAGCCTGGCAGGGGAGTGACGAGACCTAACCCCCGAGCGAGAAGACTTAGAAACTTTTGCCTCTCCCGGGTGCTACCACCGGGCCAGTCAGCTAGGTGAGAGCCTGAGGGCGGGTGTTGAACATCCTCCGGGCTCAGCCCCAGGGTCATAACGATGTCCATCGAGACTCGGCCGTACCAGCTAGGTGGGAGCCTGGCAGGGGAGTGACGAGACCTAACCCCAGAGCGAGAAGACTTAGAAACTTTTGCCTCTCCCGGGTGCTACCACCGGGCCAGTCAGCTAGGTGAGAGCCTGAGGGCGGGTGTTGAACATCCTCCGGGCTCAGCCCCAGGGTCATAACGATGTCCATCGAGACTCGGCCGTGCCAGCTAGGTGGGAGCCTGGCAGGGGAGTGACGAGACCTAACCCCAGAGCGAGAAGACTTAGAAACTTTTGCCTCTCCCGGGTGCTACCACCGGGCCAGTCAGCTAGGTGAGAGCCTGAGGGCGGGTGTTGAACATCCTCCGGGCTCAGCCCCAGGGTCATAACGATGTCCATCGAGACTCGGCCGTACCAGCTAGGTGGGAGCCTGGCAGGGGAGTGACGAGACCTAACCCCAGAGCGAGAAGACTTAGAAACTTTTGCCTCTCCCGGGTGCTACCACCGGGCCAGTCAGCTAGGTGAGAGCCTGAGGGCGGGTGTTGAACATCCTCCGGGCTCAGCCCCAGGGTCATAACGATGTCCATCGAGACTCGGCCGTGCCAGCTAGGTGGGAGCCTGGCAGGGGAGTGACGAGACCTAACCCCAGAGCGAGAAGACTTAGAAACTTTTGCCTCTCCCGGGTGCTACCACCGGGCCAGTCAGCTAGGTGAGAGCCTGAGGGCGGGTGTTGAACATCCTCCGGGCTCAGCCCCAGGGTCATAACGATGTCCATCGAGACTCGGCCGTGCCAGCTAGGTGGGAGCCTGGCAGGGGAGTGACGAGACCTAACCCCAGAGCGAGAAGACTTAGAAACTTTTGCCTCTCCCGGGTGCTACCACCGGGCCAGTCAGCTAGGTGAGAGCCTGAGGGCGGGTGTTGAACATCCTCCGGGCTCAGCCCCAGGGTCATAACGATGTCCATCGAGACTCGGCCGTACCAGCTAGGTGGGAGCCTGGCAGGGGAGTGACGAGACCTAACCCCAGAGCGAGAAGACTTAGAAACTTTTGCCTCTCCCGGGTGCTACCACCGGGCCAGTCAGCTAGGTGAGAGCCTGAGGGCGGGTGTTGAACATCCTCCGGGCTCAGCCCCAGGGTCATAACGATGTCCATCGAGACTCGGCCGTACCAGCTAGGTGGGAGCCTGGCAGGGGAGTGACGAGACCTAACCCCAGAGCGAGAAGACTTAGAAACTTTTGCCTCTTGGGGGTTTAAGCTGCGAATCCCTTTACCTTCACTATTTTAACAGAGCGTGAAATACGGCAACGAGATTCTCTTTCGTTCTTAAAGTCAAGTCATTTACAATATTTTCAAGGGTAAAAACGTTTCAGATCGTCGCCACTCCAAGTGTGGCTGAGGGTATCCCCTCTTACATCTTGGAGGCGATACCCCCCCGATTTCAAGGCCTCCTGCACAATGTAGGGGCCCTCCCAATTGGGGTGGAGTTTTCCCACAGCGGCTGATCTCCCTGCCGCATCCACTTTTTTCAAGACAAGGTCCCCCTCCACGAACTGCTTGATACGGACGTGCTTGTCGAAATACTTGGCCATCCTTCGCTTGGCCTCTTCCTGCCTGATGACGGACAAGTCGCGTAGTTCCTCCACCATATCAAGGGAGAGTCGGAGCTCCTCCTCATTCTCTGACCTCCATTCTTCCCTTCCGGCTCCTGCCTCGACGACCCGAGGCGTCTGGACCTCGAATTCGATAGGAAGAACGGCCTCGCAGCCGTGAGAGAGCTTGAAAGGAGTCTCCCCCGTGGCCGTATTGGGGGTGGTCCTTAATGCCCAAAGGACCGATGGAAGCTGCTCCACCCAGCTTCCCTTCAAGTTTTCCACTTTCTTCTTTAAGAGGTTCACGATGATTTTGTTGGCCGCTTCCACCTGCCCGTTGCTCCTGGGATGATGGACAGAAGCAAACCGAAGGTCAATTCCTAGCTGCTCGCAGAAACGAATGAACTCCGTGCTGGCGAACTGAGGTCCGTTGTCCGTGACAATAGCTTGTGGCAGCCCATGCCTGCAGATGATCTCCCCCCAGATGAAGTTCCTGACTACCTGAGAGGTTACCTTGGCTAGAGCCTTCACCTCCATCCACTTAGAAAAATAATCGATCATGACCAACAAAAACCTCCTCTGCCCGCTGGCCTGAGGGAAAGGTCCTACAAGGTCCAGCCCCCATATGGCGAAGGGCCATGGTGCCATGATACTTCTTAACCTCTGAGCCGGCTGGAGCTGGAGCGGGGCATATAGTTGGCACTTATGACACTTTTTCACGAATTCGACTGCATCCTGACCGAGGGTAGGCCAGAAGTACCCTTGCCTGACGACCCTCCCTTCCAGAGTCCGACTCCCCGAGTGACTCCCACATTCACCGGAATGGACTTCCTTCAAAATTTTGTGCACCTCTCTTTCGGCCACGCAACGGGCCAACATCCCCGAGAGGGTCTTGCGGTACAACTGTCCCTCACGTAGGAGGTAGTATGCCGCCTTGTGCTTGAGCCCTCTTCGATCCATCCCCTCCGGGTATTCTCCGGTAGACAAGAAGATGACGAAGGGATCCATCCATGAGGGATGCTGTTCCACTTCCATTAGCTCCCCCTCCTCGATGGAAGGTCGGAAGAGATCCGTAATGGTGCCTCCCATCCGGGGGCCGTGCTTTGCCAGCTGGTCGACGGGCTCATTTTCTCCCCTCGGCACGTGCTTGATTGAGAAGGTCTGGAAGGTCCCGATGACCCCCCTTACCTTCATCAAATAGAGCTGCAGGGTGGGCTCCCTTGCCTCAAACTCCCCCTTGATCTGGGAAGCCACCACCATGGAGTCAGTGAGGACCTCCACGTCGTGCACCCCCAAGTCTCTTGCCAGGCGCAGGCCTGCGATTACAGCTTCGTATTCGGCTTGGTTGTTGGTGATAGGAAAGTGCACTACTACCGTCTGCTCGATCTTTATCCCCTGGGGACTTTCTAAGATGACCCCAACCCCTAAAGAATGCTTCCCCGAGGCACCGTCCACCCTGACTTTCCAGGGGAGAGGGCGAGTGAGTTTCTCCTCCGCCACTTCGACCACATACTCTGCCAGGAAGTCAGCCATAGCTTGGGCCTTGATTGAGAGTCGAGGGACGAAGGAGATATCGAACTCGCTCAGTTCCACCGACCATTTGGCCAACCTACCTGAATGCTCTACCCCCTTGAAGATGTTGCGCAGGGGGTGGTCGGTCACTACTCGAATTGAGTGTGCCTGGAAATAAGGCCGAAGCCTTCGGGCTGAGATGATTAGGGCGAAGGCCAGTTTTTCTAGGATGGGGTAGCGGAGCTCGGCCTTCTTTAGTATCCGACTCACATAGTAGACGGGGAGTTGCCTCTTCCCCTCTTCCCGAACCAAAACCGAACTCAAGGCTTCGGCCCCGACCCCTAGATATAGGAATAAGTCCTCCCCCTCCTTGGGCCCTTGGAGCAGGGGGGCCTGAGTCAGCTGTTTCTTCAAAGCCTGGAATGCCTCCTCGCACTCCGAGGTCCATTCAAACCTTCGACCCCCTCTCAAGGTTTTAAAGAATGAGGAACACCTCTCCCCGGCCCGGGAGAGGAATCTACTCAACCCTGCCAACTTCCCTGTCAGCTGCTGTACTTCCTTGGTATTTTGCGGCGACCTTAATTCCAGGATTGCCCTCACCTTGTCGGGGTTAGGTTCTACCCCCGAGGGGGTGAGAAGGTGCCCTAGGAACTTTCCCCGGCTTGCCCCGAAGACACACTTCAAGGGGTTCAGCCTCATCTTAAACTGGCGGAGAGTGGCGAAAGTCTCTTCCAAGTCCCGGATGTGGGAGTCGACATCCAAGCTCTTGACCATGAGATCATCCACATACACTTCGAGGTTCCTCCCCTTCTGCTCTCGGAAGACCCTATCCATCATTTTTTGGTAGGTAGCCCCTGCATTCTTTAGCCCGAAGGGCATCATCTTGTAACAATAACACCCATCTCCCGTGATGAACGAGACATCTTTGACGTCAGGGGGGTGCATCCTGATTTGGTGATAACCTGAAAAAGCATCTAGAAAACTCATTACAGGGAAACCGACGGCTGAGTCAACCAGCGCGTCGATCCGAGGCAGAGGATAACAATCTTTCGGGCATGATTTATTAAGAAGAGAAAAGTCGATACACATCCTCCACCGGCCGTCTCCTTTTTTAACCATTACAACGTTGGAGACCCAGCCGGGGTATTGGATTTCAGATATGAAGCCAGCCTCGAGGAGCTTGGCGACTTCCTCTCTGATTGGCTCGGCGAGCTTGTCCGTGATGGACCTCTTTTTCTGCTGGATGGGGGGAGCCTCCGGGTCCAGGTTGAGGCGGTGGCAGGCCACGTCGGGGTCGATCCCTGGCATCTCCGCGGCGCTCCAGGCGAAGATGTCCACGTTCCTCTGGATGCACTCCAGCATCCTGCCTTGAGCTTCCGGGGTCAGACCTCCGCTGACGCGGACCTTCTCCACCCTTCCTCCAATGGTGTGGACCTCCATCTCCTCCACCTCTTCCGCCGCCTCCAGGCGGGACTGTTCCTCCCATTCCCTGGTACCTCCCCCTACGGGGGCGAGGGCCTCTTCCTCGGCCTCTTCGACGGCCATGGACTCGGCCGACCCCTGAGTCTCTTCCGCGACCTCCTTCCGAGCGCGGCATTCCACCTCCATCTCTTTGTCAGCTTCCTGCCCCTCCTCCTCCAGCCTCCGTCCCATCTCCTCGGCCCCCTCCAGCCAAGAGATGGAGTTTACCGCCGAGACGTAGCACTCCCTTGCCTCCTTGGGGTCTCCTCGGACCCGGATCTGGACCCCCTCGACGTTGAGCTTGAGGCACTGGTGGAAGGACGAGGGGACGCAGCGGAAGGCGCTGATGAGGGGTCTCCCGAAGATGGCGCTGTAACTGCTAGGGGCGTCCACGATAACAAACTTGCAGTTGCGCGACTGCCCCCCTAGAGTGACATGGAGTCCCACTCCTCCCTCGACTTCTTTCCTCTCCCCTGAAAAGCCGAACAGAGGCCCGTCCGAGGCCAACACCCTCCTGGCCTCCACCTTCATCGCATCAAACGCCTTCTTAAAGATGACGTTGACCGAACTCCCATTGTCCACGAGGATCCGGGAGACAGTGAAATCCTCGATGGCTGTCTGGATAACCAGCGCATCGCAGAAGGGGTCCTCATGACCCGGCAAATCCTCTCTGGAGAAGGTGATTTTCTCCTCCGGGGGAGGGGATTGGGATGTGGAGCCAACGCTCCTCCGGTACATGGTGTGGAGGCTTGACTTGCGGGAAGCCTCGATCCCGGCCCCCCCGTGGATCGCTCCGATCCTTCCTCGGGTGCCTACATCAACCCGATCTTCGCACCGATCCCCCTCCTCCCGGGGCCGGATCTCCTCTATCCGAACTTCCTGCTGCTGTTGCTGCTCTCTTCTCCCTCTCATCTCGAGGAACTCCGGACACGTGGACGTGAGGTGCCCCTCTTCCTGATGAAAGTCGCAATAGGGCAGGTCCACCCTGACCTCCCTCCTTCTCCTCGGCTGTCCTCTCCTCCTTCCTCTCATGGCAATCGCCATTGCCTCCTCCTGGTCGGGGAGAGGGGGTCTCTGACCCTGCCTACCCCCCTGAGGGTTGTACTGCCCTCGGCCACCCTGGCGGTTATCTCCTCCCTGATAACCCCTTCGTGGTGCCTGGTCTTGCCATTCGGGCCTCCACCCCAAACGGTGGGTCTGCTCCGGACGCACCCACCTGGGTTGCGGCTGCTGCTGCGGCTGCTCCCTCTGCCGAGGTTCAGCCCTCCTCTCCTCCTGAATTCGACCACCCCTTGGCCTTTCCTCTTCCACGGCCCACTTGGCCAACCTTCGCGCGAACTCTGGATGCGCTGCCTCCATTTCGGCCTCCCTGGCCGCTCTCTCTAGAAGTGCCTCAAAAGACACTGGAGGTGACCTCTTCAGCTCCATGGCGAAGAACCCGGACTGGAGACCCAGGGTGAAGGCCACCATCATGGTGTGCCCTGGCATCTCCTGAACTTGGGACAGTTCCTCTTGGAACCTGTCCAGGTAGCTCCCCAGGGTCTCTCCTACCCTCTGCTTGATGCGGAACAAAGACTCCGCCTCCCTCTTCCTTTTCTTTGAAGTGGTGAACCTCAGCATGAAACCCCGTCGCAGATCCTCAAAGCAGTAAATGGACCCGGTCGGGAGTTGGTGGAACCACTCTCTCGCCTTTTCTCTGAGGGTGATGGCGAAGAGCCGGCACTTGAAGCCGTCTGACATCTGTCGAATGGAGACCATGTCCTCGAACCACTGGATGTGGTGGACCGGGTCTCCTCTTCCGGAGTAGTAAGTCATCTCCGGCTCGCGAAACCCCTCGGGAACGGGGGCTGAAGAAACGAACTCGCTGAAAGGGCTCCCCCCCTCAGCCGGGCGAGTCGGGAACTCCCTCCCTGCCGTCTCGCCGAAGTGGTACTCGGCGGCCGAGCCGGGGAATAGAACTCGCCCCTGGAACTCGCGCTCGCCCCTCTCGGCGGGCTCCTTCCCTGGTCGCCTGAGCGGCGCGTCGTCGCCGAGTGCGGGAACGGCGACCACCGGGACAGCCGGCGTCGCACTCTCAGCTCGCATGCCGAGAGCGGTCCTGACGAGCCCGAGGATCTCCTCCCTAAGCTCCGCCGGCATGCTCGCCGCTGGGGGTGGGGGAGGGGGTGGCGAGTTGCCCCTGCCTGATCCTTGTCCTTCTTCCCCGGTCATCGAACCTGCAGAAGATTTTCTCTGCTGACCACTGTCCACGCTCACCGCACCAAAATGTTGAAACCGGAAAACCGGTCTCTTGTGGAGTTCGACCCTTGGGGAAGGGGTGGCCGCGCACCTACTTCACTCCTGCAAGAAAACGACAAAGGAAAGAAGAAACAAAGACCAGACCAAGGGCCCGGCGTGGAGGTCCCACCACAAACCCGGAAGATCTCAGAGCGCTTCCCCTCCTTAGCCAAATGCCGGGCTAAGGTACCTCAGAAAGCGCTAGTAGGCCAGAGAATTAGTAAAACGTGCCTTCTGAGGTACCCCTTGGGTCCTATTTATAGGAAAAGATGGCCTGCCAATATACAACCTTCACTGTTTTCGAGGACTACAGGCAAACCAAAAGGGGCCACACAGTAGAAGTGTGCCATGGCCAAGATGCGAGCTGGACCTGAGGGGGCACTCGCTCGGCAAGGGGCCCGACTCGCCTCGCCCTGGGCCTAGGCGGGCACGGGCTCGGCGGACTGTGCTCGGCTAGCGCTGGGCTCGGCTAGACTATTGCCGAGCTTGGGCTCGGCACGACGGTCGCCGAGCTCGGACTCGGCACGGAGATCGTCGAGCTTGGCTCGACTATCGTCGAGCCCTGTCTTCGCACCCGAGCTTGGTCTCGACAAGCTGGGCTTCGTTCGACCATCGCCGAGCTCGGACTCGGCACGGAGATCGTCGAGCTTGGCTCGACTATCGTCGAGCCCTGTCTTCACACCCGAGCTTGGTCTCGACAAGCTGGGCTTCGCTCGACTATTGCCGAGCTCGGACTCGGCAAGCTGGGTCCAAGTTGATCTGAGCCGGCCGGTTCAACCCCTGTCGACCACTCGCAGGATACGGGGTTGTACAGGTTGAACCTTCAATCCGCGACAACGAGGAGTTCGCAAGGGCTTGTCTCTTGAGAGATGACAAAGGGCACCCCTCGCATAGGCTTCGACCTACTGCGGGGGAGAAGGATGAACCTTCGATCTGTGGCAGCGGGGAGTTCACGAGGGCGTCTCTTGAGAGATGACAAGGGGCACACCATCGCGTAGGCTTCGACCTACTGCTGGGGAGAAGGATGAACCTTCGATCCGCGATAGCGGGGAGTTCGCGAGAGCTTTATTATTGATAGATGACAAGGGGCCGACTCTTTATGCCGTGTGTCTCTTGTGTTGGAGTTATACGAGGTCCTTAGGGAGCTTCCTCTTGGGATGATTGCTTTGGGGTCGCCCTCCGATCCTTCCTGGTGAGCGGATGATTGTCCCCTACTGGTTGATTTGGCACTTGATTCTGCAAGAACCTCTCTAATAGCCCTTTTCTGATGAGACGTTCAATTTCCTTCACGAGTTTGAAATAGATTTTTGTGTCGCCCAGTACTTTGTCTGGTTGCCTGCATCTCTAGCGATTAGTTTGGGCCTACAGAGTGCCTCAGCGCCTTGGATCATGAAGAATATGCTTGCTCTGAAGGCGTTCAGGGGGGGGGGGGGTGTGTGATGGTTGTAATGCCCCCCCCCCCCACAGTTTGGTGGGATTTGTCACAAGGTCCACCTCTCCTCCTGAGTATCTTCGATGGCTCGCATCCCCTATTCCTCGTTTGGTTGTCTTCAATTTGTTGTACGAGTTTTTGCTGCTGATGACAAATGGTGATGTATGGGATGTCGGGCCAAAGCGGCCTTCTGCTTGGTTCGTTTGCCTTCTTTGACAATTATGTTGCGGACTTCTTCGTGCGTGAGCTTTTCACCTACGGATTCAAGTCCTGTAACTTCTAAGCGGTGACGACGATGATCTTCAGTCTCTCTGGTCCTGGGTGTGCCGAGCTGGCTGCATCGGGGAGGCCTTTTTCAGGCATGTTGACGAGCGAGTGAGAGGGGACGTGCCCCCCAGAGACCTCTACTTGGGAGGCTTTTCCCTCCATTTTCTCTAGTTATGAGTGTCATTGTGTTGAGGACTCTATCTTCAAGGTCTTCTAAGAATACCGAGAACCTTTTTCCCACAGACGATACCAAACTGTTGTGGATCGCTCAAGACTCCTGGTAGACCGAACTAAATTGAACCACTTTAGCCCGGTAGAAATCGTGCGTGCAAACAGTCATAGAAAAAGGAAATAATACAAATAAATTTTTTTAACGTGGAAAACTCGTCAACTGGGTGGAAAACCACGTGGTCGGAGGTGTGTCGACCAAAACTTCACTATTTGCTGGTTGTTAGACATGGTTTTTTGAAGAACTTAAGGGTGACAAGCCGCATCTCGTTACAATTATTAGGAGAGGGAGAAGGGCTCGGAGGGCGACAGACCACCACTCATGAAGTTAAGTATTTTTTCGTCAGCTGTGGAGAATGTGCTTGCCGCACTTTGAGGTCCTCTATCGGTACTGAGAAGTGGGAGCAGCTTGTACATTACTCTCATCCTTATTCTGGGGCTTGAAAGCTCGAGTGGCACGTTCAGTGTGCCTTATCCTCTGTGACTTGTCTCTTGTTGTGCTTAGAGGAGTCTGGAATTGTTGACTTGTTGTCGACTGGTGAGCTTGTTACTGGGTTGAGGGCGTTGGCAATACCGAGTGTGTTGCGTGCCTGAATGTTGTTAAGCGGTCCTTTACGGGCTCTGAAGTTGGTCTTATAAACTGCTGGCAGTGAGTGACACAAAATTTGGGAGCTCTGGCAGGCATGGTATGCTGACACTGAGGAGGCTTGTGGTGTGCTTAGTCGCCACGCGGACGGCTGACGGTAGAAGGCAATTATCGGACCTCCAGCGATCGTCAAAGTGCATGTTGAATCTTGCGGGTGGCTTCGACGGTCAAGACGGACTTTAGCTGTATAGGCAGACTTCGGCGATCTAGACTGGGTGTGTGCAGGAGCAGTCAGGAGAGCACTTCACACAAGGGCACGTTGGAGGTGCACACTAGAGCGTACAAGGATGGGGTGCGTACAAGGATGTGTGCGCCGTGATCCACAGTACCCCTAAGGACGAAGAAAAGTATGGATTTAGTTTTGCGCCTCCGCTAAGGCTCCGTATGGGGAGCAATATTTAGGTCAGGACCGTGGACGATGCTCATGGTCCTGCACCAATGAGGAGCTTGCAAAGGAGGTGGGGCCCACGCAGTTGTGGCTTGTGCCATACACTTTTGCATGGGGCCTCATCATTTGTGGCTTCTCATTGGTTGTGTGGACGACGATGCTTACCGTCCACGGTCATGACCTAAAAAATTTTCCCGTATGGGGTGGTGATGGAGGCCGTGAATGCGGTGGTTATGAATCGTCGTTCGTGGACACCCGACCTCATCTAAGGCACGTCATCTAATTTTATGTTTGGAACTAGTTTTCTTTTTGGTGACGGTCATAACTGGTGACATGACAAACATGCATTTTATGATGATGACGTTTGTCTGAACTCATCAGAGCAAAAACTCCACGCGAAGCAGAGCCTAAATAAGACTCTGTTTGGCACGGTTGCAGCGGTCATGAACATGAGGGTTAAATTGTCATTCGTTAACGCCTTAATAAAGAACTTCATCTACTTTTATGTTAAAACAAATGATGTTTGTTAGGTAATCCCTAACAAATGACGGTTTAACCCCATGCGTTTACGATCGCACCATTGTGCCAAACGGAGCCTAAATCATATCATACATTAGTGTTGTTGGCTAGAGATTGTTAAACGGGTGCCGACCCACACATGTGAGTATCCCGGGTCGCCCTGCCCCCGTGTGGACTGCAGTTCACCAGCCCCAATCCCTCTCCACTGCCCGCATGCAGCCCAATCTCAAACCTGGCAGCTTACCTTGAACTGGCCACGTGGCGGATTGTTGAGGTCGGCAAGGCGTTGCGCTTGCCCGACCTTCTTTATGAGGAGCCTAACACCACTCCTCATACTCATCCGTGTCGCAGCGCAGATGGGTATGAGGAGTGGTGTTTGGCTCCTCATAAAGGAGGTCGGGGGATCGAGGTCGGGCAAGCGCAACGCCTAGCCGACCTCATCAACCCGTCACGTGGCCAGTTCAAGGTATGCCGCCAAGTTTGGGATTGGGTTGTACGCGGTCAGTGGAGAGGGGTTGGGGCTGGTGGACTGCAGACCACACGCGGGGGCGGCCAGGGATACTCACATGAGTGGCCTGACCCCCGTTCACCAAAAACCAGTTTTTGTTGAACGGGGGCCGGCCCACTCATGTGAGTATTTCGGGCTGCCCCCATGCAGGCTGCAGTCCACCAGCCCAACCAACCTCCACATGTCGCGTTCGGTCTAAACCCAACATCGGGTGACCTACCTTAAACTGCTACGTGACGGGTTGTTGAGGTCACCAAGACTTTGACATCCGGCCTTGATCCTGTGACCTCTTTTATGAGGAGACTAACACCACTCCTCATATCCATCCGCGCTACAAATCATAACGATTTTATTAGAAAAAGATGATGTTAATCGAATTATTTAGTGAGTATGAAAATTTTACAAGAATCTTAACTTCAAATCGTAGAATTTGAAAATTTATGTGCAATGTGACACATTCAAACGGTCAAGCCCTAGTGGTGAACATAGATTGCATAAGTAAGATTATGAAAAAACCCACTAAGACTCTGTTTGAGACAACTTATGATGATGAATAAGCCGCTAATTGAAAATTGATGTTTGCATATAGATTTTATAAAATAAATGATGAATAAGCAGTCGGCTGTTTGGATAGTTTCGTCATAAGTGCTTATCTAAATTTCTCATTTATTCATAAGAGTTTGTTTGTTTGGACGTATTTTTTTTCGTCCGTGCACGATTTTTTTGCCTGAGGGCGGTTTTTCGCTTGGGCGTGTTTTTTCGTCCGTCATGATTTTTTTCGTCCGGTCAAGATTGTTTTCGCTCAAGCTCGATTTTTTTCACCAAGACGTGATTTGTTTCGCTCGGACGTGATTTGTTCGCTCGGGCATGATTTTTTTCGCCAGGTCGTGTTTTTTCGCTCGATCACGTTTTTTTCGCCCGCCCGATTTTTTCAACCGGGTGCATTTTTTTCACGCTGGCGCGATTTTTTCGCACTACCGCGATTTTTTCGCCCGGGCTTGTTTTTTTTCGCTCGAGCGCGTTTTTTTCGCGCCCGGGCGAAAAAATTGCGCCCGGGCGAAAAAAACGCGCCCTGACGAAAAATCGGGCCCTGGCGAAAAAATCGCGCCCGGGCGAAAAAATCGCGCTCGGGCGAAAAAACCGCGCCCCCGCGCCCGAGCGAAAAAATCCCGCACCGATGAACATCGCGCCCGGGCGAAAAATATTGTGCATGGGAGAAAAAAACTTTTCTGGGCGAAAAAAACGTGTCATAGCGAAAAAATCGCGTCAGGAAGAAAAGATCGCGTACGGGCGAAAAGATCGCGCCCGAGCGAAAAGATCGCGTCCGGGCGAAAAGATCGCCCCCGGGCGAAAAGATCGCGTCCGGGCGAAAAGATCACGCCCGGGCGAAATGTTCGCGTCCGGGCGAAAAAATCGCACCTTGGTGAAAAAATCGCCTCGGAACGAAAAAATCATATCTGGACAAAAAATCACTCATATGACTTTTTAAAGAAATAAGCGCTTATGAGAAGCCATAAGCTGGACTCGGATAGCTTATTAAAAATCAACTTATCATCAATTTTAAAATAAGTGATTTTATATAAGCTGCATAAACAAACAACTATAAAACTGTTTTTGCGTTTTAAATAGAGATTATTGATCAGCATAAGCTGTCCCAAACAGAGCTTAAGAACAAAAATATGAACACTATTACTTATTTTTGACTGTTTATGATTTCGTTTGGCACAACGGATCGGTATCGGTCACGTACATGATGGTTACGAATCATTGTTTGTGAATGAACGTGTGATCTCACCAAAATAACTTCATTCTTTTTTATGCTTTTCTTAGTTTTTTTGGTTTGAACTGTCGCCAGGATCAAGGCAATAATAAAAAAAGGAAAAAAAAAATCCTTTTATAGTGTTTTGCCGTGAGCTATCAAAAAGGGAGTAGGAAATAAATTTTTCCTTTTCTCTGTACTGGAATAAATATTAATCCCACCACCCTTGAGTTGAAATTGGGAAACAAAGCCGCCTGTTAGAAAAAAAAATTGGAGTGAAACTGCCTGGAGTTTTGGAGAGCCGCCTGTGAGAGGAAACACGTCGCATTTGTCTTTCTTTCTCTCTCTCTCACTCGTGCAATTGGAGAGGCCGTTGGTCTTGGGTGTTGTCGCCAGTAGGTGCCTGCGTTGAGAGAAAGAGTTGCCACCGGGCTTGTTAGAGTTTGTCGCCGGCGTTACACTGAACGTTCTTTGGAGTGGAGAGGCGTGATGTCGACGGCGTGTGTTGGTGCAGTTAGCCTCGACGGTGTTTCTTACTGATAGTGGCGTTATTCTCCGGTGGCGGCGTTGTTCTCCGGTGGTGGTGCGGTTGAACGTCGGACTTCGACGTTGAAGGTTCCGGTGAACCTTGTGCGACCGCGAGGCGGATTGCAGATTCTCGACGCAGATCCTGTGTGTCCGGTACATCCACGGTATACTCGGCGGACGGTCATTTTCTCCTATTTTTCTTGTATTTGAATTTATATTTTTATTATATAAATTATGCGGCTATATTTTGTGTTCTTGAGTATCTGCAAATTTTATAACTATGTCTGTGTTTGTACCGGATTTTACAACACAAACAGGATTCATGCCAAACATATATTCTATAACGATAACATTTTTGTCCAAATTCACATGAGCAAAATGTAACAATTCAGGACCAACACACATGGACGAAGCTCCACTCAGATCGCCTGGACTGCATCCCATACAACCTAGTCGTGTTCATAAAGCCCCCCAGGCCCGGCCCTCCCGGGCCCGGGCTTTCTCGAACCGGGCCCGGGCCCTGATTACAGCCGGGCCGGGCTGGGCTTCTGGAGGGGGCTAAGTCCCCTAGGGCCGGGCCTTGTTTTTTTTAAAACGAAATACGCGTCTTTTTGAACTGTGTCTTTTAGGGTCATTTTCAGGAGAAGTGTTCAACATGAAAGTTGTAGATCTCGACGATATCTACAACTTTCATGTTGAACACTTTTTGATTTGAAGCCGTTTATCCCCCAAAAAAAATCACGCGGAACATTTGAATGTTCCGACTGATTTTTTTCGGGGGGCAAATCGGAGGCCTAAACGGCTTCAATTCAAAAAATGTTCAACATGAAAGTTGTAGATATCGTCGAGAACTACAACTTTCATGTTGAACAATTCTCCTGAAAATGCCCTTAGAAGACGTAGTTCAAAAAGGCGCGTAGGAGCCGGGCCGGGCAAATGCTCATATATGGGGCCTTGTTAGGCCCCATAGGCCGGCCTGGGCCCGGGGCGGGCTTAGCCCGGGCCCGGGCTTTTACCGGGCCCGGTTTTTATGCACACCCCTAATACAACCCAACCCGTCTTCGGTCCCACCACGTGGCACAACGGTTTGTTGAAGGCCATAACATCCTTTTGATGAGGGAAACTCAAGTTAAGAGGTCAGCACAGTGACTTCCCAAGAGGTCATTCATCCTGTTACTACTTTACCCTGATCACGCTTAATTATAGAGTTTTTTCAATTCTCATCATCAACCGAGTTTCGTTGCCCACTTAATTTGAGTTTTCCTCATCAAAGAAAGACTACAACCTCCAAAAACATGTTGTCCCTTGCGATGAGACCGTAAACAGGTTGGGATGTATTGACTGCAACTCAAGTAATTTCGATTGAGCTTTGCCCATATGTGCCAGTCGTGAATCATTACACAAAAACACATTGCGAAAGAGATCCTCTACTATAAAATATGAGAACTGTACAACACAATATCCGGCGAGTGAGATCGGCAGGAGCCAGATCGGCCAAGTCCAGCCCAAGACCCAGGCGACCCAGGCCCCTGGAGTCGAGTCCACTCGACGCCCACCGCCTCGGTGACGAATGAGGCGAGTCCACTCGACATGCTCAGCCTCGGCGTCGAGTGACGCGAGTCCACTCGACGCCCCCAGCCTCGACGTCGAGTGAGACGAGTCCACTCGACGCCCCCAGCCTCGGCGTTGAGTGAGGAGAGCTTACTCAACGCCCTCAGCCTCGGCGTTGAGTGGGGTGAGCTCTGTCAACGCTTTTCATTCTTGGCGTTGAGGGACACCTCGACATCCGTCGGCTCGCCCTCGCCCCACGGGAGCTCGGCAAGCGGCGGGCGAGCAATGCCAGCCGAGCCCGTGCTTGCCAAGGTTCGGGGGAAGCGGCGAGTGCCAGCTCCATCGAGCACTCGCCGCCCCAGACGAGTAGAGGCCTCAGGGACTACTCGCCCAGCCTCCTGTGATGTATTTTTTTTTACCATTTTGCCCCCGCTGGCCTTCCCATAGCCAGTTAGAACAGCGGAGTTACGCTGTTAGCAGATTCAGTTGGGCTGCACATAGCTGTTTGGAACAGCGGGGGTTAGCTATTTGCAGGCCGTTTTCAGAAATCTATAAATATGACCCAAGGGGCGCCTCAAAAGGCAGACTCACTTGTTTCCAGACCTTCTTGCCCTTTCTGAGGTAGCCTTTATCTCAGCATTCGGCTAAAGGGAGGGGAAGCGCTCTAAGATCTTCCGGGTGTGTCGTGAGACTTCCGCGTCAAGCCCTTGGGTCAGTATCCTCTGCTTTTTTCTGTCATTTTGTTTGCAGGAGAGAAGTAGACGCACGATCACCCCCATCCCCAGAGACAAACTCTACAAGAGCCCGAATTTTCGATTTCAATAAGAACTCATAGTTTTTTTTTTAATCTTTGTTTCCCTAAAATTACATAGAAAATTAGACTATGTTTTGTGTCTGAAAAGAGTCCAAGCACAAAAGCATTTTATCCCTTCGAGCTGGAAACCTCACAGGGAGGGTGAGGGAAAGCGTGAGCAAAGGGAGTCAAGTCTCCCATGGCTTCTTCTTCATCGTGCACTCTCCTTCTCCCCCCTCTCGCTCTTTCCCGCATCTCCCATAAATTCTCCCCTCCTCACCCCCACCTCTTCCTCCCTTACCTCCCCCATCGCCGCCTTCATACTCTCCATCTCGCTCGCGGGCAGAACCCCCGCGGCGGCGGAGGCGACTCCGCCGATCCGCCGGACCGCCTCATCTCCGCCGCATGCTACCTTTACCCCTTTCTCGACGGCGTCCATTTCGGCCGCTTCCTTCTATCCCAGTTCCCTCCTCTACAACTCATCATTCTCCCCCTCACCCCCGCCATCCGCCTCTTCCGCTCCTCTCCGCTCAACCCCTTCCTCATCTTCCTCACCCTCTACTTCGCCGTAGTCCGAAATCCGTCCTCGTTCAGCCGCTACGTCCGCTTCAACACGATGCAGGCCATCGTCCTCGACGTCCTCCTCATCTTCCCCGATCTCGTCGAGCGCAGCTTCGCCCCGCGGGACGGCGTCGGGCTCGACATCGTCATGTCGATCGACAGCACCGTCTTTCTCTTCCTCCTCGTCAGCCTGATGTACGGATCGGCCGCTTGCCTTCTCGGCCAGGTGCCGCGCCTCCCCATCGTCGCCGAGGCCGCCGATAAGCAGGTAATCTGATTCCCGTGATTCGCGCTTTGATTTTATCTCTTGGAAATTTTGTTGGCCCCGTTAGGGTTTGCTAAAAGCTATTGATTCCGATCATCCATGGAGGTTTTCTTGTTGTATTGTCATAGAATGAAACTTTAGCCCTTTCTTATGCTGATGATAATCGATAGTTATTGTCTCATACATATTTGGATTCTGTATATATTCTCTCTGTTCTTTATATGCTGGAATATGCCCGGCTAAGAACTGTTTGGCAAATTTTTTTGGCAATTTTTTCTTCATTATGGTTAAAATTAGGAATGAATGTATCAGGGATAAGATAGGAGTGACACCAATTGCAGAGAAGATGCGAGAAGTTTGACTAAGATGGTTTGGACACGTACAAAGGAGACCATTGGAAGCACCTGTTAGGCATTGTGAGAGTTTAGTCACTAGGTATGTTAGATGGGGGAGGGGTAGATCAATAAAGACTTGGAATGAAACTATAAGGAAAGACATGATGTAGTTAGGCATTAGTGAGATTATGACTAAAGAAAGGGCACAATGGAGACAAAGGATCCATATAGCCGACAACACTATAGTGGGATAAAAGATTGAGTGTTGTTGTTGTATGGTTTTGAAAAACTCCAAAATGTTTAAGAACGCCCTTTTATCTTCATCTCCAATGAGGATCACCCTCCCAAACTGATGCATTATATTATCTACAAGATTAAACGCAAGAAATCCAATTGAATTCAACTAACATTTCATTCAAGATCTACCTGGAAAGAAAATCCAAGCAAGGTTAAACTTCACCCTAAGGTCCATGACCTGAACAGGTGAAGCATTGAAGAGATGGACGATATCTTCAGATCTAAAAATCAAGTCCAAACATAAATGAAAACATGATTTAAAACTCTGCATAAACCCGAATCCTATCAGCAACATTTTATAGACTTAAAGTTGCCAAAATTACAAGACTCCCCCTTTAACTAACATTTTCAAATAATCATCTCCCGCCATTTCCTTTCCTAGCTAGGTTGGCTGCAATTCAACTCCTAATCAAAATGCGTCATTCTTAGTCGTCCATTTATTTGAAATGCATCAGTAGCTCCTCCTCCAAATGCTCCTTGTACTCAAGGAATGAACTCGGAAAGCGTTGTCAGAGGGACCATTGATCATCATATGTTGCATCGGCAGCCTCCCCATTACGCCACTTCACGAGTAATCATGTAATGATCTTGCCATTTTGGGCGCAATACGCCGATCCAAGATTGCGAGAGGCTCATTCATCAGGTTACCCTCAGAGTTCACTTTGGGTGGAAGTGGCAAGCTCTGCTCCGACATGGCTCTATGGTGTTCCCGCAATTGCGATATATGGAAGGTTGGCGCATCTTAGCATTCTTCTACAAGTCCATATGATACGCAACTTCTCCAGTTTCTTTCGAGGACCTGGAAGGGCCCGAAGAATGGGCGACAACTTGTGGTAGCCACGAGGTCGCATACTTGTTTATATGTATGATTGAATGCATATATAGACCTAGGAACCTACTCTCTCCCTTTTCTTTTTATTTGCCATGACGCACATTCCATATTGGTATTGGGCTAAGTTGAGCTTAAGAATGACAATTACTCTTTCTTTAGTCTCCCGAAATCGATCTACTTCTTCCACCACAACCGAGCCGGTAATGTAAGGGAAATGTAAATGAGGTTCTTGCCTGGAAACCACCCCATAAAGTGTCATCTTGGTGGCGATGGAAGGTGGTATTGTACCACCATCCCACTAAGGGTAACCAACTCGCCCAACTCCTTGGTTTTTCAAAGCACATGCACTAGAGGTAACCTTTCACACAACGGTTCACCATTTCCGTTTGCCCATCATTTTGTGGGTGGTATGTCGTAGACAGTTTAAGCTGTACATGCAAAATACAAAAGAGCTCCTGCCAAAACAAGCTAATGAAGACCGGGGCCCTATCACTGACAATTGATTTTAGAAGTCCATGCAGTCGAAAGATTTGATCCAAGAAGATTTGAGCTATTTGTTCCGTCATGTATTGATGGGAGATGGCGGTAAGTTGAGCATGTTTGCTCAATCGATCTGCAACCACCATGATTGTAGATTTTCCATTACTTTTTGGCAGCCCCTCATTGAAATCAAGGGAAACCTTCTGCCAAATCCGTTCAGGAACGGGCAAATCCATTCTAGATGTACTTATAGATTTCAAGTTTTATTTTCCACCACCAAAACAATTGTTTCAGGCCCTAGTAAGTGGCAGTTATGCCCGAGTTCCCTTCTGAGCCCCATCATGATACATTTGGAGTTTCTTCGTTTTAACTGCCTCCTTATTCCCTACCAAAAATTCCTCTTTTCACTTGATTAACACATTATCACACTCGGTCAACTGAGCATGTTGTCTTCCTTCTCAGCGATGATTCTCTGCATGTATTTATCTTGGGTCTAGAAATCTTTAATTTGCCGTAAAATATCAGAGGTGAAGGTAACCATTTCTCTGAGCTTTCTTATCATCTTTTCATCTCGCCGTGATAGAACATCAACACAGATGTTCTCTTTCCTTTTTTTGTATTGGATCGAGTAATCATACCCCAACAATTTAGCGATATGTTTTTGTTTAGCAGGTGTTACGATCCTTTGCTCCAATAGGAATTTCAGGCTCTGATGATTTATCCCGATGACAAAGCTACATCTGATTAGATAGTGCCGCTATTGTTGCACCACCAACAACTCCTAGTATGTTGATATAAGAGAGTTATTCTTGCCCAATGCCTTACTGAAATATGACATAGGTCGCCCCTCCTACGATAGCACTGCTCCCACTCCTGCATCAGAGACATTGGTTTCTACGACAAATGTTTTTTGAAAGTTGGGTAGGCTCAACACCGGGGGTTGAGAGACTGCCCTCTTCAATTGTTCAAATGCAGCCCCATCTTTTTTTCCACCAAAATTTCTGCAGTGAAGTAATTCTGATAAAGGCTTCGTTATGCCACCATAACCTTATCTAAATTCACGGTAGTAACCTGTCAAACCCAAAAAAAAACCCTCAGCTTTTTCAGTGTTTGCATAATAAACCAATTCAACATGGATGCAATTTTGAGGGGATCTATGACCATCACTTCACCGGATATATTATGGTCCAGATAGTGGGCCTGTTGGAGATCAAATCCACACTTATTGTATTTGAGGAAGAGATGAGGTTGCCGCTAGATTCCAAAGGTGGAGGAGAGATGTTCCAAGTGCTCACGCCACGTTCTGCTGAAAATTAATATATCATCCAAGAACACTTGAATAAACTTATGCAATTGGTTTTGGAAGATCCTATTCTTCAGGCTTTGGAAGGTGGAAGGAGCATTTGTTAGACCGGATGACATTACAATGAACTCGTAGTGTCCTTGATGCTTTTTGAGTGCAGTTTTATGGATGTCCGCCTCCGCGATACTCACCTGATGATAGCCTGTTCGCAAATCCAGTTTTTAGAAGAAGACTGATCCCTGTAATTCATCAATCAGTTCTTAAATTATTGGAATAGGTAATTTGTCTTTAACCGTGGATTTGTTCAATTGTCGATAGTCGATACATAGTCTCCATGTGTCGTCATTCTTCTTTACCAACATGACATGCAAAGCGTATGGATTAGAATTGTGCCAAATGATTCCTATATGCAACATCTCCTTGACGAGTCGTTCAATTTTTGACTTCTAGAGGTGGATATCGATATGGGCGCAAGTTGATATCCACCCTTTTCTCTTTGAGAGTAACGTGGTGCTCATGTTCACGTAATGGGGGTAATCCTATGGGTTCAGCCAACAAATCCCGAAAGGAATAAGTCTTGCAACTCCCCGGTAGCTTCCTTGCCAAGGGTTTCACCTCCTTCTGAAGCCTTGTTTTCACTCCCCGCATTCGAGACAGGTGAGCTCTCATTAAGTTGAAAACCAAAGACAAATGACATATGAAGTTGTCCACCCTTGCCATCAAATTTGTCCCCACTGGCCATCAATTCGCGTAGGGAAATCTCTTTTCCTTATCTTGTAAATTCCATCTCTAGGTTTTTGAAATCGCAGTTAACCACACCTAATGTTACCAGCCACCACACTCCCAATACAACTCCTCCGGTAGCACCAACACCTTCGAGGTGAAGAATACTCCCTGCATTCTCCACTTGAACCCCACGACCTTGTGGGAGCTTGGTATTCATTTGCGTCCGGAATGTCGTTGCGAGTCAAATTCATATATTAGTTTATTATTTTTCGTTCATTATTCATGTATTTTAGCGGTCTCTTCCACCGGCCAATCATAGCCGTTGATTGGGATGCCCTAGTGTTTCATTTTATTATAAATAGGAGTCTTGTGGGCTGAATAAAGCATTGCAGATTTTGGAGAAGAGAAATCCCGAAATCCGGCGATCCCTCCTTGGTGCCGACTCCGTGGAACCCTAGGTGACGACTCCTAGACTTGTATCTCCCTCTCCAAGGTAACCCTTAATCCTAAGCCTCGTTTCCTCTCCCAAACTCCCTCTCACAGCCCCTAAATCATCCACCGAACTGGCCAGAACTCCATTCTTCTTTCAGGTATTGTAGAGAAAATTCTTCTTTTAGGTATTGTAGAGAAATGAAATTCACTGCTCACTAATATAGTTTAGTGAACAGTGAAGTTCCTATTTCAGCCACCAACCCCAGCCCTCCCTCCCAGCAAACTGCCACCCTGCCACTCCTTTTTTCTCAATAGCAGCCCCCTTGGCCGGCCCTTCCCAGTCCGCCACCTCTCCCCAAATCCCCTGCCGACTTCTCCCCCTGTCTCCCAGAGCCACTACCTCCCCTCCCCTCCCTCCTAAACTAGAAACCGCACCCCCCACATCCTCCCTCTTCGTGGATCCACCTCCAAACAGCCATAATTTCCAACTCAGTCCAGATCTGGAAATTTCAGCCCCGATTCGCTATTTCCACCACCCGTCCAACACTCCCTAGCCCCGATCCGTTACTACATCATCGGATCTACCCACCCCCTCCCGGATCTCCACCTACGTGTCCGGATTTATCCATTTCCGATCCATTTTTATCTTCCGCAGCGGAGGACAGCCACCACCATTACTTCCACGCCGCCAGTTCCACTTTCGATCGCCGATCTACGCATTCGGTTTCGGAATCTTCAGTGCCTCGGTCGTCAGCCCACTATTTGATGAGATTTAGTTGTACTGATTTATTATTTTCAGCATTTATTTAGGGAGTTGTTAAAGACACCACAGTTTTGGCTAGGCGCACCGCACTTTCTTCTAATTTTTCACGCCTTTTAGAAATACTTCTTGTACATGCATTTTTAGAAAAAGTATTCAACACAAAAGTTGTAGATCTCGACGAGATCTACAACTTTTGTGTTGAACACTTTTCCTAAAAATGCATGTACAAGACGTACTTTGAAAAGCCGCGAAACCTGGGCGTATTTCCAAAGTACGCCTTGCACATGCATTTTTAGGAAAATTGTTCAACACAAAAGTTGTAGAGCTCGTCGAGATCTACAACTTTCGTGTTGAACACGTTTCCTAAAAATGCATGTACAAGACGTATTTCCAAAGGACGCAAAATTAGGAGAAAGTGCGGTGCGCCTAGCCAAAACTGCGGTGCTCATAACAATTCCCTTTATTTATTGGGTTGGACATTTTATATTTGCTTGGAAAAACAATATCGTAGAATTTTGCCCTCGATTATTATTGTTATTTGCAGGGTTTATTCGCCGCTCGCTCTTGTTTTGACCCTTCACGCAGAGGAAAGCCTAAGCTTGCTTTGCCCTAGTAAATTATTTTGTCTTGATGTGAATTAACTGCGTGAGATGTCATTATTTATTATCTAATTTGTGATCTAACCGTCAGATTTGCATAGCATGCAGAGTTAGGTCGTAGATTTCCTGCCGCCTATAGATCCCTCATACATCATTTTCTCTCTTGAGCTCCCTTGCCTTTCTTCTCTCTTGCCTATTAGTTCTTCCAAGTCTCTCAATCCAAATTCTTCTTCCCAATCCAAGATTACCTCTCTTAATCTCCACTTAATCTCAATCATTCCCTCTCTTCCTTTTGTTTTGTAACAGTCAAGATTTGCAAAATTCTAAAATAAGCTTAAATACATGTTTGTGAAAAACCTACAGTTATTCTTATATCTTATATTCTTATTAACAAGATTATCAGGACTATTGGATAATAAGTTTAGGCTTCAGTTAACTAGCTACTTAACTAGCCATGATTAGTTAGCAAGTAATCAGCTAGATAACCAGAACCATGCATACAACCATTAGTATTAGTGAACTAACTGCCATTATTTACCATGTTCATACTATTTATATGATAATTAACAAGCAATTAATGGAAATGTGTGGGCTATGCTAGGCTGTCCTTTCTGATAATGCAGATACAATGTACATAAGAATTTACTGGCTTACACCGGTGACCTATTAGATATTTTTAGCTTGGTTTATGGGATTAAGCTTGTTCAAATAAGTTCTTGATCATGAATTATAACAAATTTTAAGAACTAAATTATAAAAATGTCAAATTTAACTCCTAAACTGAGCACAAAAGATTGTAATATTATCAGTTTAGGGTTTAGGAGCTTATAATCTTAAAATGATGGTGTAACCTTGTTAGAGCCCATCATAATATTCTGATTATGAGGATCGATTGTAGTCATTATTTTTCATTAGCCTCACATCTCCTACTGCGTACTGGAGAGTTTCAATGTATTAGATATCTGGATACAATATTGTATCAGAGTAAGATTAGATCCTAGCTCGCTCATCCATCCTTGTGCCCGACTTCGCCTCTATACCTAACCTTCATTCCGGTCATCCTATTCCCCGTCTACATTCTTCTCCTTCTCGGCCTCCCATTATTCCCTACCTTCCACCAACTTCCTCCTCCTCCTGACCTCATTCATTCTTCCACTCATGTAGTCCATTCCTCAGTTCCCAAGACAGCATCTCCTCCTCCGGGAGATTACGCTCCATCAATAATATTTAATGTCGACCTCTCTAATGCTCTTTGAAAGGGTATCAACCTGTTACATGTTGTACTCAACATCTCATTGCCAAAGTAATTTCCTTTAGGAATTTGATACTTCTTACAATTACTTTGTAATTGCCTTGTCTGCTATCACTAATTCACTATTCCATCACTATAAAAAGAAGCACTGAACATCCCCTATTGGATGGGAGCTATGCATGAAGAGATTTCTGCTCTTTGTTATCGTGATATCTGAAGTCTTACTTACACACACTCGGGTGATGATATCGTTGAATGTAATTGTGTTTTTGTGATCAAGTTCCTTCCGAATAGACAAGTTGATAGGTATAAGGCCAGACTTGCCCCCAAGAGCTTTATTCAGACGTATGATGCTGACTTCTTTGACACATTTTTTCTAGTGGCTCGTGTATACGAATCTTATTCTCTATCATTGTCATTAAGGACCGATCTATGTTCCATCTTGATGTTATGAATTCCTTCTTGTATGGAGATCTCAAAGAAACTGTGCACATATAGTAACCTCATGAATACGTTGCTCAAGGGGAGTCTCAGATACGCAAACTCAAGAAGTCATCTATGAATTAAAATACATCCCCAACTTGGTCTGACAAGTTCAATTAAGTCATTCACACCATTGATTTTCATCGCAGTCACTTAACCTCTCAATTTTTGTGAGAGAAAGAACTGACCTTACTCCTCTCATAATCTATATTGATGATATTTTTCTCATTGGTGATGTGCGTCTGACATAGAAGACCAGTATATTTGAGAAAGCACTTTTAACGAAAGATATGTGAACACGTTGATATTTTTTTGGTATCGAGATTGTCAGTAGCAACAAAGGAGTTGTGTTATCCCAGATGGAATATGCTTTGGATTTCCTTAACGAGACGAGCTTACTAGAAGCAAAACTCTCTCTCTCTCTCTCCTATGCCTATGTGAATTAAAGATCTCTTAGATGGAATATCATTATTACCCCAACATGTCACCCGATATAGACATCTTGTTCGGTGACTATTATACGCCACTGGTACAACACTTGACATCTCTTTTGTAGTTGGAAAAATTACTCACTTTATGCACACTTCTAGAGAATGTCACCTCAATGCAACTATGAAGATCTTATAGTACATCAAAGTCTCTCATGACACATGGGTGTTGTTCACAAAAAAAGATCACGTACATATTAAAGCATACTCTGACACCAGCTATACTGATGACAAGAATGATAGAAAGTTCACTTTTAGTTATTTGTAGATTCCGTGTTGGTTAAGGGGGGCACAAAGAGAAGTGATTTCACATGACGGCATAGGGTCCGTTTGGCACGGTGGTGGCCAATGTGAACGCATTGGCTACAAACCGTCATTCATTAATGCCCGACCTTATCAAAGGAACTCAATCCATTTTATGCTCAAAATTTGTTTTTTCTTTTCTTGGAGGGGGTCATAACTGTTGTAATGCCAAACACATGTTTTATACGGTGGCATTTTTTTTTTCAAATTTATCGGAACAAAAACACCGTGCCAAACAAATGACAGCTCGTAGCCATCGCATTCAAGGCTGCCACCGCCTGCCAAACAAACCCATAATCCAAAAGGGCGAGGACGGTGAGGATGGGGATGTATTAGCTAATTAGTTATGACTTTTGTAGTGAGTGGAGGTTATTAGATGGGAGGGTTGCCAATAGTTACAAGGGAGAGCGCGGATGGTGAGGTGGTGGTTTTTCGATTAGGAGGTTACACCGAGGTTGCATGGAGGGTGATTACCATGGAGAGGGCAGACCTACTTAAGGTTACTTGAAGTAAATGATGAAGGGAGGCCAGTTGAACTTTTATTACACTTTTCTCCTTCTGTTTAGAAAATTGCATACTATAATGTACTAATTGTACTTAAAAAGTAGGGCAAAACATTGTTTCATAGTTTAATATAAATATAATATGGGCAATTTCAAATATACCCTAAAATCTGAGAAATACTTTACATGGGGTCTCTTTAACGGGCCATTTATGTTTCAAATCCATAATATGCGGGCAATTGAGAGTGGAATCCAGTTTTGACTATCCATAACACAATAAGACAAATGATAATGCACTGTGCAGTTTGGGCCCAGCTCGAAATCGACCCTAAATTGAAATTGCTTTTTTCAGAGCCGGCTCGAACTTGAATCAAGGCTACTCAAAATTGTTGGCTTGCAATTGGGCAAATGAAGTCTTCAAGTGCTTTACTCCGTTAGTTTTGATTTAGGCTCCGTTTGTTTGGCACGGTGGCTGTGGTCGTAAATGCATGAGTTAAAACGTCATTCGTTAAGGATCACCTAACAAACATCATCCGTTAGAACATAAAAGTGGATGAAGTTCCTTAGATGGGCGTTAATGAATGACAATTTAACCCGTGTTCATGACCGCCACCACCGTGTCAAACGGATCCTTAGACTTCAGTATTTTTATTTTTAGAATGATAACATATTAATAAGTACTTAAGCTATAATCAATTTTAGCTGATTAGCATCATATTTCGAGTGAGTGATTCCAAAAAGACTCAAAAGCAGCTCAAAATTTGAATTGAGTCGAATTGAATTGACTCAAATTGAGTTCAATCAGTTGTAACTGAATCCGATCCGGCTCAATATCGGAGCAACTTTTGAGTCTTGTTCACAATCTCCTTGCCTTTTTCATATGGCATTGCTATGTCGCTTAGGTTAAAAATATTTACATCAAATTCTTGAATTCAATTACCACTTTGAGAACCGATCGTTGAAAATTTACAATCCTAAATACAAAAAAAGCTATCGTTTTTTTAGAAAATCATTTCCCCCCATAAAGAGCTTAAATGAGACACTGTGGTCTTCAATTACCACTTTGTTGCCAATGAGATTTGGCTGTTTGGGACACAATTTTGGCTCAATCGGACCGATGACTCCTTTTGTGGACCGGTGACTCCTTTTGAACTTGATTTTTGGAGCTTCATTTTTCATTTTAAAAAGTCTGGTTTGAAAGGAAGATCGGAGCCAAACAAAAAAAAGTGTCCCTAGCAGAGCCTCAAATATCCTACACACCTGATGCACCGAAGTCTATCCAGTCTCACGAAGACTTTCTCGACCCCTCAATGAACAAACCAGAGTAACATAATGAGGGCATCATAGCCATCAGTTAAAAACGCGCACACACTCTCTCTCACTTCAATACCCAAGCTCTTATTGGATTAGGGTTGTAAGTCAGAACCAACCGAATTGCATAACCGAACCAAACCAATTTGCACGGTTCGGTTCAATTTTAGTAGCTCGTGGTTCGTTCACGGTTTCATTTTTTTTAAAATCGTGTGGTTCGGATTAGTTCACAGTTCAAAATGTCAAATCGAATCGAGACGAATCAAATTGTGTTAACTTTAATAAATTTTAATCTATTATCAATATAATTATGTCTTAATTTTTGTTGCAACTTACATACAAGTCATGATTTTTGGCTTCATAATAGGCCACTAGTGACAATAATATAGATGTTCCATGTTTTTGCAATATTTCATGCCCTTTCTAATAATAAATGTTACACGTTGTGGTTGTGCTAATACTGGTTACAAATATATAATGATACTTTATTTTTCTTCTTATCTCAAATTTCTATTTTTTTAATCACTCAAACCTAATCAAAATGTTAGGTTCCTATGGTGTAAGCCATTTAGTTGCAGTGGTGCAAGCAATTCAGTTCGATTCCAAATTTTCAAAATCACGTGCAGATAATTCGATTAGCTGTTCCCTAAACTACCACATACCCATACTGGATGTCTGATGTCCGTCCCCCACAGAGTACATTGATTCTAGAAAAAAGATCACTAATATAGTTTTTATATTCATTCCGGGAGCATGATATTTTTTCCTCCCGAAGAATGATTTCTAACAAAAAAAAATTCTCAAAAATAGCATTTCAGCTTGCTTTCAACAAGAGCATAATTAAAAATATAATACTATATTTGTTAAATTTTCCGATATGTCCTCACTCTAAAGCTCCGCTTGGGATGACTTATTTTCACCGGTCAAGACCGCATAACGGATAAAATTTCTCAGGTGAGGCCGGGCATTCTCGAATGATGGTTCATAGCTATCGCGCCCAACAGTTAAATTTGTTTACTACTTTTTGTGATAAAATTTGATTGGAGATATATTAATAATTGACAATCTAAAAAAATGAACATTGTTCTCAATTGAAGACTATCAAAATAATCGAAGTGTTGATTTTGAGCTTATAAAAAAAAAAATCATTTTGAAAAGAAATATTTTTTTGCTAAAAAAATTCTAGTTATATAATTATTTATAAAGTACATGTATATTAAATAAATTTACTTTTTATATGAATGAGCTTTGAACTGAAGATCCAAAGTATTTATGAAAACATATTGAATAAGTTCTATAAACGCCCTATATATATTGCTGCTAGCGAATTGTGGGCGTGGGCTGCTAACATAAGAAATCCCAGTATTATTGCTGCAGGAAGTTGTGGGCGTGTGTGTTGAGTGTGCATGCATACAGATTCACAAGTGCATGCATGCATGTATTTTCGGCCGAATGAGCTTCGTTTATCACAACTCATTTTTTCGTGCGCTCGACACAAAGGAGCTGTGCACGGGGAAAAATTTAAACCCTTCATCGCTCATCCTTTTTTCAGTTATTTTTCAAGGCCCATTTTTCCAACTGCTGAATGACATATTTGATGGACCACTTGCACTGTGTGCGGGGAAAAATTTAAGCCCTTGATCGCTCATCTAGTATGCATTTTCTAAGGAATAAACGCTGCTGCATCTCTCATCAGAAAATCTACATTTAACATTACAGAAATCAATAAATAGAAATAAAATAAAAGGTTGATTAGGAAACACCAACCATGGCAGGTGCTACTAGGAAGAACCCTGCCCTGCCGCAAACGGAAACAAGAAGAACTAGACCAACACCGCCTATTTAAAAGCAAAACTTCTGCTTCACCCGCGCCCCATCGAAAACACGAGCAGCTAGTGAATTTTCATAGAGAACTATGGATTGAAGCGGACGTTACCTGCCAAAGATACGAAAAAGAAACATAAAGATGAGGCCAGTTTTGTAAATGGATGAAGAACTCTCAATAAACAGAAAATGTTATTTCAACACCCTTCAGCATCAAAACCGACCCCCGCCTCCCACTATTCGTGCAGCCCACATTCGATTCTTCCTCCCAACCGACTGCTTCCGGCTGCAGAAAATGCACTGAACAGCAACTTACAATCCACAAACTCTTTACTGCTGCTGTTCAGCTCCGATCACCGGCAAGCCTCCCTGCATCTTGGAAGCCATCTCTAGCCACCCAGCTCCCTGCCGAGCCCCTCCAAGAAGCTGGATCCTGAGTTCCAGCCCCCTCCAGTTGCAGACAGGCCTTTGCAACACTAATGGGACCTGAAGTTCAGCCCCGGGTGGTTCTCCCGGCTACACCACAGACCTCCAAAGTCAACTCCTGCCCTATCCTTCCAATATTGTGCGAGTTCAATGTGTGTTTGATAGTTCTTTACAGTTAAGTCTTGTGCTAATCTCTACTTGAGGAGATATTAGTAATTCCTCATTTAATTAGTCATCTAATGGGTGTTTGTCCTCATTCCTTATTATTTCATTTACAGCTTTTATTTTGTAGAAAATCAAACCATATTGTTTTATAAAATATCTTATTGCAAGTTTGGTTTTGCCGAAAATAGCACCTGCATTTATCCTTGAATTCCCGTAGGGCCTTACCCCGGGTTACTGGGATAGTAAAATAAAATAGAACGATTTCATATCAGAATCAGTAAGAAGAGTGTTGCTCTTATGTCCGTGTTCTGTCGTAGATGGTCGATGACGATCCAGTTTCCTGCCGTTCTCCTATTGTGCCGAGCTCATCACCTTCTGGCCAGTCTTCCTCCTCTGCTCTCCGCTGCTTGAGCCCTCTCCTCTTCGCTGCTTGTGCATGTGCTCTGCTCGCTGCATCTTGGGCCTGTTTTCGCCGACAACCTTTATCCAATGATGTTTTCTTTGTTATTTTGTTTGTCGTTCTATTTCTTGTGTTTGTTCAACGTTTGTATGCTATATACCTCCATGCACTTGTCCCATGTGAGGGAGCGTTCATGACGAAGGAGATTCAGATGATATTTTCCCAACTCTCGCCTTAGTCATACACGGTTTCCAGGCATATTTCGTGTGTTGTTTGTGTCTCTCCAATTTTTCTTCGTTGTTGGGTAGAAACACAAAACTTGTATCTTGACGGGACACTTTAGAAAAGAAGGGTTTGAGGTTGAGCATGACAAAAATGGAGTATATGAAGCTTAAATTTAGCAGTGCACGAAGGAGGGATGACTTTGTTATTAAGTTGGGTGATCAAGATATTTTTCGCAGTAAGTACTTTAATTATCTTGGATCGATGGTTCAAAAGGACGGAGGTGTTGATAAAGATGTGATGCCTAGAATTCAAGCAGATTGGTTGTAGTGGAGAGACACGTTGGGGATCTTACGTGATCGTAAAGTACCATTAAAACTTAAAGGCAAGTTTTACCGTACTGCAATTAGACCAGCGAGGTAGTGATGCTCTATGGTTCTGAGTATTGGGCTGTGAATTGTGTCCATGAGCAAAAAATGAGAGTTTCGGACATGAGAATGCTTAGGTGGATGCGTGGACACACGAGATTGGATAAAATTAGGAATGAATGTATATGAAAAAGATAGGGGTGACACCAATTGCAGAGAAGATTCGAGAAGCTCAACTAGGATGATTTGGACACATACAAAGGAGACCATTAAAGACACATGTTAGGCATTGTGAGAGTTTAGTCACTAGGCATGTTAAACAGGGGAGGGGGTAAACCAATACAGACTTGGAATGAAACTAAAAGAAAATACATGATGTACTTAGGCATTAGTGAAATTATGACTAAAGATAGGGCACAATGGCGACAAAGGATCCATATAGGTGACCCCACATTAATGGGATAAAGGCTTGAGTGTTGATGTTGGGTAGGGGAGGTATGACCTTTATTGGTTGACCTGATTTCAGCTCCGAGTGCATCCAACGTGATCATGGTCAGTTTGTGGAACCAACGTTGCGTGGTTTCTGCCAGGTTAGATTATTCCTGGTGACATGCGGTTCGGCACCGGTGGTTGCTGTTGTTTTGTCCCACAAAACCTACCACCATTACTAGGTATTTATGCTTATGAGCAGCTTCTATATTTTATTTATGCAAATATTTATGCAAATAAAATTAGTGAAATGCATACATAATACTCCACAAAAAATTTGAACATGTCTAAGTATATACACATGCTCTAATTCTTATGCCCCCTTTATGAATCAACATTTACCCTTGTGGATGTCAAATTATATCAATCTAAATTGGGTAGGAGATTAAAGAGAAAACACACAAAAAGAGAGATGGAATAGAGTAGCTGAAAGCCTGCGATTCAAGTATAGTTTCTATTACTGATCTTTCCATAGAATGTTGCGAAGTATAATAGTTTTCTTTCAGAGTAAAGTTATGTTTAGTTTTCAAAACTATGGATATGCTCAAAAAATGTAAACATACTTTTAGTGTTTTTTTTTCATTTGTTACTGTAGATGAACACGAAATAAAGAAAAATAAAGATATGATTTTATTAATCTCAGTCAAAAATTGAATCTTACAACATATGTATTTGTACATATATATAGCAGTGAGGGGAGAGTCTAAATTCTATCTTAAGATATGAGACTAAATCCTAACAGGGCTTTACATAGGCCTTTATGATGGGCTTTCTTTACACTTTCTTCAACACTCCCCCGCAAGCTGAAGCATACAAGTCGTAGGATTCAAGCTCGGACAAGAACTGAGAATATAAAGGTTCTGGTAGAGCATTTGTAAAAATATCAGCGACTTGTTCTGTAGCTGGAACATGTTTTAAGTCCAATTTCCTAAGTTGAACCTTTTCTCGAATAAAGTGACAATCAACCTCTATATGCTAGGTACGTTCATGGAACACAAGATTCTTGACAATATGAATGTCAACTTGACTATCACAGAACAAGATGACAGGAGAAAAGAGTTTGACACCCAGGTCTTTCAGAAGGCTTTTTAGCCATGTAGGTCCCAAGACAACAGAGACCATTGATCGATATTCTGCTTCTGCTTCTGCAAAAGAACGTGCGACAACAGATTGCTTCTTGCTTCGCCGGGTAACAAGATGTCCACCAAAGTATGTGCAGAAATCACTTGTGGAACGACGATCATCAATGGATCCAACATAATTAGAATCAGAGTAAGCAATGAGAGATAGAGACGAGGATGACTTATATATAAGCTCTTGTCCAGGAGAAAATTTCAGGTATCGAAGAATGCGCTCAACTGCCTAGAGATGAGAAATTCGTGGAGCATGCATAAATCTACTAACAACCTCAACGACAAACGATATATCAGGTCTTGTAACTATCATATAGATCAACTTTCCCACAGGCGACGATAATATTCTGGGTTTGGTAGGAGAGTATCCGAGTCGGAGGAGCATGCACAGAGCTTGTGGTTGACATCCATGGGCGTGTCAGCTGGTTTGCAACGAGAGTAGCCCGCGTCATGAAGAAGATCAATGCAGTACTTTCTTTGAGATAGGACAAGACCATCGGGTTGACGGGCTACCTCAAAGACAAAAAAGTATATGAGATCCCTCAAATCTTTGGTCTGTAATACAGATGTTAAGTGTTCCTTGATCAAATGGATGTCTTTCAAATCATCTCCAGTAATTAAGATAGGGCGCTGATATTTGTACACCATAAATGGTTATTCACACACCATTCTTATTAATAAAACTCCTCTTTTTTAAACTCTAAAATCTGAAATTTGTACCCCATTTCCAGCCCTCATCTCACGCCTTTCTCTCCGAACTGCGTCTTATACGTGCATTTTCATGAGGAGTGTTCAACATGAAAGTTGTTGATCTTGACGAGATCTACAACTTTCATGTTGAACATTTTTTTGATTTGAAAAAGTTTAGATCCCTGATTTGGCCCCTGAAAAAAGTCACGCCGAACATATGTATGGACGCCCGGGATCGACGTGAATTTTTTCGGGGGCTTAAACGACTTCAAATTAAAAAGTGTTCAACATGAAAGTTGTAGATCTCGACGATATCTACAACTTTCATGTTGAACACTTTTTGATTTGAAACAGTTTAGACCCCCGATTTGGGCCCCGAAAAAGTCACGCCGAAAATCTGTACAGACGACTCGTTCCGGGCGTGTCTTTTGTCGGGCCCAAATTGGAGGCTTAAACGGCTTCAAATTAAAAAATGATCAACATGAAAGTTGTAGATCTCATCAAGATCTACAACTTTCATGTTGATCACTTTTTCAAATGAGAAACATTTGGACCTCAAAATTCAAAAATGCAAAAATTGCAAAAAAAAAAATTTGGTTTGCTAGTTTTATCGAGCCGGATTGCATTGAGCCTATTGGATAGGTGGTCGATTTTCTCCCTCGACTTGTCCATTGTCTTTCTGAAAAGAACCATGGATTCCCGGAATTGAGCATCTAAACGTTCGAGGGCCTCCTTATATATTACAAATTGGGATACAAATAGTTTATCAGGGTATAAATATAATTTTAAGGTGTACAAATATCTATGGGTTATAAATAGTCATTTAAGGTGTACAAATATCAGCACCCTTAAGATATCATCAACATAAACCAGAAAGATCACGGTGGCTATCAGTTGATGACGAGTAAAGAGAGAGAAGTCAGCCGAGCTCCGGGTGAATCCAACATCACAGATAACTTTACTGAACATGTCAAACCAAGCGCGGGGAGACTGTTTGAGACAATAAATGGATTTCTTGAGATTACAGACACGAGACTCCCCAGTGTTCTCAAACCTGGATGATTGCTTCATGTAAAAAGTTTCTTGTAAATCGTCATTGAGGAAAACATTTTTGATATCCAGGTGATGCAATTACCAGTGACAACGAAAATCGAGGGAGATCAGAACACAAACAATATTCAGTTTGACAACCAGAGAGAAGGTCTCATTATATTCTAGACCTTGTTGTGGAGTAAATCCATGAGCGACAAGGCGAGTCTTCAGACGTTGGATTGTCCCATCCGTACCATGTTTAATGACAAATACCCACTTATAATCTACACAGTTCTGATCGGGAGGAAGAGGTACAAGATCCCAAGTTTGGTTTGCCCAAAGAGTAGACATTTCCTCCATAGCTGCTCGCCACCCCGGATGTTGGAGAGCCTCCCACACAGAGTTAGAGGTGAACATAGAAGATAAAGGAAGAGCAAGTCACCTGAGTTCCTGAGAAACACAATGTAAGGAGACATAATTCACCATTGGGTGAGTTGTAGAAGGCATATCCGGATCATTAGAGCGCAAAATGTCATTAGTAGAAGGTAACGAGCTCTGAGCAGCAGAAGGAGAAGAACGACGAGTGTACACACGAATCAGAGGAAGTTTGGGCGGTTGTGGTGGGAGTGGCGTGGGAGGGAAATGTGGTAGTGGCGAAGTAACAGGAACAGTTGGCCGCAGAGGAGGAGACGGTAGTGGTAGTGGAGAGTCAAGAGTTTGAGAATGATATGGTTGGTCCTCAAGAAATATGACATCGGCCGATATAACAATCTTCCAATCAATGAGAGAATAACAGACATAACCTTTTTGAGTGTAAGAGTACCCAACAAACATATATTTTGTGGCACGTGGGACAAGTTTGTCAGTAGATCGCCCAATGTTGTGAACATAGCAGACGCAACCGAAAACATGAGTAACTGCAAACGAGGGTGTGAAGGGAAAGAGACGGTTAAAAGGAACTTGAAAATTAAGAATAGAGGAGAGCAGAGGGTTAATGAGGTGGCAGGTTGTAAAAATGACGAAATTTCAGCATATGGTGGGAACATTCATTTGAAACATAAGGGTGTGTGTGACCTCAAGAAGGTGACGATTCTTGCGTTCGGCGACACCATTTTGTTGATGAGTATAGCCACAAGAGCTTTGATGGATGATGCTGAACTCACTACACAAGTATTTAAACACATACCTGTGTATTCACAAACATTATCGGTGCAGAGTGTATTAACTGTGGTAGAGAATTAGTTACGAGTCTCAAGAATAAAGACACAAAAGACACAAGGCAGTTAAGATTGATCATGAAGAAAATACAACGTCATACGAGAATAATAATCAATAAATGTAACAAAGTAATGATAATCAGAAACACTGGCAGTTTTATAAGGTCCCCAAACATCTAAATGAACTAAAACAAGGGGAGCACTGCTTCGAGTACAATGTGGTGAAAAGGTATAACGATGGTGTTTGTCGTAGATACATGATTCGCATGTGAATTCAGTGAGGGACAAATCTGGAAGAGCTTTTTGGAGGATGCAGAGAGGGGCATGCCCAAGATGCCGATACCAATCGACAGAACTAATGGTGGAGAGAATCGTGAGGTGGGGTTCCAGGATGTAAAGCCCATTAACTAGTTTTCCTTTACCAATGATAGTCTGTGTTTGGAGATCCTAAACAACACAAGAGGTAGAAGAAAAAGCCACATAACAATCAAGATCTTGTATAAGACGACTAATAGAAAGGAGATTGAAAGCAGAGCCCGAAACATACAGAACCGAGCGAAGAGTGAGGAGGTAAGAGTGACGTCGGTTGATCCAGCGACTGGAGTAGTGGCCCCGTTGGCAACAATAATGAACTTGGGATGCGCATAGTCCAAGTATCGAGAAGGTTGCGTTAAGGTAATATGACGTGTTGCCCCGGAGTCCATAATCCAGGAGGAACTGAGGGCAAGACAGGAAATACCCCCATTGGAAATAGACACAACTGATCCATATGAACGACAAGTTAACTCTTAAAGTTGCTGGAGTTGGATGCACAGAGAATCAATGTCAGCATGAACACTGTGTGGAGCAGGGATGGTAGTAGATACAGAGCTCTCCCAGGCAGCGGCGGATCTGGACGGGAAGTTCAGGAGCAGCTGGAGCGCGGACTACTGTGGAGCGTTCGATCGGCTTCTGGAATGGAATAGGAATGCTCGCCGACTCTTGGGAAAGACTCTAGAGGCGACGCCGGAGCCGTAGCTGGAGAGAGAGGCGATGGTGGAGTCGGGGATTTCGTCGCGGGATTCAGGCGGCGCAGGAGAAAAGGAATAGCGACACAGTAGCACTATTCTCTTTCTTTTCCAGCCGCCCGATAACAAGGGATAGGTTTTTTTTTATAACCTAGGATTAGGGTGATTTTTGATATTGACAAATCTTGAGGCTAACTTTATGGTGTGTTGATTTGATGAATAGAAAAGCATCTCCAAAGATAATACCCAATTTAAAAATCTCATATCAGATTTTGACAATTAATATCTATTTTGAAATAGTTAATTATTATAAGCTTGCCTTAAGTTAACCTATCTCCTAAAACTATCAGACCTATGTATTTAAGGTCTTGTTGGCCGGTCACACCAACGAGCCAAACAAAATTGCGCTAACAACATGCGCGATGCAAAATAACACTCAAGCGCTCATAAAATGCGCAATACAACTGACGCTACAAGCAAAACCAAAGGTGCGAAAATACGCGCGACAAAAATAAAAGACACGTGCAAAAATAATAATAATAAAAAGGATGCGTTGCAGGTTGCATCAATTCTCGCGGGGTTGAGAGAGCTCGACCCCGATGAGACTCGATGTGACCTGCAAGTAGAAAGTCCAAATATCGAACGTAGAAATGTTGCATGCTGTGCTGCGGATGTCGTCGTTGCGACTCAATATCTGGAAGTAACCTCTCATCCAGAAAGTTCACAATCTATTAGTCAAATTTTAATGCCAAATATTCAAATAAATAGTAACTATTAGAGCTTTCAGAGGATGACAGGGGCAGTGTGTGGGGCAAACATGAGGCAGGGGAAAAAGCGGGAAACAAGAGCAAGGTAGAAAGTAAAGCAGGAAGAAAACATGATCAATATATGGAATCAGTAACTCATAACGCAACGTACGCTCGCCCGATAGACACCTACGAACGTCTGCTAGACCCGGATCGAATATCGTCCTAATTTTTCCTGATGAATTTCGCTCGAGTCATAAAATTTTATACAGATCCCAAATTTATCTTGTAAAATTTTCCATAAAAAACCTTTGAAGCGGGTGTCCCGATGAGGAGTAAAATATCTAAGTATTGTTGCGACTCCCTCAATACGAGTAGACCAAGAAGTTTCAGACCTCGAACTAAAGAGAAGTGATGTGGACTAAATGCGTGCCCGTCAAATACGAAGTCGATGAAAGGTGGTGTCTTGAGGGCCACAAGAGAGGGGTCACCAAGCACAATGTCTGCGGGCTCAAGGGTTTGTGGCAATATTATGCTAAAAAGGTCAGGACATATGATGAACGAGTCTAGATAACCAAAAATGAGGGTCTCATCACTAGCCACGTCACTAATAAGTTCTTCTTAAAGCGGAGGCTCGGAAAATAACTCAGTTGCTAAAATAGGTGTTGTCCTAGAGGCAAGTGGATCCATGACTTCAACTAGCGTGATAAAAGTGGGAGAAAGCTCTTCTTCCTAGAGCAGCAGCTCAGGAAGAAACTCATTGATCGAAGGGGGTGTTATAGTGGAGACACGGGGGGTCACAACATCAATTGGGATGATAAAGATAGGAGGAAGCTCTTCTTCCTTGAGCAAGGGCTCGGGAAGAAACTCCTAAACTGATGGGAGTGCTATAATGGAGACAAGTGATGTCACGACTTCAGTCGAGGTGATAAAGATAGGAGAAAGCTCTTCTTCCTAGAGCAGGGGCTCAGGAAGAACTTCCTCGACTAAGGGAGTGTCACGGTGGGGGTGGGTGGGACCAAAGTGCTCGTCGTGAAACTGACGAGGCGTGGAGGAGGACTATCGAAACACCTAATCTCGGGTTCCACTATGTGATATGAAGTGGGGAGGTAAGCAGGAGCAGCATAATGCATGCGCATGGACACCTCAAGGTTGTGAACAGAGGTGCACAACCCACTCAGAATCTACTTGCAGTCTTGGTGACGCACTCAACATATTTCCGCAAAGCTTTAATACACGCTTCTAAATCATCCATTTTTTTAAACAAAAAAATCTAAACCTAGAATTTGATAATGATCGACGCTCGACTATCCCTCAAAAGGAGTGAGATATCTCAGCAGCCACACCAAACTAATGTGATCTAAAACCTAGGGCTGTAGTTTTGAAATATAAAATTGTGATCTTTTAAATAATTGTGACGAGCGGGAACTTCGCGGGCTATTTTAATTAGATAAAACGACCTAAGCGTCGCTCGCGAACGTAAGACTACCGCACATGCATATTATCGTTACGAAATCACGATTCCACATGCATAACATTCAGGAGAGTGGCAACACAGGCATGTAATGACGATATTTAGAAGATTGAATTAACTAGGGCAAGCTCATCATAATTACTATTCATTTAAATAACATAAGCACAAAATAACTAGTGGTTGAGAGCGAGGAGATCGAGACGTATACCACAGGCAAGGAAACAACAACTGTGCGTAAAACTGGAAGCAAGGAGGATGTCGACGATTGGCCGGATCTGCCGGATGGTAGTGCTGGAAACGACGTCGTGGCCTAAGAGGAGCTCCGACGACAACGTAGGAGGCAGACGAAGCTCTCCCAGGCGGCGGTGGATCTGGATGGGAAGTTCAGGAGCGGCTGGAGCGACGAACAACTGTGGAGGGTTCGATCGGCTTCTAGAATGGCAAAGAGCTCGCAGGCTCTTGGGAAGGACTCCAGAGGCGGTGCCAGAGCTGTGGTTGGCGAGAGAGGCGACGGTGGAATCGGGGCTTCCGTCGCGGGCTTCACGCGGCGCTGAAGAAAAGGAAATGGCGGCACAGTAGTGCTATTCCTTGTCTTTTCCAGCCACCCGATAACAAGGGATAAGGTTTTTTTTTATAACTTAGGATTAGGGTGATTTTTGATATTGGCAGATCTTGAGGCTAACTTTAAGGTGGGCTGATTTGATGAACAGAAAGGCATCTCCAAAGATAATACCCAATTTAAAAATCTAATATCAAATTTTGGCAATTAATATATATTTTGAAATAGTTAATTATTATAAGCTTGTCCTAAGTTAACCTATCTCCTAAAATTATCGGACCTATGCATTTAGAGTCTCGTTGGCCGGTCACACCAACGAGCCAAACAAAATTCCGCGAACAACATACACTATGCAAAATAACACCCAAACGCTCATAACACGCGCAATATAACTTGACGCTATAAACAAAGCCAAAGACGCTAAAATACGCGCTACAAAAATAAAAGACACGTGCAATAAAAATAATAATTAAAAGGATGCGCCGCAGGTTGCATCAACCGCTTAGATGTAACTTCCAGCTTCTAAGCACCTTCTTGCAGTAAAATTTGGACTTGTGATTATACCTTTTAAATATGGAGTAGCAAAATATTTGCGAAAGAAATATTTATCAGTTACTTTTCATTGTACTCTTGAAATTCTGGTGTAAATTTAATTATTTGCAGATTTAATGGTTTAAAAAGCATCTGATCAGACTAACTTTTGTTTTGAAACTCTTTTCCATTCATGTATGCTTAGGAGATGTTAGACTTTGTTTGTAAAACGCCCATCATTTTCTATCAATTTAGTTTTTCAGCACTCGCTAGAAAAGTTCTCGAGTCACCACCTACGGAGACCACTTCCGCCATTCTCCGGTCAGTGACCCTCACCACCACCCATAACCGCCCACAACCTCCACCACATTCATTTCCTAAAATTTAGGATCTATTCCTAAAATTCTAGTAACTAACTCACCCCACTCCCCGTTACAGCCTGCCCACCCCCATTCCCCTCCTATTACGTGTATCCCTTTCACCACCCTTAAGCCATCTCTCATTCCTCCCAATTCCAACACCCTTCAGCCTAACCGAACCTCATTCCTCACGTGGAGCCACAAACCCCCCCTTCTCCCTCAAAATCAATCCCCACCTCCCACTAATCCTGCAGCCCACCTTCGATTCCCCCTCCCATCGCGACCACTTCCAGCTGCAAAAAAACCACTGAGAACAGCAACTTACTACCCCCAATATCTTTCCTGCTGCTGTCCAGCCTCCATACTTGATCACCAACAAGCTTCCCTGCATCCTGGAAGCCTTCCCTAGTCTCCCAGGCCCCAGCTCCCTGCCGAGCCTCTCCCAGCAGCTAGACCCTGAGCTCCAGCCCCCTCTAGTCAGAGACAGGCAGAGCATGCCTTTGCAACACTATTGGGACCAGAAGTCCAGCCCCGGGTGGTTCTCTCAGCTACTCCACAACCCTCCAAAATCAACTCCACCCCTCCCTCTTTCAATATTGTGCGAGTTCAAGGTGTGTTTGATATTGTTGTGCGGGAGAAAAATGAAATTGCATTAGGAAAGAAGACCTCCAAAATATATAGGAGGTCATTAATACAAATACAAAATAAAATTAACACTAAAGTTTAACACTCTCCCTCAAGTTCGGCTTGTGATATCTGTCACACCCAACTTGAACATAATGTTACAAAAAAACTTGTGAGACAAGACTTTTGTGAGCACACCAGCCAACTGTTGATCCGAAGGGACAGACGGAGTGCTAATAACTCCCCTCACAATGTTTTCTTTGATGAAATAACGATCGACTTCCACCTGTTTAGTGCGGTCATGCTTAACAGGATTGTGAGCAATGCTAATAGCGGTCTTGTTATCACAGTATAAATGTATCGGGTCATTGCTTCGAATCCCAAGCTCAAACAAAAGAGATCGAATACACATTCCTTCACATATGCCTTGGGCCATCGCTCTGAATTCTGCTTCAGTACTGGATCTAGTAACCACATGTTATATTTTGCTCCTCCAAGTCACCGGATTTCACCCCACTAAGGTACAATACCCGGTTGTGGATCTCCGATCATCAACAAACCTTGCCCAATCAGCATCTGTGAAAACTTCAATGGATAATTCTTTAGCATGAGAGAACAAAATGCCACGTCCCAGTGAAGTTTTGAGATATCTCAGAATACGATAAGCAGCATCCAAGTGGTGTGACTTGGGAGCATGCATGAACTGGCTGATAACTCCAACAACATAGGAGATATTCAGACGAGTGTGAGATAGGCAGATGAGTCTCCCCACCAGCCGTTGAAAGCTATTGATGTCAGTAACAGGTTCTCCACCATCCCTTCTCAATCTGTGATTCGTTCCAATAGGGGTGTCGGTAGGTCTGCACCCACTCATCCCAGTAGTCTCCAGCAAGTCAAAGACGTATTTTCTCTGGGAGATAAAGATACCGTGCTTGGATCTGACAACCTCTATGCCAAAGAAGTACTTAAGGTTCCCAAGATCCTTTACCTCAAATTCCCTCGTCAGTCTTGTGTTTGATTTCCTCAAGTCATCCCCAGTTATTACAATGTCATCCACATAGACTATCAACATTGTCAATTTTTCTTGGTTGTGCTTAACAAATAGAGTATGATCAACATTACTCTGAGTGTACCCAAACTTCACTATCCCTCGTTGGAACCTCCCAAACCAAGCCCTCGGGGACAATTTTAGGTCATATAGAGTCTTCTTCAATCTGCATACCTTTCCTGCTGATCCCTCAGAGGTGAAGCCAGGTGGTAGAGCCATATAGACTTCCTCTGCCAATCTCCATGGAGGAAGTCGTTCTTCACATCTAACTGGCTAAGACTCCTGACAAAGGATCTATGTCGGGAGGACAGAGTCATAAAACATAAGCAGATAATGGATGTAGGGTGGAAGCACGGTTACCTTGAGGACTTGTAGACGGATCAGATGTGGCTTCAGGTATAGTGTGCAGGAGATGACCGTTTGTGCCCCTTCGCTGACGAGTATAAACCTACAAAGGAGTTGTAGGACGAGGAGGTAAAGATGACGGCAGATCCACAAGTGGTTGTATATCAAAAGGGCTAGCATAGGCGAGAGGCTGATATGGAGGAGATATAGGAAGAGGGATAATGGGGGAGCTCAATTCCATGCTGCCCGTCTCCCCCTGAAGAGAGCTCCCATAATAGTGCTCCAATTCATGGAAAGTGACATCAATAGTGACAAAGATCTTCTGGGTCCCAAGGTGAAAACACTTATACCCTTTTTGAGTACTTGAGTATCCAATGAAAACACACTGAAGCGCACGGGGACCAAGCTTGGAAGTATGGCGCACATGGACAAAGCACACCCACCCAAAGAGGTGAGATCACTAAGAGGGATATTGAGGGTTTCTAACGGAGTTTTGTGGTTTACAAGTCAAGTAAGCAACCGATTAATAAGATGCATAGTCGTGAGGACTGCATCACCGGGTAGTATTTGAGCAGGTGCGTCTTAAGTAATAAACAACGAGCAACCTCTAGGAGGTGCCGATTCTTACGCTCGACAACCCCATTCTGGGAAGACGTGTATGCACACGAAGTTTGGTGGATGATTTCCAAGTCACACAAGTAGCGTTCAAATTGAGAGTCAGTGTATTCTCGACCATTATCACTTCGCAAAATTTTCATAGTGGCATTGAATCAGGTGGTAACCATCGTATGAAAACGATGAAATAACGGAAACACATCAGATTAGTTTTTCATGAGATAAATGTACGCCGAGAAAAGCAGTAAATAAACATGACAAACCATTTATACCCAAAAATAGAAGCAACCGGGCTAGGGTCTCAAACATCAGAATGAATAACTTCAAAAGAAGTACCATAAGGAGGGGACAGTCGAGGAAGGGAGGCCCGCTTGTGCTTAACCAGTTCATAGACAGTACAGCGAAAAACATCAAAAATAGAAGACGACATAGCCGAAAACAAAAACTTCATAACAGAGACAAAAGGATGTCCAAGGCGACAGTGTAAGGACTCCAAAGTACTAGAGGAAGCCACGTGAAGAGCCATCGAAGAAGGAACAGAAGCCGAGCTGGAGGGGTCAAAGAGATACAGTCCCTCGCACAGTTTACCAGAGCCATTCACTTTCCCCGTCGTCAGATCCTGAAAGACACAAGAAGAAGGGAAGAAAGTCACTGAACAATGTATAGAGTTAGTTAATTGGCTGATAGAAAGGAGATTTTGAGTAAATTTAGGGACATGAAGCACAGACGAGAGAGTGAGGGAAGAAAAGGGAATGGTTTCTTTTCCAGCAATAGGAAAAAAAGAACCATCAATAACACTCATTTTGTCACGACCTTACAGGGGAGAGTAGGATACAAAACCTGAAGCAGTGCCCGTCATATGATCGGCCGCCCCACTGTCAATGATCCACTGAGTGGGGGTGCAACTGGTAGCCGAATGAGCACCCGGGGGCCCCTGGTGGGCATTGGAGGAAGAGGAAGCAGAAGCCTCAGAGGGATGACCATGCATCAGACGGCGAAAAGCAAGAATCTCATCGGAGGAGAGTGCGGGAGGAGCAGCCTGGATAGACACATCAACAGAAGCATCAGAGAGATGAGCAGAGCAGGACAGAGAATGACAACCCGGAGAGCGGCCATAACCACGACCACCACGAGTAGAATAAACCCCTTTTGGCGGAGGAAAACCGTGGAGCTTGAAACAAGTGTCTCGTGTGTGACGAGCCTTCCCGCAATAATCACAAATAAGATGATCATTCTCCCCAGACTTCGGTAGCAAATCATGTGGAGGACGCCCACTTGGATGAACATGGGCAGCAAAAGCAGTGTTGTCAGGAGTAGGGTCGGTATGTAGAGTCTGACGCCGATCAAACTCTTGCTGAACAAGACTGAAAACCTCCGACAAGGAGGGAAGAGAAGCACGACCAAGAATCTGAACACTAATTTGGTCAAAGTCCCGATGCAAGCCATGTAAAAATTCAAAGATCTAATTGCGTTCTTCGCGAACCCGAACAAGAAGTTCATCTTCAGAACAGATAAGGTTGAGAGCATCAAAGTGGTCATACTCTTGGTAGAGCTGAGTAAAATCCAGGTAATAGGAGGAAGGAGAATGATTGCCTTGACGCAATAGGAAAATCCGCCGGTGAAGTTGAAAGATTTGAGCGACATTTCCCCGACATGAATAAGTAACCTCGACTCTTTTCCAAATATCTGTCGCAGTATCAAGGAAGAGGTAATTCCTAGCAATGCTTTCTTGCATAGAATTGAGAAGTCACGACATGACCGTGGAATTTTCGGATCCCATTGCGACCATTCGGTAGAGGTAGGATGGGGGGTCGCGGTAGTGTCAGAGACAACCAAACATACGACGACTCTTAAGAGCAAGAGTGATAGACCGAGCCCACGGAGGTAATTTGTGCCATCAAGCCTCATGGTGGTAAGTTGAGGGCTCCTGTGGTCATGGAGGACACGGTTGGAGCCCAAAGCCGACATCGGAGAGGATTCAACACGCACGCCGGAAGACAAAGATCTAGACTCAACGCTCCCGTCCATAGCCACTCGAGGATAAAAACCTCTAGAAGGAGACCAAAAAAGGATTAAGAGGCAAGCCCCACAAAACTACTCATAGAAAGAGACGTGTTCAGTTGAACCCGACAAGGTAGCCGAGGAAGAGAGAGAAGGGACCAATGACAGTCATTGTAACGGACTGAACCGTTACAATATCGCTGACGATGATCGTCGGCGTCGAAGGGGAAGAAGGATGGGCCTTCTGTATCTATTTCCTAGAACTACTCATATTCTAAACTACAAGAGGAAAACAGGAAAGACATTCTTTATTTATGGATTCTAAACTATTACATGGGAGACCTATTTATAGAGCCATACAATTACAATAGCCATTATAGGCATGCCACGTGGCTAACAGATGTTACAGTCATCCCTTACGCAGAAGAAATGGGCGCTAGAAATCCAGGGAATCGCCTCACACGGGCATCACCGACGGGATCTGGCGTCCAGAAACGAAATCCGGGGCGCTGGAGACTGTGCCTGAGAGGGGATGCTGGCGGCGGAGGCGCGGAGGGCGGAGAGGGGACGTTGGAGGCTGTGCGGAGGTGTTGAAGGCGGAGCGGGGCGCTGGAGGTGAGCGTTGGTCAGAGCGGAGCAGTCGACCCGCGGTTGCGAAGGCTGGCGGAGCGGGGTCGCAGAGACAAAACAACCACTGGAGACACTTGCGGAGTGGGGTCGTGGAGAAGGAACAGTCGCGGGAGGCGCTGGCGCGGTGGATTGAGCGGAAGGTGGAACGAGCAGAGGCAAAACGAGCGGAGGCAAAACGAGTGCAGGAGGAACGATTTAAGGCAGACCTTGCTCTGATACCATGTTGTGTGGGATAAAAATGAAATTGCATTATGAAAAGGAGACCCTTCATAATATATAGGAGGTCATTAATACAAATACAAAATAAAATTAACACTAAAGCCTAACAGATATTTCTTTACATTTGAATCTTGTGTTAATCTCTATTTGAGGAGATATTAGGTTGTAAGCTTTGACTTTTGTTCTTTAGGTCTTCGCAATTTCTCGTTTAATTAGTCATTTGATCTCACACACTCCCGCCTTTGTACTTCTTTCTTGTTATCTCGTATTGCAAGTTTGGCTTCGTCGGAAATAGAACCTGCATTTATCCATAAGTTCCCTTAGATTCTTATCCTGTGCCAGTAGGAGAGTAAAATAAAATAGAACGATTTAACATCAGAATCAGCAAGAAAATTGCTGGCAATTATCATGCAAAAATTGGTTCAAAAACAATAACTAATGCATTACCACGGTTTGGTACCTAGATGACTTGTCAGGGCAAATTGTTTTGTTCAAAGAATTTTTGACCTATTTTTAAAGTTCTAATTAACAAGTCACTTACTGTTCCTTTATATTGTTAAGGAAATATATCAGAGAGAATAATCACTTACAAAATCATAAGTTTTTCTCCTGTGCTTACATAAGATGGACGGCAGGTGGCAATGAAACAGCAACAACTTTCAGAGCTTTGGAGATTTCGCATCTGTATAGTTCTTTAAGTTCTTTCTTTGCCCTTCTAACTTCTCTCTTTTCCTCCTTCACAGCGACCTATATGTAGCATTAGTATTTAGAGACACGGTAGCAGGATAGGCATATAAGTATAAATGCAATAATTCTACAATGATACTATATTTAGGGCCCCTTTGGTTAGGATTATAGAAACCGTGGTGAGCCGATGAAATACGAATGCCGACAAGAGAGAATGCCGACAAGAGAGAAAGCTGGTCAGCCTTCAATGACCTTTAAATAGGAAAATATTGCCCAACAGAGTTCCGCACTGCAATGTAAACTCAACATGTCCTTGTAATTATGCAAAGTCCAGGGAAGATTCCAATAATTAACCCTAGATTCATATACATATAAAGAAGACACTTCATGGCTACATCTTAAGCATAAGTGTAAATATATAATTAATTATTAAAATGCTGACATTAAATAATAAAAAGCTATAGCAATAAGTCAATAAGTATTGAAAATGCATATGTAGAAATCAATTGCAACTGTCACATTGAAATCAATCAAATTTCCATAAGTGTGATATTTATACGCACCTTGCGTTCTTTCTTCTCGTCTTTTGATTCCTCCCTACGTGGTTTGCTCCTCTCCTTTTCAGAACCAGGTGGTTTCTTTAGCTTCTCAAATTCTTTTTTACCATGCGGTAAAAAATCCAAGGGAAGCTTCTCTTTTCCTCGAAGTTCAATCATGTCAACCTTTTTTAAGGAATCAACACGAAGGTTTTTTGCAGATTTCCTTATCGGATTACCGGGCGCTTGTATTTTACCGGGATGGTTATCGAGATTTGAATATGTTGATACAATAGTCTCACAGTCCCAAATTTCTGAATCGTCGCTGCTTTCCTCAACCAAGATCAACTCTTCATTACCCTCATCTTCATTGAAATACTTCGCAGCATACTCTCTACACCTGCGAATCACATCGATCGAATCATCGAACTGGTTCCCCGTGCCAAGTTCTTCTTGTTTGCGCGCATAATCACTAGGAACTCGATATTGTTCCTCGACTTCTAAATCATCAACTTTGCATCCCTTGAGAGCATCATGAAGATTTACAGCATGTTTGCCTCCTTCCATTTCTAGACAATCATCTTCATCACCACAAGTGTCATCATTATATTCCTGGAGTGTGAGCTGTAAAAGAAAGACATGGAATAAAATGAAGAATCAACTGAAAGAAAATGAAAGAATTGATATGAGAAACTTCAAAGAACACTACCTAAAAACAACTAATATGAGATTATAAGAGAAACTTCTACATAAATAAAGATCAAAACAACTATTTCAACAAGAGAAGAGAAGTCACCAAGTCAAACTGTTCATCCAGAAGTCTATGAATTCTAGGCTTCTCGCCATCATCCTGTTCATCTTCACCATCCTCATCAAGCAATTCATTCACCTCCTCAGCCTTGGCCAGCCACAATTTCCTTTCTTCTGTATCAGATTCTTCGTTCCCCTGCTCATTTTCCTCGGGAAGGTTTGCCTTAAACACAAAATCCTCCTCAAAATCCTCAGCATCTGATCCAAACCTCGACAAATCGCTGTCGTCGAGTAACCTAGCCACGTCTGGATCAATAACCTTATGAACCCTAACATTGACCGCCTTTGATGCAACCGTGCTGATAGAATTCTTTTCTGGTTCATCTGCAGTAACTTTTACTCTGGAGGCATCATAGGCCTTAAAAATTATAGAAAACAATGTCAGAGATTTGCAAACCAGAAAAAGGAACTCCAAAAGAACTATCGGACTTACCTTAACATCAAGCGGCACGAGATCTAGTCTGGCTTTGCTGTTTTCATAGTAAGCAGAGCCGGCGCCATTATTGTTGATTTCCCGAAGATGCTTAAGATAGTTGTAGCCATCGTCTGGTAACCCTAGCTCCAGAATTTCCTTTCTAATTCCATCAGGAAGAAAGCGGGAATCCCGATTCGTAAGGCCACGAGAAGTATTAATTGTCCTTGTATGCGAGAAGTTCAATTGATCGTCAGTGTCGCCGGGTGCGTCGGCAAATATAGAGTCGCCGTCTTCTCCTTTGTGGCTAACCAGCTCACGGTCGGCATCGTCATCTTCGTCCATAAAGCTTCCGCTCACGTGGAAAGGGTTGTTGTCAACCCTGACGAAGACGCGGTCAGAGGCCGCGGGAACAGAGGTGACGTCGGATGCAGGGAAGGTGGAGGAATCGCGAGCAAGAAGCTTGAAAGTGGCGGAATTCTTCTTGTCGATAAACACCTTCTTCTTCCTGCCCATTTTCTATGAAACAAATGTTATGAAGGCAGTGGTTGGAGTAGACTTGCGTTTTGCGAGTTCCTGCAGAGAAATCCGGCAAGAACGAGAGAAATCGGGCATGCGCCGTGAAGAGACGGCAGGAGCGCGGAGCAGGGAGGGGTCGGGGGAGATCTTTTTTGACCTACGCTGAAGAATCGGGGCAGCCGGAAGACCAGGAGAGGCGGATACAGTCGGAGAGGTGTAGAGGCAATCGGCGGCTGCAGAGGGGGAGGCCGGCGATCGCAGAGGGGAGGTCGGCGGTTGCAGAGGGAGAGGTCGGCGGTTGCGCGGGGACGAGGAGGCCCGACGAATGAATGGCTACTTTCTGTTTTCTCGATCGCGATTAGGGCTTAGGTTTGAGAGTCAGCGATATTGATATTGGCACACAACTAAAATCATATATATCTCTCAGTTTTTTGAGATGCGTATGATTATTCATACGGATTTTTGGAAACTTAATTCATACTTTGGTTCTATTTGGAGGGACTTATTTTCACCGGTCAAGCGGTTACGATCGCTTGAATCGGGCCTTAATTAAGGTCTGGTTCATGCGATCGTAACCCCTTGACCGGTGAAAATAAGTCCTCCCAAACGGAGCCTTTATCACCCCTCTTTTCGGGTCGGGATCCTCTCAATTTCTGACAAAATGGAGGATCCTTTTTTTTAGGGTCAGCAAATCTTTTTCTTCATCTAATGGACAAGAAAATCCTAAAATATATTTAGTAATGAAGAACTTTTTGATTAAAAAAAACCTATAAAAGACGGGAAATGATGAACCCGTCGGATCAACAAACTTTCCATCTAAACCTTGAAATGGATCCCGTCTTTCTCGGGAGGGGAAGGCGAAGAAGTGAGCACTGAACCCTAACTACTTAGCGGATGCGGGAGATAAAAATTACCATAGATTTTAAATTAAAAAGGAGATTGTAGAGGGTATTTGGAGTCGTCTGAATATTGTTACACCATAGTTCCTTTTGGGTTTCATAATAGTATAAACATAATCTATTACTTCAACTATGTTTGGCATTATATTTTTGGAGTAGTGTTCCGCCAATTTTCTCACCGTTCCACCAAGTAGGAAAAACAGATGCAATAGTGGAAATGATCACCGCCGGCGGGACGCTCATTTTAAATGTTTACTAGACATGACACATCACGCAAACCGCACATCCCGTGTATGGCAGGCGGTAGATCTGAAACCGCGCATCTCGTGGAGTAACCTTGCTCGTTTCTTCCATGTCGATCGCAGCTTGTTGGTGCTCGTTCCTCGCGCATCCTCCTACTCCCCAACTCTAATTTGCAGCAACTCCTACTCCATAACACTATTCAAACATGTGATTGTAGTCTTGAGTTTTCTCTTTACTTTCCTTCACTTCTCTAATTCATATTAGATACTATTATTTATTAACCAATAACTAACAATAAGACTCTATTTGGGGTAGCTGTGGAGGTCGTGAATGTATTGGTTGAAACTTGAAAATTAGTGTCAAAACACAAAATTGTAGTTTGAAAAAAAGTGTATTTCCAAAGCTGTTACAAAAATGAAAACTGTTTTATCTGTTTTGTGCAATAGAATTGTGGCAATTGTTTAACTCAATTTGCTGGTGCCGTTTGCCTCTTACTTTTCGGACCTTACAATGACTGTTGAACGCTATGGTCATGGTGCAGTGCGCTTTTTGTCGACTTTAGGGAGTTCATGACTGCACTGGACCAAGAGGGGGCCTGTTTTCACACGCATAAAACCGAATTGCACCACACTTGATCATTTTGTTCGAATGCGATGCAGTGCGGTTTCCCGAGTTTGTGGAGCACGGCAACTCATCGGACAATTGGACGACAACATGACGGATAATCGGGCGACAGCTCGTCGGACAGTCAGAAATGAGACGACGTCTATTTCAAAACCGCCCATTGACACAGTTGAGGTGAAGCATGGTTTTTGGGCGGTTTTTAGCAATTTGCCACGTGCAGCTCCAAAAAAAGCCATCCAAAGTATCAAGTTTTCTCTCCTCTTATTGAAATGTCTACAGGAAGTAAACAAGCAGTTGACATACGCGATCTTCTACATTATTAGGGCATTCACGGCCCAAAGCTATGCATAGGCTTTGCAACTTAGGAGCATGTCTAGGGGGAGGGGGCGCCCGTATTGATTGTGAAGTTCGACTGATATTTTGGGAGCAAATAAAGTGAGAAAAAATTGTAGAAAAAGGAGAGGAAATTCTAGCAAGTTTGAGTGGTGGTTAGGGATCAAACACTGACACAATTTCTCTGCCCCAACATTGATATAGATGCTCTGCATCAAACCATATAAATCTGTTGTAACCCTTCACAAAGAATAACAGGACAGATTGGAGGACATAATCTAAGGAACATGACCGATCATTCTCCTTCTTCTCCTCTCTATTTCGTATTGTAACCCTTAACAAAGAATAGTTAGTTACCTGGGGGGGGGGGGGGATTGGGAAATGGAGGCGATAAGGGAAAGTGCCCAAATGTTGCCTGCCCTACTCTTGAGCCCCTTGATAGTTGAGCAAAAAGGTAAAACATCAGGAGTAGTCTTCTTCTTTCTGCTAAGCTACAGCCCATCAACACATCCATAACAAAATCTTGTCTTATATTGTAATTCCCCTTCCAGTTTAATAGCATATCGAAAACTTGGCCGAAGCCCCCGATATAATATAAACTAGAAAATGCATTAAAATGGCACAAGAATAAAAAGTAGTGCATCTGACATGGTATTGAAATATCTAACTGGTAATTAAAAACGAAACAATTAACTGATACAAGTGTCACAACATACCTGAAGTAAAACATAGAGCCATCTAAAGGTAAATATCATATTACATTACGATGAAAATCCGACACATAAACATGTAAAATACGTCATTTAAAATGCGCTTTACTGCTCTGAAGAGTAACCTAACTTGAGTTTCTGCTCCGTACCTCCTGAAAGAAAAAATTTAGACTTGAATCAATCGATGAGTAAGAACATTTATCCAAGTAAAACTACTATACGAGCTAAAATGTATGCATATTAAGCAATTTCTAAAATGTATTGGTGGTGTATGCAGCTGATTTACTAATTTCTTCTTTTTGTGTTTATTTCGCGAGCATAATAATTTTCTATGCCAAGATCTTGATTTATCTGAGACACCTTCTGGGTTACTGTTCAACTGTGCCACTGTGTGTGAATAATGGTGTGCCTACATCTAGATCGGTGTTAGCTGACACACAATCCTTGGTTTATATATATCATTTTGTTATTGTTTTTATTTTGGATTTCTGAGCACATGTAACATTTAAAATTCTAATTTTAACATCAAAATCGGACTAGATTTAGGCCCTGTTTGGGAGGGTTTTTTAAAAAGGAAAAGGAGTAGTGACAAAAGGAAGATAAAAAAAAAACTTTTGGAAAATGTAAAAACGCGCCCTGACGAAAAAACACGCTCGGGCGAAAAAAATGTGCCCGGGAAAAAATCAAATTGGAGATTTTTTTAAGAGATAGGCGTTTTGGGATGAGGAAGTGCTTTTCAAAAAGGTTGAAAAGTAGGTGACAAGTGACTTTTAAAAAAGAGGAGAAAATAGACTTTTCCGCGGTAGCTTTTCTCACCGGTAGACAATCCAAACGGTTTCTTAGGTGTGATAGCGTTTTCCAGAAAATGAAAAGGAGTTAAAAAGCTCTCCCAAACAGTCCCTTGTGTCAACGTCGCCACAGGATTACTTAAGGTAATCATGCGTTTTAAAATTTTATTTAGCCAATAAATAAATCACATGATCTTCACCTAGTGAATTATGATGTAAATTCTAATTAGGCGTGTATTGGAAATTTTACATAAGGTTTGTTGATAAAAAAAATGAAGTTTTAATGTATAACGACACTCTTGTAAATCTTAAATCTTACATAGAGTTTAACTCCACAGATTATGGGTTTGCGGTTTAACAGGACTCCTCCCTCTCAATTAAAAACCGAGAGCCCTGATTCCCCCCTTATGGCGTGCCTCCTTTCCATAACTGCAATCACGAAATTAAAAAATAGTGAATATTTCCTTCACAGGGTTGTGAAATAAAGTCTCGCTCGTCTGCCCTAGCGTGAGGCCATAGACGAAGACACTTCGTTTGTTTCTCTAGGGCTCGATGACCTCGACGTTTCTTCTTTCTCGTTCCAGTGGATCGATGACAGAAAGCCAGCTACGATCGCAACAAACTCTCGCTCTCCGTGTTGAAGCTAACAACAACAAGAAACCGGTTGAGCCTTCTTCTTCTCTGATCATCCTTGTCTGTGATCGACTTCTCTCCAACAATTTTAGATCCATATGATGTCTACACTTCGGAGGCAGCAGGCCAATGTTTTGTCGAGCCTCCGATTTGTCAATCTCCTTTGTCCTAGCAGCCACAGGTGATCCTCCTCCACAGCAGTACTTGTCGAAGAAAGTCGACCCCTTTCAGCTATTGCAATAAGAGGTGGTCCTTCCGAAGTTTGCTCTTTCAGATGGTCCGGTGATCATTGGAACAAAATAAGCTTGCGGGACTTGAGGGGAAATTCGCTTGTGTTGACGACTAGGTTCGTGTGCGGCTTTAGGGAGAATTCGCCACGTGTTGACTACTAGGTATAACACCCCAGGTTTCCCATATTTGAAAACAACAGTTTTCTGGTTACTGGAAGCTATCGCCCGACGATAGCGAGATACCGTCGGCGATAGCGGCCGTCGGGGCGATGTTGTCGAAAGCAAGTTGCGGGACGATACCGTAGAGATGCTACCGCCATGCGGTAGCGATACCGCTGGTGGTAGTGATGAAGTTGAAACAGTCGACATCCATGCAATTGATGCAGTCAAAAATTGATGAAGTCGAATTTGCTAACGCCAGGCGGTAGCGATACCGCTGGCGATAGCATGCCACATGTCGAGTGATGCTGAGGCGGCCGTTAAGCGGCAAAGCGATGCTGGATAAGACCGCCACCATCGCCTAAGCTACCGCCAGGCGATAACAAATTTAAAAGAGAATGGTCGATTGAATCGCGACCATTCAATTGTTTTGGCCCGAGGATCCTAAGGCCAGGATTACTCTCGTGTATCTTAACTAGAGGAGTGTGGGAAGGGATATTCATTTGTCTTTCACTTTCTCTCTCTCACTTTCTCTTTAACCTTCATAAAAGAAGGGAAATTTTGAGGTTTAAGTAGAAGGCCATTATCCGCCTTTGGAAAAGTTGTTGGAGAAGTTCTTGAGATCGGAATCACGAGCCGAGGCTAGATCCGTCGAGGGGAAGGCGTTGAGAACATTTCCATCCGGATCAAATTCGTGTTCATGGCTCATAAGCGATCTATAAGGGTAACGATTCTCCTCTTGGACATGTGAAGTCCTTATTTGGCATATGAGGGATGATGTTCCACTAATTAGTGAGGGTGATTCTTCTGATGGGTTGATTGGTTGGATCCCCGATATAATTGCATATAGAATCCGGCATCGAAGCAAGAAATAGACATGTGTGAAGCTCATTTGGACAAGTTGGTCTGGATTGGTGATGGTTATCTTGTTGATTGCGTGTCAGAGAACACTCCATGGTGAGTATGTTGTTTTCGGGTTCTGAGTGTTGTAGAGTGCTGCAGGGAGTCTTGAAGGCAAACTCCAGGAAACACCCGAAAAAGTGGATGGAATCGTTGTTCTGTCCGATACCGCCCGACGGTAGTGGATACCGCTGGCGGTAGCTCCTGATCTTATCCAGTGAGCCGATTATGGCGGATGTGAAGCTCAGATCCTGGGGATGAGGTGCGTAGCGTCAGAAAGGACAAATATGTTGATTTTATCTATATCACGCGGCAATAGTGCTACCGCTGGCGATAGCTCCCAGGGAGCTTTGTTTATGATTGTGAAGTCTGTCTCTTGGAGACTAGGGGCAAACATGCTGAGATGTGAGCCTGGAATGCCCAACTATGGTGCCCGTGAGTGTCAGCCTTGGAACATAACGTGGTAGTTTATGACTGGTAAATGCTCAAGTGGAACCATTAAGTCTGGGACTTAGTATGGTAGTGGGACTAGGGATCCAGTACACTGATAATGTGACATGAGTGCACGGGACGTGTGGCCATGCGCCCCAACGTCTGTGATGAATGGTGCTTAAATTGCACGTTCTTATTTCAATATATATACATGTTGCGTACCTGCAGGGAAGAAGCACCGCCGCCCCGAGTGAGGGGTGGAGTCGTTATAAATTGGTCAGCTAAAGCTGACCGTTGCTTTGTTTTCCACGTCTTGGTGGATTGTCCCTATGCAGGTGTTGGAGAGCCGAGCGGGAAATAACGGGTTGAAGGCCCTTTGTGCTATGTCGGCCCTCGAATGCCAAACAAAGCGTTTACTTACTTTTCATGTGTTGTCGGCCTGCGTGTCGAAGTATGTAAACCATCTTGGTAGTGTACACATTTCATATGTTGTAAGGCCTTAAGGCCAGACACTGTGTATAACTATCATTCCTGATGTTTTTATAGTGGACATTCCTAGTCGTGGGTTTTTCATACTTAAAATCTTCAGCTAAAATGTAACTCTGAGTTAGGATACGTGGATGTTTTGGTTTCAATGCGTAACTCCACTGACTGTCCGTGGAATATGGCTTGGGGTCCCGGTCGGACCTTCTGTTATATTTTTCGAGACGGATGAGGTCTAGGGTTTAGATATAGGGGGCGGCTTGAGGCCTTATCTAGGGAGAGATAGGATAGAGTCAACCGGTCCTTTGGAGAAGGGTCGGTATAAGAAACAAAAAAGGGTTTTTCATTTACGTCTTGATTTGTAACATAATAGAAATCAAACATTTTGTAATCAAACTTCTTACGAAATAAAATCATACTTTTATTTGTCTTTATCATATTGATTTTATTTCCTACACTAAAATGTTTTAAGCAATATTTTATCTCAAAACTTTAATGCAAAATATATCGAATGGTTCTTTTCTGTTCAATAACTCTTATAATTCAATCTTTGTTCACTACCGCCTAGCGGTAGCACTAACAACAGGTTGTAGCACTTACCGCAGGCAGTAGTGAACAAAGATTGAACTCCGTTTTTTCTGAAAGTAATCATCGATATAATCTTCTCTGAAAAGTTAAGATAATGTTTTCGATTAAACATTTCGAAACTTCTTTGATTTACAATAATTTTTTTACATAGAAATAAATTTCATAAAATCTTTATTCACCCCCCGTAAGGGCGCCAGTAGATCCAACAAGTAACTTTTCATTTCTTCAAATCTGAAATGAAAGCAACTTCAAGCCAAAAAACCCCATTTTTTCTGTCATCAATGTTGATCTTCAAGCCAGAAATACCAAAATGTCAATTTCTCCATCTCTGGTAAAACCCAACATCAAAATCATGGAATATATTACATGTTAATGTCTACCACAATTAATTTAATGAACACTATAATTAGTCAATGTGATCATTATGTGCTTGTGATGGCACCAAAGGTATGAGTTTGTCTAAATTAACATTTTGTATGCTCATTATTAGCTCTACAGACAGAGAGAAAAAAGAAAATATGAAATATACAAAAACTTAAAATCAATTATATTTTGTGCATCAAGGAGGAATATATCCAACTTATCTAGAAAGAAAAGACAATGTACTGAAGAGATTTCATATCTTGAAATAGCTATCACAATTTTAATAAATGAAAGGGAATATATACCTTTTTTAACTTCCACACTTACGGATTATGTCTCCTACCACCTGCTCTCCTCCCAAAATTGATTTGCACAGATATGTTTGTATGTGAAAGGTCTATGCCAGAGTTCTGTAAAGATTCACTTAGATTATTCAGAAGCCTGCAAGAGATTTAAATATGCATTAATATACCTTGACAAACATTTAACCATAAGATAGATCATGTGAAACATTAAATGAAAAAAGCAAGTTTAACGAAATCTAAAAATAGGAGAACAATTACACTTTTTGCATGAAAAGAACCATCATAATCCCAAGAGAGAAAAAAATACTGGTGTTTGCTGGTAAAATTAGAGTAACAACTTTATTAGCACATACACTTGAGAATATGCATATGAAACACGAATTGTTCCCTCATCAATTGTTAAATCTTCATGTTCATTTAACTTGTTGTTGCTCATGGCGCAATCACCAGGGCTTGATGGTCTCATCCACTGAGACTGGGATGCCAAGTTATTAGCTTCTGCAGCCATTGTTTGATCAGTTTGGCTACGGCTAGATTCTCTTCCAATGGAGTACAGGCGTGGATGCAAAGAAGCATAAGAAGCATCCACCTTATTTATGAAACCGGAGGAGTTCTCCAAGGAATTATAAGATAGGCCAGAAATTAACTCGGCGGACTTCGTCGCATTTAGCGAAGTGTATAGCATTGTTGGAGTGGCTGGGATTTCATTGTCCGATACAACAAATCCAGGAGCAGAGCCAGTCTTGATGATTGAAACATCATCTATGCCACCAGAACTCTGATGATTGTTCTGTTCCACATAAATAAAAATTAATTATTTGGTAGATCAAAAAAAATTAACCACACTAACAGAGCAGTAAATTTACAATAAAATGCAGAATTAGTATAACTCCTTTTAAGAAATTGAACAGAACAACCCCAACTTTTTCCAGGATTCAAAGAAGATTTATCTACCTAAAATCCTAATTGTTGGAGCATGCCCTAATGACCATCAATAAAAATTCCCTTCAAAAAGGCCGTGATACCAAGAATATTTAGAGTACCTAAAGAGCTCCAAGAGTGCTATGATGAACAAACTCGGACAGGTACATTTGATTCTATGTATGTTAATAAACGAAGTGATAAATCCAATACAACAATACCATTCTATCAGGCATCAAACGGAGAGCCGAGAAACTCATTCGCAATCACATCTGTAGGTATGGTTTAGTATGGTACGGCTTGGTTGTAGTACCAGCTTTCTTCACTACCCATCGTCAATTTTTCCAATCAGAATTTCGTACAAAAATGGTACAGCATTTCCATCCAAATGTGCTTAATGTAACAAGGGATCAGTCTCTATAATTTCTTTCATCCAGTTCATATGGCTTAAAAGAATTGAGAGTAGAAAGTGGCTGAAGAAGGATCAAGCTAGAGAACCAAAATCACCATAAAAATCATATCGCAACTGTAACACCCCGATTTCCACAAGTGAAAGGTGGAAGCCAGGGAGTTATCGCGTCGCGGTAGTAGTTACTGTCGCTGCAAAATTTATCCAAAACTAGTCCATTTTGACCCAGTTCTCAAGGATACCGCCGCACGGTAGTTCTACCGCGGCGTGGTAGCTCTCAGGCGGATCGAGTTGTTTAAGATCAGCGATCTCAGCCGTTAGATCTTCTTTTAGGCCGATCTGAGGGTTGGGAGAGGTTTGCCCTAGATCTGTAAAGGGGTCTTAACACCCAATTTCATTTTACCAGTTCATTATCTCCCCCATCTAGGTCTCTCTCGTTAGAAGGGCGCAAGAAGGGCAGAGAGGAAGGAAGGAGGTTTGTCGGAGCTCCGTTGCTCGGATCGACAAGCTGTCGCCGAAGATAGATTTCTAGCTCCGTTGCGGTAGTTCTCCACCCAAATTTCTCTGAGATCTATGGCTCTGAAGAGTGCCCTAAAGTTAACAACCCTCTCCTTCCGGTCAATAGGAAACATGTTTATGTTCCTAAATCTTCCTACGCTTTTCCCCTCGTTTGATTTCTTTTGTGAAGACAAAACCGGAGCGTGTGACTCGTTTTGGTGTTGTTTATGCGGAATCGATTATGGGAAGTCTCGAGATGTGTTGTGCCCTAGTGCCATTAGGGTTTATGGACATGGGGTAGGAAGGCCTAGAGAGGGCTAAAAATGAATTTTTCACAATTTTCTATGAGGTACAACCAACAATAGCTTCTAGAAAATCTATATGAGTGCTTTCAGGTGATGTGTTTGTACTGGGATGTCTTGGGATGCATTTATGATACTGAGGTCATTTGTGGAGACGTTGAAATCAGGAATTTGAGTTTCCTGGGAGATACCGTAGGGCGATAGTTTTACCACCGGCGATAGCTTCCAAAAAACCCTTGAAAAGAGCTTCCAGGCACAATGAACGAGTCATGATGAATTCGTATTGTGTAGTTGATACAGGTAGAAATTGTCGGTGTGGTAAACAGGGATTTGCATGTTTTCTTGGGAGGTACCGTCAGTGATACATGTAGCACAATGTGTGAACTCTTGATATTGTGGACTCAAGAGAGGTGCTCATCACTTGTAGTTGTGAACTCAAGGAGTATGGAATAACCCCACTACCTATAGCTGAGGACTTAGGGAGTTGGCACAAGCCTCACTCCTTGTAGTATATTGACATGGGGTTAGAGTTTCTCACTTTTATGACTCAGAGGTTGGATATATGTCTTTGTAGCTTGTGACTCGGGAGCTTCTCTCGCAGATGAATGAATGGTATTGTAGAATGCTAGTAATCGTTGAACGCATATATAATAGGCTTTCTGGTTGTATAGATTGCTCTTTTGTTTACTGCTTTCTGCTTTAATATTTTATAGCTTTATATTATATATATTGTGAAGTGCCGACTTGCAGGATGTAGTTTCCTGGGGTCCGCTAGGACGGTCAGAAGGAGTGGTGTTGTTACGTAGTTGTGGTCAGCTCATAATTGATCCATCCGTACCGCTTTTGTTGTGATGGTTGGAGGGCTCGATAGGGATGTGAAGGGCCGCTATAGTCACTTCGAGAAGTGCACCCGTTTTCCTGTTTTCTTTTGTTGTACTGTTTAGAGTTGTTGAGTAGATCTGTGAGCCATGGGTTTTGGGTGTTTGTACCCCCTTTTCTTTAGAGACTCGTACATGCATTTGAAAACTTCATAGGTCATAAGGCCAAGGACATTTTGATGTTTAAATGTGGACATTTTGATGTTTAGATGTGGACATTCTCATGTTTAGATGTGGACATTCACTAGATTGTTGATAGTATTAATACATTTTAGATTTTTCCGGTGCGCACTAATACTAGATTGTCTGGGTGATTAGATGATTTAGTTATACCTATTGACTTGTTTACGATTATTATATTGGTATTATTGTGAGTGCTTTAGTCCTACATTGCGGGTTACCTTTATGTGTATTTGTATCTCCTATATATTCTCCCATGGTGGATGAATAAAGTTGTGCTTGTTATTTTTCTATTCAACTTGGTATCAGAGCAGTTCTCGGTTTGCCGAGCCCTAATCCCGTGTCTCTGCAACCGGTCCCGCATCTTCATCTTCGCCTCGCCGTCTCCCCTCTCCCGCGACATCGACTTCGCCGCGTCGATGTGAGGGCTATCCCGCGGCGTTCTTCCGCGACATCGTTTCACCGCTCTTCCGCCTCTCCCGCGACATCGACTTCGCCCCTCTCCCGCGACATCAACTTCGCCCCTCTTCCGCCGATCCTGCTATAGGTCTTCCGCGCATCACTACCGTCCCTCTCAATGAGAAGAACTTTATCGCTTGGTCCAACTCCGTGCGTGTACATCTTGTCGTACATGATAAGCTTGATTGGCTTGAACCTCATGGTGTTCCTAAGCCTACCGACGACAAGGCTATCTGTCAATGGCGCGCGAAAAATTTCAAGATTCTCGGATGACTTCAATGCTCCATGGAGCCCCGCATTTACGAGCAGTTTATGCGTTTCGATTTCGTGCCGTTTCTTTGGGCTGCCTTGACCCGTACCTACGGTCACACACACATTGATAAACAGACCTATTCTGTCTTCCAGGAGATTTCTATTGCTCGTCAGGGAGATCGTTCTGTGCACGAGTACTTTACCTTTCCCTCTGAGAGATTCCATGAGCTTTCTGACCTTGAGCCGCTTAGTGCTTTTCCACATTCAGAGAATCTGCTTGTTGCCAAGCGGTGGCAGGAGAAGCGGGAGACCTACCAGTTCCTGATGGGGTTGCGTCCCGAGTTTGAGCAGATTCGGGTTCAGATTATCAGCATGAATTCTCTTCCTGATATCTTGGATGCTTACTCCATGGTGGAGGAGCATGAGCGTCGTGCCCGCCTGACCGCTGTTTCTTCCGTTCCAGGTTCTGTTTCTCTTCCAGACCAAATGGATCTAGCTTCGGGTCATACTTCTATTGTGCGGGGAGGGCGTACTTCTACCCCCTAAAAGTCGCGGGGGTGGCCGCGGGAGCCCGTTTGCTTCTATTCAGTATCATCACTGCCTCCGAACTGGTCACGAGAGGGCCAGATGCTGGCTGCTCTTTCCTCACCTACGCCAGCAGCCCTCAGCCCCGCGTATAACCGCTGCTACTTCTTTGGACTTTGGGGGCCAGCCTGATTACATTACCACTTCTGGGGCTCCTCCCGCCGACTGGAGTCATCTTATGGCTCAAGTGCAACAGCTTCAGTCCCAGCTTCAGCAGCAATCCCAGTTTCAGGCTCAGCACCAGCCTCTTCCTGCTCAGCCATTGTCTACATCCTCGTCGTTCTCGTCGACTTCAACATCTATATCAGGTACCTTGACGGCCTTTTACGTCACTCAAGAGGGGTCTTCCTCTCCCTGGGTGATTGACTCTAGGGTCACTGATCACATGACTGGTGAGCCACGCTTGTTCTCTTTTCTTGACTTTGGTGATTAAAGTTTAGCACATCGTTTCACTCTCAGACTGATGGACAAACAGAGTGTACCGATAGAACTATAAAAGATTTGTTGCGTATGTGTATTTTCAATGTTAGGGGTAAGTGAGAGAAGTATGTCACCTTAGTAGAATTCTCTTACAATAATAGTTTTCAGGAAAGTATTATTATTACACCTTTTGAGGTTCTTTATGACAGATGTTGTCAGACACCTTTATGTTGGGTAGAAAGCGAAGAGAGAACTTTAAATAAAGAATTATGGATTGAAAAAACCACAACTCGAGTCAATTTCGTTCAGGAGTGTATGAAGATAGCCCGAGATAGACAAGTCAAATATTATAACCAGATAAATAATATAATTGAGTGTTGAAGATTTTGTTTATCTTAAAGTCAGATTAGTTAAGGGTGTTTCTAGACTTAAAAGGAAGAAGAAATTGAGTTTTAGATTCATTGGTTCATTCAAAGTACTTAAACGCCTTAGCGAGGTTGCAGACATGTTATCCTTACCTGAGGAGATAAGTGGTTTACATGATGTGTTCCACGTATCCTACCTAGGGAGAGTGGTTGGATATTCTAGTCAGGTGATGAGTACTGAAGATGCATCACTCGAATCAAATCTTAGTATCGGTGTTAAACCAGCCACGATTGTGGACTCGAGAATTCAGAAGATAAGAAATAGGGAGATTTGCTTTGTGAAGGTCCTTTGGTTGAATTGTAGTCGACTAGAGTATATATGGAAAATAGAAAATGAGCTTCGAAACAATGATGAATATGTGAATATTTTTAAAGTACCTTTATAATTTTAATTTCAGGGTCTGATTGCAAATATTTTTCGTCGACACCGTCGCCCGACCAACATCTATTTGCGGAGGTACAGTTGCGGTAGCATGGGGGGCCATACAAGACTGCTTGTGTGTATGTACACTACATAGAAGTGAATATGCATATTTGGATGCTAACACCATCTAAGGATTCACAATAATTAGATGAACTAAATCAGTAGTGGAGATAGATGGAGAAGAGAGGGTAAAATCTCTCTAGATATCCTAAACCTGTATGAGAGAAAAGGGGCCTTATGTCTTCTAGACTATAAAAGTGATTAGATTAAAAGTAATTACAACTTTTTCATCATTGGGGGAGAGGATGAAATTAAATGGAGGGGATGGGGAAGAGAACGAGAGGGTGGAGAGAGAAGGGGCGAAGAGAGAGAGGAAAGCGTGCACGGGTGAAGCCCATTACTCCCGTGCTAGATGCTCTCTTACGGGTTCGTCAATTAATCTTTCTTCAAAGCATTGGATTTTTCATTGTGAATGGGCTTCGCCCATCCATGGGTTGTCTTAGGTGCGCACTGGCTTGCGTGGGTTGACTTGGTGCACACTGACTTTCATGGGTTGACTTGGGTGCACACAAACTCCACCCATGCTCACCCAATATGACATTACACGGGTCCATTACGAGCTAGGTTTGTGCACGATGTATTTGGTTGCAATCGGGCTCAACTAGTCTGTGGGTTGCCTTGGGTGTGCATGGACTCAACTCGTGTGCACCCAAGGTGGCATTGCACGAGTTTTGCAAGTGGATAAATCTCTTAAGGTTATCCTCGTGTTCAACTGCTCTTGTGAATGGGTTGTGCACGCTTGCAGGTTGCGAACGGGCTTCACACGTCCAGGGGTTGCCTTGGTGCACACGGGCTTTGCTCGTGCGCACCCATGGTGGCATTGCACGGATTTTATAGGTAGTATGGTACGGACCCGGGCGGTGGGGTGTTCGGTCGGCTATGGGAAAGAGGAAGGGAGAGAGAGAAGAGGAAGAGAGGAAGAGGATTAGGGTTAGAAGAAATAGGAGGGAAAATCACACATTCATCCAAGATGTCCAAAACGAGTACAAGCGCTACCCCTTATAGTAGTGGGGTACGAACAGCGGCGTGAATAATCCGCCCAAAATAAAAGTGCTGAAATAAAACATAATTGCTGAAATTAAAACATAATTGCTAAAATAAATGATACGATAACGACTAGACCGCGATCTCCTCTGCGGGCTCGGTGGGGCCACCTGATATACGCGCCCGGCGCGTGTAAACTCGCCATGGCAGCTCGGCGTCGTGAAGCTCCGTAACAATGTCACCGTCTGGAAAATGTGCCATATCTTCAAGGCAGTAGTCGGCGAACTGGCGGCAGAAGTCATTCCGGGGCAGCCACGTCGCGTCCGAGTCGGGCCGGCCGGTCCAAGCCACAAGAACCTCCTCCGATGTATGGTCCCCCGGGGTGCGGCATCTACGATTGAGGATCGAGGCGGGATAGTAGGGTGCCTCCCTTGTGAGGTCGAGATCGGCCGGGATGTGATCCAAGGTGGCATGCTTGCCCAACACGCGTCGTAGCTGCGAGACATGGAAGACCGGATGAATGCGGCTCCCGGTTGGGAGGCGAAGGCGGTAAGGGACCGCCCCATGCGGGCGAGGATCTCAAAAGGCCTGAAGAATCGAGGCGCCAATTTCGGGCATGGTCGGCGGGCCACCGAAAGCTGGCGGTAAGGGTGGAGTTTGATGAAAACCTTCTCTCCCACCTCGAAGGAGAGGTCCCAATGTTTCTTGTTGCGAAAGAAACCATCTTCTGTTGGGCCCGTCATAGGTGGTGCTTCAAATGATCCAGAATGGTGTCCCTATCGCGGAGAGCGGTGGCCAAGCTCTCCACCTGGCATTCCCCTGGAAGGTGGAGGACAATAGACGGTGGAGGACGGCCATAAACGGCCTCAAATGGGGTAGTGTCGGCCGCATGGTGGTGGGCAGTGTTGTAAGAGTACTCGGCCCACCCAGACACTTGGCCCAACTACGAGGCTGCTCTCCCACGAAGCAGCGGAGGTACGTCTCCAGACACCGGTTGAGGACCTCTGATTGGCCGTCTGTCTGTGGGTGGTACGTCGTGCTCATGCAAAGACAGGTGCCCTGTAAGCGGAACAGTATGCTCCAAAAAATACTCAGGAAGAGCGGGTCGTGGTCGTTCACGATCGACCAGGGAAACCCGTGGAGGCGCACGACCCCCTGGATGAAGCTGTCGGGTGTCGGCGACTGTGACTGCAGTGTATGGATGGCGGAGGGGAATGAAATGAGCATACTTCGAGAGCCGGTCCACCACGACCAGGATGCAGTCGTGTCCCTGTGATCGGGGAAGTCGTGTGATGAAATTCATGACGACGTCGTCCCAAACGCGGTCGGGAATCGGGAGGGGCGAAGTAGACCACCCGGAAACAGGGTTTCGTACTTGGCCTTCTGGCAGATGAGGCAGGCAGCCACGAAGGCCTTGACCTGTTAGAACATGTGAGGCTGTCAGCCGTCGGTACGTCTGGTAAGCACCAGCGTGTCCTCCCGTCGGGGAAGCATGGAACTCGGCCAACAACAGAGGAATGCTCGGAGAGGAGGGGGCGAGTACGAGGCGGCCCTTGAAGAGTAGGCGGTCATCAACCAAGGAGAAAGGTGGGCGGGATGTAGCGTCTGCGAGGAGTGCTCTCCAAATCCCATTGAGCGTCGGGTCGGCTTCTACTTCCCGTTGGAGGGCATCTGCATTCTCCCAGACCGGGCGGGAGATGGCTGCAAGTATAGGGTTGCGAGCGAGGGCGTCAGCCGCGCGATTCGCCTTCCCTGGCCGGAACTCGATGCTGAAGTCATATCCCAGTAGCTTGGCCACCCACACCAGTTGAGTGGGCGTTGCAATCTTCAGTTGTAGGAGGTAGCGGAGGCTGTGGTGGTCGGTGTGGACCACGAACCGTCGGCCCAGGAGGTAGGGCCACCAGTGCTGAACTACAAGGACGAGGTCCGTGAGCTCGTTCTCGTAAGCGGAGTGACTGCAGATAGTGTAAAAAAAGGCGCGGCTAAAATAGGATACAGGGCGGCCTACCTGCATAAGTACGGATCCCACGTCGACGCCTGACGTATTGCACTCCACGAGGAAGGGTTGGGAGAAATCTGGCATGGCTAACACCAGGGCACGAACCAAGGCCTGCTGAAGGGCGACAAAAGCGGTGGAGGCCGATGTCGACCACTCGAAGGGGCCCTCGACAGACTTCTTCAGGATTTGGGTGAGGGGTAGGGCCAACGTGTCGTACCCCCGAATGAACCGGCGGTAGTACCCTGTCAGTCCCAGGAACCCGCGGACCTAGCGGAGAGATGATGGTGTTGGCCACTGAAGGACCGCCTCGATCTTGTCGATGTCCATCGCGACCCTCGTAACAGAGATGGTGTGTCCAAGGTAACACACCTCCGGAACCCCAAAGGAACACTTTGTTGGATGGAGCTTAATGTGGTGACGTCGTAGAGTGGTCAACGTCTGACGAACGTGCTGAAGGTGCTCCTGCCAAGAAGAACTGTAGACCAAGATGTCATCAAAAAAACAAGTATGTGCTGATGAAATACCGGGCGAAAAATGTCGTTCATCGTGGACTGAAAGGTGGTTGGCGAGTTGGTCAAGCCGAATGACATAACCAGGAACTCGTAGTGGCCGTCATGGGTCCGAAAGGCCGTCTTGGCGACGTCGGCCGGCCAAATTTGAATATGGTGGTAGCCAGCATGGAGGTCCAGCTTGGTCAAAAAGGCCGCGTCGTGGAGCTCATCCAAAAGCTCCTGAATCACCGGGAACAGGTACTTGTCTGGGGCGGTGGCTTTGTTAAGCTCCCGATAGTACACGCAGAAGCGTCAGCTGCCGTCCTTCTTCCTGACCAAGAGGACCGGGCTGGAGAAGGGGTTCGCACTGAGGCGGATGAGGCCCCCCATCAGCATGTCGCGTATAAGTCTCTCGATCTCGTCCATTGGCAAGTGCTCATAGTGGTACGGTCAGATCGAGACTGCTAAGACGTCGGGCTGAAGAGAAATGGCATGATCGTGCGGCCAGGCCGGCGGCAACCCGGATGGTGCAGTAAAGCAATCCGCAAACTCGGAGAAGAGGGCCTGAAGGACCAGAGGTGGTGATGGGGACGGCGGTGCGACGTCCGAGATGGACCAGATCCATGCCGAAAAATCGACGTTTGAAGTCCTCTGAATCGTGCGGAAGGAGACGGGGGAGCGAAGTAGTGCATCGTCCCCCACAAGGCAGCACTCCCGACCGTCCTGGAGGAACCACATCGTCATAGTCCCCCATTTGACTCGCACGTCGCCCAGCGTGCACAGCCACGCAACTCCCAGGATGGCGTCGATCCTGCCAAGGCCGAAGACGTAGAAGTTCATCGTCACCGAGTAAGGACCCATTGAAAGCGAGACGGCCGGAAAACGGCTCTGGATCGAGCGGCGGCGACCATCGTCCAAACTAACAGTGAAGTCCGGAGAGGGATCCATCTAGAGGAGTTGCTAGGCCAGTTGAGAGGAGAGAAAATTATGGCTCGCCCCACTGTTCACCATGATGACAATGTGGCGGTCGCCCAACTTGCCCGCCAATTTCATGGTTTGGGGCCCTGAAATGTCGCCCACAGAGAAACATGGAAGCTCCAAACGGTGAAGGCCGACGTCAGCGACGGCCTCGGTGGTGTCCTCCGCAGTGATCTCGAGGCTCTCGAAATCCTTCAATATAATCTCGGGTTTGAAGTCGTTGATGATGGCATGGAACTCCTTGACCGCGCAGACATGGGTAGGGGAATAGGGCTGAGGCAACAGAAACATAGCCCTTTGTGATGGAGGTCATCGAACTCGTGGTTGGCGAATCGCAGAGGAGGGGTTGGACGGCCTGGACAGGCAGCTGGAGGGGGCCGAGGGGCTTGTGGCTCCGGAGTAGCAGTCTGCCACGGTCGGCCCCCCAGTGGAGGTCGGAGTTGGCGGAGTTCGAGGAGACAAATCCGCCTCTACGAGGCGGGGCATGTCGAGGGCCTCAGAAACCGGTCGGGGGTGATGGGTGCGGAGCCGAGACCGGATGTTGGGCAGAAGGCCCTGCATGAAGAAGCCGAGATAATGATCCGGTGGTAGGCCTAGAACATGGGTGACGAGGGCCACGAACTCATTGAAGTAGTCATCAAATGCGCCTGTTTGGCGTACCCCACACAGCCGTTTGATGGAGGATCTGGAATAATAGTTGTCATAGCGGCGGATCATCTCTTGTTTGATCTCCAACCAAGAGATAGTCGGGTTGGACTGTCGGAGCCACCGGGCCAATGAAGGGCGGAGCCATCGAGTCCCACGACGGCGATAGAGACTTTGCCCTGCTCGGGAATATGGTGGAGGTCGAAGTACTGCTCTGCCTTGGCAATCCACCCAATCGGGTCCATACCGGCGAAGATAGGGAGGTCCAGGGCTAGGGTTGGATGGCTTGGAGGAAACGGGGCTGCGGAGTCTCCGTTGTGCGGAAAAGGTGCTGCTCCGAGGATGGACGCACCGGTGGACGGACACGTGGATCCGTTGGCGGAGGAGGCGCTGGGGTGTTGGAGGGCATCAAACTTGGCATGAAGGGCGACAAGGGAAGCATACATGAAGGCCACGAGGGACTCTTGGGCGTCGACACGGCGAAGGTGGGCCTCGTTGGAGTCCGTCGAAGGGGTTTCCGCAGTGGATCGGGAGGTTGGTGCCATAACACGGGAAAGAAGGACTGCGGCGCGGAGCATTCGAGGCGGCCTGGATGCAGCGGTCGGGCGGCGCGGAGAGCCGTGGGGAGGTGGTCGGGCGGCCGCGCCTGACGCAGCGGTGTGGCGCTGGAGCGGGCGTGCGGAAACTCGCGTCGCAGAGAAGCACGTGAGATGCGGTCGGGCAGCGCTGGAACGGGCGAATGGCGGCGCTGGAACGGGCGGGCGACGACGACGGCTGTTGGAGGCTTGGCGCCACAGCGTGGGGAAACACCGGCGGCCTACGGCAGGAGGTGTCCGGCAGGTCGAACTAGTTGGCACAGACCCGGGCGGTGGGGTGTTTGGTCGGCTACGGGAAAGAGGAAGGGAGAGAGAGAAGAGGAAGAGGTAGAGAGGAAGAGAATTAGGGTTAAAAGGAAGAGGAAGGAAAATCACACATTCATCCAAGATGTTCAAAACGAGTACAAGCGCTACCCTTTATAGTAGTGGGGTGCGAACAACGGCGCAAATAGTCCGCCCAAAATAAAAGTGTTGGAAAAAAATTGCTGAAATTAAAACATAATTGCTGAAATAAATGATACGATAACGGCTAGGCCGCGATCTCCACCGCGGGCTCGGTGGGGCCGTCCGATAGACACGCCCGGCGCGTATAAAATCGCCATGGCGGCTCGGCGTCGTGCAGCTCCGTAACATTGCGCCTGCTCGTGGGTTTCGAACAGTCTTCGTTGGTTGATTGCAAAAATATGAAGCCAAAGAAGAATGCAAACAGATTGCTCGGAAGTCAAAGGTTAAATTCCACACAGTAGAAGTTCAAAAATTGAAGAATAAATGGAGCAGACAGTAACTAATGTTATTATTGTGCCTGAAATGAAATCAGAAGTGGAAGTTCATCATTGGAATACTTTGAACCTCAAAACATTCCATTCTTCGAGTTACTTAGGGTTTTTGAACTCTAAAATGTTTTAAATACGATACGTAAAGTTGCCGCAAACATCTGTGCTTCCTAGATAGAGATCTCTTGAAAGAGAGAGAACGAGAGAGATGGTTGGAGGAAAGGAACTAAATAAAAAAACACTACTCAGTAAGAATAAGTTTGGGGAAGCTATAGAGCAAGTTAAGAAGCAAAATAAAAAAGTGGAGCCATCGAAACATTGAATAGCTATCAAAAACATGCCAAAAACAGAGCCAAAAAGATGATTACAGAAGGGCAGGAGAGTTCTGAAAGTTAAGCTATCAAAAACAGGCCAAAATTGAATCAGAAGTTCAAAATTTTACTTACCCATATGATCAAAAATATTAGCTTGCTTTTGGGCATGTATACTAGAAGTTAAAGTAAAATAATTAGGGATGCAAATTCGACCCGGGCCCGATTGCCCGGCCCGGGTCTACCAGGTTCTGCGCACGGCTAGGCCGAGGCCTAAGACAGCTCAAAAAAGTGAAAGACCCTCTTATTTAGCCAAATCCCGGCTTGATGTCTGGCCCATCCTGGGCCCAGGCCCGCCCGAGCAGTAGGCCCGCTTATACCCAGCATTTAAATGTTGGGCATTGAGCCCAACAATAATTAAATGTTGGACTAAAAAGCCCAGCATTTATTAAATGTTGGGCGGCCATGCCCAGCATCTAATGTTGGGCGTGGCCGCCCAGCATTTAATGTTGGGCGTGGCCGCCCAACACATTTGTTGCCAGCCTGCCACGACAGCAAATTTGGCAGCAGTTGGCTACCCTTTTGGCAGCTAGTTTTTGCTTTTGGGAGCCTATTTGGGCCCAGTCAAGTGGGCCCATGCAGACCCTCTTATTTAATTAAGGCCCGGGCCCGATTTGAGCAGGGCCCGGCCTGGGCCCGGCAACAAAAAAGCCTAGGCCCCCGGCCCGGGCCCGTAGGGCTTTTTTGCACTCCTAAAAATAATACATACATTTAAAAACCAAGTGTTCAAAGCAGTTGTGTTTCCAAACCAAGCACTTGACTTTCAATGTGTGGCCCACAAACAGAAGTGCATGCATTTATCAAACTCGATCCATCTTCCATCTCACAAACACAAAAACTTCAATCAAGCAAATTCCTTCAAATATTTGGTCTAATCGAAGTTTTTTTTTATGAATAAAATTAAGGCTCCGTTTGGGGGGACTTATTTTCACCGGTCAAGCGGTTACGACCGCATGAATCGGACCTTCATTATGGTCCGGTACATGAGATCGTAGCCGCTTGACCGGTGAAAATAAGTCCCCCCAAACGGAGCCTAAGTTAGATAAAATATACTTTGGGTACTTGGATTTTGCATTACAAATTGACCATTTTGTTAGAATGAAAACCAGCTTCTCGGCTATATAATCGAGCTTTGGATACAACTGCAATGTCTACTTCATATGCATACCTCTAAATAACTTTGTAGATTTAAATACTTTGTAGATAATCATAAATCTTAGCTTCTGGAAGAAAAATATATGAATCAAAATACATGTTTTGTGGAGAACGAAGAGCATTACCTAATGATTGGTAGACAGTTTGAGGATCTGCGATAGAGATGGAAATATGCGTTGTAGAAGGAAATCACCGTAAAGGAAGAGGTTTCGTTAAAATTGGATAACTTCATCATGGCCTGGTTTTCATTTATATTTGCATAACAGAATGTAAATTTGCGTCTTGTAAGCAATTTAATAGCCTTTCCCTCGGTAAATCTTTTCTTTTTTATGTTGGAATCTAGAACTTTTGAAATGTGCAAAGTAATTATTAAAAAACTGTAGAAAATCAAGAAGATGAGAAATAAAATATAATTTTATTAATTTCTCAATCAAAATTCCTTAATACATCATATGTATTTGTACACATATATAGGAGGAGAGGAGAGAGTCTATACTCTATCCCAAGATGTGGGACTAATTCCTAAGAAAGCTTTACATGAGCCTTCAAGATGCGTTTTCTTTATACTTTCTTCAACACTCCCCCGCAAGCTGGAGCATACAAGTCGTAGGAGCCAAGTTTGGACAAGAACTGAGAATATAAAGGTCGTGGTAGAGCTTTTGTAAGAATAGCAATGACTTGTTTTGTAGCTGGAACATGTCTCAAGTCCAATTTACTGAGTTGAACCTTTTCCCGAATAAAGTGACAATCAACCTCTAAATGCTTGGTACATTTATGAAACACGGGATTTTTAGCAATATGAATGGCAGCTTGACTATCACAGAACAAAGTGGCAGGAGAGGAGAGTTTGACACCTAGGTCTCTCAGAAGGCTTTCTAGCCATGTGAGTTCAAAGATGACAGAGGTCATTGATCAATACTCAGCTTCTGCAGATGAGCGTGCGACAACAGATTGCTTCTTGCTTCGCCAGGTAATTAGATGTCCACCAAAGTATGTGAAGAAACCACTTGTGGAACGACAATCCCACTAACAACCCCAACAACAAACGATATATCGGGTCTTGTAACTGTCAAATATATCAACTTTCTCACAAGACGGCGATAGTATTCTGGGTTTGATAGGAGTGTATCACAGTCGGAGAAGCATGCACGGAGCTTGTGGTTGACATCCATGAGTGTGTCAACTGGCTTGCAACCAGAGTAGTCAGCGTCATGAAGAAGATCAAGGCAGTACTATCTTTGAGATAGGACAAGACCATCGGGTCGACGGGCTACCTCGATGCCAAGAGAGTATCGTAGATTCCCCAAATCTTTGGTCTGAAACATGGAGGCCAAGTGTTCCTTGATCATATGGATGCCTTTCGAATCATCTCCAATAATTAAGATATCAACATAAACCAGGAGTATTACAGTGCCTGATGGACTATGTCGGATGAAGAGAGAGAAGTTGGCCGAGCTCCGAGTAAACCCAACATCACAAAGCACCCAACTGAACTTGTCAAACCGTGCCCGAGGCGACTGTTTGAGACCATAAAGAGATTTCCTGAGGTGACATACAAAAGACTCCCCCGTGGTCTCAAAGCCGGGAGGTTGGTGCATGTAGACAGTCTCAGCAAGATCACCATTGAGAAGAGCATTTTTAACGTCCAACTGATGCAATGGCCAATGCCGATGAACGACCAGTGAGATCTAAGACACAGACAGTGTTTAGCTTTGCAACAGGGGAGAAGGTCTCTTCATAGTCAAGAACGTGTTGTTAAGTAAAACCACGGGCGACAAGGCGAGTCTTTAGCCGTTCAACTGTCCCAGTTGGAGTATGTTTGATAGTAAAGACCCATTTGCAGCCCACACACGTCTGGCCAGGAGGGAGAGAGACAAGATCTTAGGTGTCATTGCCCCAGAGGGCAGCCATTTCTTCTTCCATAGTAGCCCGCCACCCCAGATGTTGAAGAGCCTCCTGCAAAGAATTAGGGGTGGACACCGACGATAATAAAGTCGCAAAAGTATGCAGAAGTGGAGATAATCGATGCAAAGAAAAAAAATGACTGATGGGGTGAGCTGTAGAAGGCGTATCTGGATCATTTGAGAGCAGAATGTCATGAGTAGAAGGTAACGGGGGGCATCAGAAGGAGAAGGACGACAAGTGTATACACGAATCAGACGAGGTTTTGGCGGTTGGGTTGGGAGTGGCGTGGGGAGGAGAGGTGGTAGTGGCGAAGTAACAGGAACAGCTGCCGCAGAGGAGGGGACAGTAGTGGTAGTGGAGGGTCAAGGGGTTGAGAATAATATGTCTGATCCTCAAGAAAGGTGACATCGGCTGATAACAATCTTTCGATCAGTGAGAGAATAGCAGACATAACCTTTCTGAGTGGAAGAGTACCCAACGAACATATATTTTGTGGCACGTGAGGCAAGCTTGTCAACAGATGGGCCAAGATTATGAACAAAGCAAATGCAGCTGAAAACACGACGAGTGATTGCAATGGGGGTGTGGAGGAAAAAAGGAGGTTAAAGGGAGCTTCAAAATGGAGAATAGAGGAGGGCAGGCGGTTAATGAGGCGATAGGCCGTAGAAACCACGAAATTCCAACATAGGTTGGGAACATTCATTTGAAACATAAGGATGCGGGCGACCTCAAGAATGTGAAGATTTTTGCGCTCGGCAACACCATTTTGTTGAGGAGTATACACACAAGAGGTTTGATGGATAATGCCAAACTCAATACACAAGTCTGTAAACACATGACCTGTGTATTCACGAGCATTATCGATGCGAAGTGTTTTAATGGTAGTAGAAAATTGGCTACAAGTCGCAAGGATAAAGGCAAGAAAGACACGACGCTGTTCAAATCGATCATGAAGAAAATACAACTATGACATATGAGAGTAATCATCAATGAAGGTAACAAAGTAACGATAACCAGAAACACTGACGGTTTTATAGGGTCCCCAAATATCGGAATGAACTAAAACAAGGGCAGCATCGCTCCGAGTACAATGAGGTGAAAAGGTAGAACGATGGTATTTGTCGTAGATACACGACTCACAAGTGAAGTCAATGAGGGGCAAATCTGGAAGAACTTTCTGGAGGATGCGGAGAGGGGCATGCCCAAGACGTCGATGCCACTCGACAGAACTAATAGTGGAGAGAATCGTGGGGTGGGGGTCCAAGATGTGAAACTCATTAACCAGTTTTCCTTTACCAATGACAGTCTGAGTCCGTCAATCCTGCACAACACAAGAAGTAGAAGAGAAAGTCACATAACAATCAAGATCTTGTGTGAGACGACTAATAGATAGGAGATTGAAAGGAGAGCTCGGAATATGAAGAACCAAGCGAAGAGTGAGGGAGGAGGTAAGGGTGACGTCGACTGATCAGCGACTGGAGTAGTGTCCCCATTTGTAACAGAAATGAACTTGGGATGCGCAGAGTCCAAGTATCGAGAAGGATTCGTTGGGGTAATATGATGTGTTGTCCCGGAGTTCATAATCCAGGAGGAACTGTGGGCAAGATAGGAAATACCCCCAACGGAAATAGGCACAACAGAGTCGAAGGAACGACAAATCAGCTCTTGAAGTTGTTGGAGTTAGGTGTGCAGGGCATCAATGTCAGCATGAACGCTGTTTGGAGCAGGGACGGTAGTAGGGGAAAGCGGTGCAGGAGGTAGACCGTGCAGACTATAACAAGTGACTTTGAGGTAACCATCTCAACCACAGTAAGTACACGTAAGTGGAGCACGATTGGGGCGACCAACACCCCGAGAAGAGATGTGACCTCCCTAAGAACAATGTTGTGTCGAAAGAAACTGAGTGGCATGATCGGCCATTGGAGAAGATACAACCCAAGTAAAAGCCGGCAGAGGAACAACTTCTGCGGGTAGAAGCAAGCTGCGACAAGAGGGGCGGCTAGCCAAGCGGCAAACGACAACAGCAGGAGCACGACCAGTTCACTGACGATGGAAAAATAGAAGCTCTGCGAACAAGAGGGCAATGACAACAAACGATCAAGTGGCAAGGGATGCAACCAGGCAGCAGCGGTGGCAAGCAGGTAGCAGCAGAAAGGAACAACCAACAACGACTAAGAAAGTAAACAACAACGGCAAGAAGCACTCGAGATCAATCGGCGGCAGCGGTGGCAACCTTAAGCAACTCGCGGTTAAGAAGTAATCAACGAATAGGAACAATCAGCGGCTAAGCAACGATGGTGAAACGAAGCAGGCAGCGGCTAAGAGGCAATCCTTGCAGCAAGAAGCAAGCAGCGGCAGCGGCAAGAGCAATCCGCGGCGATGGTTTACGGCAACCGTCGACACAGGAGCAAAGGCAGCAAGACGCGAGATCATAGCGTCAAGGGGGAGAGGCCGCGAGGAGGTGTTGTAGCAGATTGCGCGAGCATCGTGGTAATGACGAGAGGTCGCAGAGATATTCGAATCATGGGGCCCAGCGACTCTGACAGAAGAGAACCTATAAAAACGAGGGGAAATGGGGGGAAGCAGGGAAGAAGAGGCAGGAGGGGGATCTGTGGCTAGAAAAGAGCAAGCCGCATAGATGAGAAGGTTGCGATTAGAAAAAAAAATAACCGCCCAAAGAGTGTCCTGAATGATTCCACGGGAAAAACAGGTTTTCGGATCGAGTGCTCTGATACCATGTAGAAGAACATCAAGAAGAAGAGAAATAAAATATAATTTTATTAATTTCTCAATCAAAATTCCTTAATACATCATGTGTATTTGTACACATATATAGGAGGAGAGGAGAGAGCCTAAACTCTATCCCAAGATGTGGGACTAATTACTGAGAGAGTTTTACATGAGTCTTCAAGATGGACTTTCTTTAAACTTTCTTCAACAAAAACAAAATAGTTTTTAAGTTACCATGTATGTTCCAATGTAAAAAAAAACAAATTGGAATGGTGCTAACAGAACTGAAGTGAACTTTGTATAATTAAATTTTCAAATGAAAACTCACAAGAATATTGAATTTAATAACCAAAAATTGGTAACTAATAACATATTGTGGCTTGTCATGACAGAAGGATATGCCTTGGAGATCAAAGTGCTCTCAATTGGCAATTTTTTGTCTTGCTCTATCAAAGCTAACAGTTGAAAGAAATTGTTTATTTTATGAAAAAAAATGCCGTTCCATCACTGCCCTTGAGGAGAAGAATTTATTAGAAGACAATCAATTGGTTAAATTTAGCATAAATCATATAAAAATGTAAATAGATAAATATGTGATGTACATATATATACCCCAACAGTTTAATCGCACCTTGAATTGCTCAAAATAATGGAATTAATTTTGATGTTCTATGAATCAAATCATCAAACACGTTATGAGCACTCAATATCCAAAAGCTTCATGTCACGTAAGAGGAGATCTGAGATCATAAGATGGGCAATGGAACAAAAAAAAATTAAAACCTTAAATACCAAAGAGGGGATCTGAAATCGCTGAAGTTAGATTACAAGTAAATTAGAAGAACAATCAAAGCTATTGAAGAGACATTTATAGCAGGGGATCCAACCTCTCTGCTTTCAGTTTAAGCAAATTATATGTGAGGAAAAGATTTTTGAACGTTATAGCTGGGGAGAATCAATTTGGAAAAAGGGCGTCGGCTGCAGGCTTGGGTGGCATGATTCGGCTGCATGGTTCGGAGATTCAAGAGGCAGAGTTCTGCATGAAGCCATGGAGATTGGTCTACTGTGGGGATGTATGTGGAGAGAACGTGGCAGAGATGTGGGCTTAGCGATGCTAGGAGGATGTGTGAAGGAGTGGGATTTTCGGCAGCACCTTTGAAGAAAGAGACAAAGATTGACATTGTTGAGCGAGACGTATGCGGAGAGGAGGTGGCGACGACGTGGTCTTAGCATTGCTGGGAGGATTTGTGAAGTCGTGTGAGGCTCGGCTTTAAATGCAGAAGAAAGTGGCTGGGATTTGTGCAATGTCGTGGAGATGTGAAGTTCGTGACCTAGGTTTTTAGAGGGAGACGAAATAGCAGCCCAAATATTTGACCAATCGAACGATTAGGATTGCACAATTCTATTACTTCTTCACCCAGTATGTTATCTACTTTTGGGGTGGGATTTAGTCGGATAAGAGGGGATCTGTGGGGGGAATTGTAAGTTGGAAGGTTTCATTGGGATGGAGAAATGGAGAGCTATGTGAATTTGGGTAAGAGGAGTGGGTGGTTAGTGGGCAAATGAGTGGTTACTGAAGGAATATAGGAAGTTTGTTGCAAGAATGGGGTAGTTAGTGGAGTTATGGGTAATTATATGAGTAATTTGGTGATGGAGAAAGTAGTTAATGATGGTTATGGGATAGTTATGGAAGAGGGTATAACTATCCTGGCTTTGGTGCCAAGGATCCATGGAATCAACATTGTGGGACGACCGCGAGAACCTGAAATTTTTGTTCAAAATCTGTTATGATTCTGAATATCAGCCCCTACTCCAAGGATCCCACTAGTGACTGCAGAGATCGTCCAATACAATAATACATAGAACATGCATAAATAAAAATGTGAAGAAAAAAATATACATGAAAGTATCTTGTAGTCTCTTTGAACGCAGCATTGGCCTTGGATCGTCCATTCGACAATCTTAACTCCATTTACAGTGTATGTAGACTCTGGAAGGTTTCAAAAAGGGATAACCCACCTGTGAACTGTGAACGTGTATAGGTAAACATAGGTGGATTCTACTTTGAAAACTTGTGTAAAATGAGCCTGTTAATGCAAGTAGGGGTAAAAAGATGTGATGCCCTCAGAGGTTAATTGGGCATGCTCGAGACACTGTTAGCACACGCACAATTTTCCTCAAGTGGAAAGAAGCTCATGATACATGCACGTACAAGATACCTGTTATTTTTGCTTTTACATCATATACGAACAGTGTGCATTCAGTGCAATATATCATTTAGTAGTAAAGACCAGACGGAAAGGAGATTCAGAAAAAATACCCATGGCATCAATTTGGTGTTTTCATCATTCCATCCAGGGTACAAAGACTCATACTTCTGCACCTTCTCATGCAAAAACCGAATATATTCAATGACCTGCAAATTAATGTTAGAAAACCAGTAATAAAATAATCAAAATCAGAAGAAACCTATCCAAACCCTACCTATCACGAGGAAGAAAACTACCTCAAGAAGAAATGATGCTTTATCTCTTTTCTGGTCACTATTTGGCAGAAGTCCTCTAAGTACTTGAAATCTGATGTAAAAAGTAAGAGTCTCATCATCTATTTCAACTAAATTTCTTGCAGCAATCCGCTGAATGATTTAGCCAATTTACAGTGAATTTAAAAAGATTGATGATTTGATGCCCGGCAAGATTTCAAGTGTCATCTGAAATATATTATTCCTAATTCATGGGTTGCATCACATGTTAGTCTGTGTTTTTTTATTTTATTGAGTCCCACACTTTGTACTAAGTTTATGTGTTTTGGTCCTCTAAAACAGACTACGTTGCAATGAATATTGATTTGCAAGATGATACAATCCCACAGAGAAATCCGACAAGGGAAAGGGCCAGCGGAGGCGAGGGAGAGGAAGGAGGGAACGAGAAGAAAAACTATGGAGCAACCTAAAATCCATACATCCAAGCATAATGAAAAAGAGTAGAACACAACCCCTTATAGGTGCGGGATGCGGATAACGAAAAAGTTGTGCGAATAATAAAGCGTACACATAACAGAATATAACATAACAAATGCAAATAAGATAATCATGTTGGCGGCGCATCTTCGGTCTCTCCTCCTTCATACGGACCTGTCATCGGCTTCCTCTGCGTGTGAACTAGCCACGGCGTCTCGTCGGCGTGTGTGTGTCTCGTCGGCATGCGCAACCGTAACAATGTTGCCATATAGAAAATATGCTTTGTCCCCAAGACAGTAGTCAGAGGGGTGGTGGCATAAGTGATCCCGGGGCAGCCACGTAACTTCGGACTCCAGACGGTAAGACCCAGCAAAAGGGATCTCCTGCGATCCAGAGCCTCCCTAAAGCTGGTAACGTCGATCAAGTAGCTTGGTTGGGTAGTACGGCGCCAATTGTCGTCTTTCTTCCAGACCAGAAGAACCGGGCTAGAAAATAGGCTTGTAGTAGAACGGGTAAGGCCCCCCATCAACATCCCCTGCATGAGAGTCTCAGCTCAAGCTCATCCATCCGCCCATGGTCTGAATGGAACGACTGCAACGAGGTTGTTGTGGTCCTAGGCTAGAGGGAATTGGAGCAGTCGGTCGGTCGGGTTGGTAGAAATCTTGCTAGGGGATGGATGACATCAGCGAACGTAGTAGAAATCTCTTGGTGGTTCGTCGGGGAAGGGAAAGGTACATCGGAAGGGCCGAAGAGGGCCCACATCCCCGCGGAGAGGTCGACGTTCGTGGTCTGTTGGATCGTGCAGAGGGAGACCGGAGAGCGGAGTCACCATCGAGGCAACATGGTTGGCCCCCGTGCAGGATCAATATGGTCACAGTCACCCAATTGACTCGTACATCGTCGAGCATACGGAACAAAGTCACCCTCAAAATGACGTCAATACCGTCTAGGCCGAATGCGTAGAAGTCCGCAGTCACGGAACAGGACCCCGCGGAGAGAGACACGACAGTGCAACGGCCCTGAGTCGGTCGGCGGCGCCTATCGCCCAGACGGACTGCAACATCCAGAAAGGAAACTGAGGGAAGACGGAGCTTCTGCACCAGACTCTCAGAGATGAGGTTGTGTTTTGCGTTGTTGTCCACCATGATGATGATGAGGTGATCCCGCAGAGTGCCCAAGAGCTGCATGGTCTGCTGGCCGGAGATCCCGCCCGTCGAGGCACAGGATAACTCCAGGCGGTGGAACGTAGCCATGGCGAATAAGATCTCCAGGGCCTCAAAGTTGGCCAGGATAACCTCAGGGTCGATGATGGCGTGAAACACCTTCACGGAGCACTCATGATTGGAGGAGTAGGGTTGGCGGCATAGAAAATAGAGACCCTTGTTGTGAAGCTTATTGTAATCACTATTCGAGATGCGTTGATGGGCCGGTGGGCGGCCCGACCAGTTTCCCCAAGGCGGCGGTCGTAGTGGAAGAGTTGTGGCTGGTGGTCGCCAAGGCGGCCGAGGTTGGTGGTGGTCGGTCGTAGGAGCAGGTGGCTGGGGAGAGAGGTCGGCTTCAACCAGACGTGACAATTCCATGGCATTGGAGACTGTGTGAGGGTGGTGCATGCGAATACGAGAACGGATGTGGCAGTAGACAATACATGAACAATCCCAGGTAATGATTGGGCGGTAGCCTGGGGACGTGGGAGACCGGGCGACGAACACATCAACATAGTCGTCCAGGCCGGCTGGCAGACGACACAGACGTTCGATAGCAAAGGAGCCGGAGTAGTGGGTGTCATACCACCAGATCATCTCCTATTTGAGCTCGGGCCAGGACAGGCACGGGTTGGACTGGTGGATCCATCGAGCCCAGTGGAGGTCTGAGTCGTCCAGGCCAACCACAGTCGTAGACACCTTGTCATGCTTCAGTGTATAGGTGAGGTCGAAATATTGCTCCGTTTTGGTGATCCAACCCATCGGGCCAACACAGACAAAGGAGGGAATGTCGAGGGAGAGGGCGGACCGGCCCAGAATAGGTGGAGTGAGTCCAGAGGGAAAGTGCGGCGGCCCAGCGCCAAGGAGAGAGTCGTCGTTTGCGGGCGAGCTGGAGGGGCCGTCCAACGCTTGGAGGGAGTCAATCTTGGAGTGGATAGGGTAAGGAGAGAGGCATCCATAGAGGCAGCGAGTTGCTCTTGAGCCTCCAAGCAACGACTTAGGGCTTCGGCGGCCACATCCAGAGGAAGATCTCCGGCGAAGAAAGTGTTTGGATTCATGAACTAGAGTCGTCGGACGGCCACTAGAGGGGAGCGGAGCTAATTGGGATTAGTGGAGGTAGGGTCGGAACAGGGTGCAGCAGCTGACGAGACGCGTGCGTCGAATCAGCCTGGAATCGGCGGAACAGGAGGGAACGGTTGGCAATTGAAGGAAGAGCCTCGATATTTGCGTAAATCTGGCGGATCGGCTGGGATTCAGCGGAACAGAGGACCAGAGGCTCAAAACTGGCAGATCGAGGCTCAAAACTGGCAGATCGAGGCTCAAAACCGCGGATTGGCGGACGCCCAGACGCTGGGAGAGACAAAACTCCCTAACGCAGTCACTAGGGGGCGGATCGGCGGCCACGATGTTAGAAGATCGGAGGACGCGGCAGGCAGGCGGAGGCGTTGTGGAAAGAAACAAACGTTGATGTGCGAAAGAGGAAATCGCGGCGGGATCGGACGCGGAACGAAAGTTGCGACGTTGTGCAATCTCGATCACTGGTGGCTAGATGGCGGGCGGTGAGGCAGGTCGGGTCAAATTGATATGATCCCGAAGAGGAATTCGGCAAGGGAAAGGGTCGGAGGAGGTAAGGGAGAATGAAAAAGAGTACAACACAATCCCTTATAGGTGTGGGGGGCGGATACGAAAAGGCAGTGCGAATAATAAAACGCACACATAACAGAATATAGCATAACAAATGCAAATAAGATAATCATGTCGGCGGCGCATATTCGGTCTCTCCTCCTCCAGACAGACCTGTTATCATCTTCCTCCGCGTGCAGACTCGTCACGACATCTCGTCGGCGTGTGCATGTCTCGTCCGCATTCGCAACCGTAACACAAGAAGTATGATAGAACATTACCCAGTAGTAGAAATGGTGATGGAATTATCGAACAGTTTAATTTACAGTAAGGGTTAGCTTTGAGTTCATATCATTCTTTAATTTCTGCGAAGATGCTTACAGAAAATATCAAAACTATATGTCTTGGTGTATGCTTTTCGTAGATGAGTACTAAACAGTGAGAACTGTAACATCCAAAATTCAAAATACTTTTATAATCTTAATTTCATGGTCCGATTATGAGTAGTTTTGGCCTGCGCCAGCATACGATTGAGGTATCTAGACCCTTTATGGTTGATTCTACGCGTTAATTGGAAAATTAAATAATGTCTTTTAGTAAGAAATCTTATGACTTTATTTTTGATGTGATTTCAGGGTTCGCGAGAGTGTTTCACCCTTAATTAGAAGCATTTAGACAATGTCAGTTTCGTAATTTTGGTAATGACATCCCGTGGTGACGGCTTGCATTTCAAGCGAGAAGAGATTTTGTGTATTCAAAACCGCAAGTATTCCCCTCTTCATATAACCGCGCGCTAGGTTAGAAAACACCGTTTTATTTTCTTCATATTGTCGCACGACTCTGAAGGAAAAGAACAACAATTCAACCTCTCAGAAACTTGTTCCAGATTGTTTGAAACGGCTACAGAATCCTTTGTCATAAATGCTGAGAATAAATCTGAATGAATTCCATAACTGTCCTGAATTTGAATTCTGAAAACGTCGACCTCTCAGAAAATCGTCGATCTGAGCTCAGTTATCGTCGACCTGAGCTCAGAGATTGGATTTATACTAGAGACAGAAAACGTCGACCTGAGCTCTGCGACTTCGAAAACAACTAGAGACAGAGCGTCGATCTGAGCTCGAAGATCGTTGAACGGAGTTCGACGCCTCATTGAACTGAGCTCAGAGATCGTCGACCTGAGTTCGACGTTTCGTCGACCTGAGCTCGACGAGAATTGTCCTAGTCTTCAGCACTTGAATCCTGATCTGTAGAAGGTCTTGAGGGAAGCTTTCAAACATAAGTACTAACCCTAAGACTCATTCTAATTGACCTATCAGACTATACAGCAAGGTCAAAACAGAATCCTAATCACATAGTGATCCTTACCCAAATTAGTAATAGGGTGTTCCAACAATCTCCCCCTATTTGGGTTAGGATTACTATTTACATGGCAGAAAGTGAAATAACAAACATACATCAGATTTAAACAAAAAAAAACAGAAACAACAATGCAGATAACATATGTTGAGCATCGTAGAAACACAGCAAGAGTCACAGAATCAGTATGAAAATAAATATGAGTATCAGCTTACACAAGTTACTCATTGCCCTTTTTGAAAAGAATTTCTCTGTTGGGATTTAGGACTTCCTTCTTGGATCTTCTATCATCTTCTGCACCTAAGGAGGTTTGAGATCTTGGCCTTGGAACTACAGCCTCAGGATGCAGTTTCATATAGTCTTCTGGATTAAAGAATTTCCTTGAAGCATATCTCTCTAATTCTTTCTTTCTATGTTCTGACATGGTTGTGATGTTGGAAATATCTCTGTCTTGCTCTTTAGCCTTCTTAATCTGATCCAATGCAGCAAGTTCTTTCATTCTAGCTTGTCCATGATAAAGGGTTGTTCTCAGGGTCCTCAAAAGGAACAGGGAGTTCATATCTGTTGATTGACTCTGAATCAGTAGGAGGAGCCCTGGTGACAACTGTATCTCTGAGCTTATAAGGGAAAGGACCTGATGTAGAATCAGTGGGGCCTTGTCCTTCCCTTTGGTAAGGATGTTGTCTGGAGTAAGTTCTGTAATCTCTTTGACTTCCTCTATGCTGGCCTCTTCTAGACTGATAACCTCTTTGATGTTGTCCTCTGGGTTGATATCTTTGTGAGGATTGAGAGGAGCTATGCTTTGTAGCAGATGACTGAAAAGCTGAGCCTCCACCAGATCCTGAATCTGGAGGAGAAGGAGGAGGAGGAAAATGAGATGATCCTTTTTCATACTTGTCAAGCTTTCTCCTTTTCTTCATGGCCTTAAGCTGGTTCTTAGAATATTGCATCCATGGTTCAGTGATTTGGCAGTCATGCAGAATGTAATAGGGTATATCATTGTCATCTTTGGCTTTTGCAGAAGGTACTCTCATCATGGCCTTACTTCTTGCTTTCTTTTTCTTGGCAATGGTGCCAGAAGAATCATCAGAGTCAGTGTTGAATTGATCACTATCTGAACTCTGGGGTCTGTCATATAAATCATCAATACTTTTGATATACTCTTCTCTTTATTTTGACTTCTCAGGAGCAACAGCAGGAGCAGAAACTATTGGAGTAGCAGCAGGAGCAGAGACAGGAACTTTTGGAGCAGCAGGAGCCTCAGAAACAACAGGTTCTTCTAAGTAAACAGCAAGTTCATCAGCAGCAGCATCATCAACAGAAACAACATGCAACATATCAATATCAGCAGATTCAACAACTTCAACAGCAGCAGCAACAGAAACAATAACTTCCTCAGTCTTAAGAGAACTGATATAAGAAGTAATTAAACTGGGATCACAGACAGCAACAGGCACAATGGCCTTAGTAAAGTCTTCAACTCCCTGAGCTGGTAAGCAGCTGAAGTGAAGAAAGTCAAAATCAGATAGCAGTGACCTGAGGTTCACTGTTAGTACTGGTACTGGGGCTGGAAGTCTGGAACTGAAGCATCAGCAGCAATTTCTGGCAGCACTTCCTCTGAAACAGCAGGCACTACCACAACTTCATAGGGCATCTCCCCCTGCCTTGATTCAGTGAGAACTGGATCAAGGCACCCCATAGAATGGATTGCCTGTGGAGTAGATAGAGAGGAGAGCATGTCAGATAACTCCTTGATGGTCTTCAGGAGTGGAGCCATGGAGGTCTCCAACAGGGCTACTAGCTTGGGAGCCAGTATCCCATAGAGCTTATCTGTCAGTGCTGAGAGATCCACTTGCTCAAGTGAGACTTGAGTAGAGGTGGAGGAAGAAATGACTGTGGATGGTGATGGATGGGCTGCAGGATGTGTGGGTGGGGATGGTAGGATGTTGGGTTGAGAGATTGGGATGGTGGAGATAGAGGTTATGGGTGTGGAGATGGATGGGGTGAAGGATGGTTAGGTGAGAATATCATGGAGTAATTGTTGGTATGAGGAAGTGGAGGGAAGTTCAGTAGGTGAGGAGGGGGAATCATCCATGAAGGAATCTTCCATGATGTTGAAAGATGGAATGTCAAGAGGTGGATAATAATGAAGTGGATGAAATTGTTTTTCTGTGGTGGCTGGAGGAGGTGAAGGAGTGAACAGAGGAGTTGAAATTGTAATGGGGGAGGAGATTGATGTGGAGATGGTTGAGGTGGAGATGGAGGTAGAGATGATTATAATGGATGAGGTAATGGTTGAGGGAAGAACTGGAGAAGGTTGAGAAGAGGAGGAGGCAGACAATGCTTCAATGAGGGCAGGGGCCTGAGGGGAAGAGACTGCAACAGTCCTTGTACCTGAAGCAGTAGTAGTCCTAGTTGGCTTGACTATCTGCCTGTCCTATTTCCCAAACATGGCACAGGTCAGCCTCTTTGATGCATTGATGTGCATCCCACTTGATACCAGCAGTTCAGGGCACCTGGAGTGCAGGAATAACCCTATTATCCTCCCAAAGTTTACCAAACTTTTATTCACTTTCTTCTTAATCAAGTCAAAGAAGAGCTCTCCCCAGTTCAAATGTTTCTTATCCACAAGTGTTCCCATCAAGCAGAACTGATACCTAGAGATGGTATCATGTGCTGAGTGCTTTGTCAACAGCACTTTCTCCACAACATCAGCAAGAAATCTATACTCAATAGATAAGTTCTTTTTCAACAACTTGCTAGGGTTAGCGGCAGAATGTCCCATTCTATCTAACATATTCGCAGATTCTTCTCCAGATAACTCAATAGAATCATCTCCAGTACTCAATTGAAACACTTCAGTCAGGAGAGTAGGTGTTATGGATACCTGCGTCCCGGCTATAGTACCAACCAATGTATTCTGATCCAGATTGTGCGCTGTGTAGACCCATTCCTTGATCTCATCGGCTGCAATCTTCATTCTCGTTGTCATTATTTGCACTAGCTGCTGTTCTCTGAATAGGTCCAGAATATCTTTGAAAACCTGATCGCTTCCATCAAAGGAGTCCATATCTATGTCAAAGCCTGTGTCGAATTTCATCTTGGCGAGGGCGGCAACTGACACAGTCATTATGTACCTGCAAAGATGAGCAAACACGACCAAGTGCAGTAGAGTTTGGAGGGAAAGAAAAAGTTTGCAGAGAGTATGAAAGCGCAAAAGAAGAACGACGGCCGAAAGAATGATTTTATATTAGGGTTCAACGCCGGAAAGGAAAGATTGTTGAACTCCGTTCGACGATCTGGGCTTCTAAAGGAATCTGAAGAGTCTTCAATAACGTCGATCTCCGTTCGACGATATTGGAGAGCGTCGATCTCCGATCGACGAACGCTGAACAGAAGGAAGATAGTCTAGCGCTATCTGGAAAACGCTGAACTCTGGTCGACGCTATTGGAAAGCGTCGATCTCCGTTCGACGCTTTTTGGGAAAAACGTCGAGCGCAGTTCAGAGACTAAAAAAGCCTACAGACACTAGAAAATTCAAGTTTTTAGCCTAGTCTTGGTATGTTTTTAGAGTTTTAAAATCTTGGGATTTATTTTAGACTTCCTCCATCTAACATTCCTAACTGATTTAGGAAGAAGGTATGTTTCTTTTCATCCAAAGGTTTGGTGAAAATATCTCCTCTTTGCAAATTAGTTGGGATATACTGAAGTTCAATTTTATTTTTCTCAACATTATCCCTTAGAAAGTGATGCCTACTCTCTATATATTTTGTCCTACTATGGAGGACTGGATTTTGTGCTATAGAAATAGCACTGGTGTTATCACAAAATATTTTTGACCCTTCTAAGTTGTAGCCATAGTCTAGGAGCTGGTTTTGAATCCACAAAATCTGTGAGCAACAACTGTCTGCTGCCATATATTCAGCTTCAGCAGTTGAAGTTGACACAGATGTTTGTTTCTTACAGAACCAGGAGACAAGTCTGTCACCAAGGAACTGGCAAGTTCAACTGGTGCTTTTCCTGTCTACTCTACATCCAGCATAATCAGCATCTGAAAATCCAGTTAATTCAAATCCTGAGTCTTTTGGATACCATAGACCAAGATTTGGACAACTTTTTACATACCTAAAAATCCTCTTAACTAATGTTAGGTGTGACTCTCTATGACTTACTTGAAACCTAGTACATATACATGTAGCAAACATTATATCAGGTCTACTGGCTGTAAGGTACAATAGAGAGTCAATCATTGCTCTATATGTTGTCTGATCAACATGTTTTTCATGTTCATCAGCATCTAATACAACATTGGTAGGCATAGGTGTTTTCATACAAGATGCTTCAGACATACAAAAGTTCTTAACCAGTTCTTTTGCATATTTGATTTGAGAAATAAATATGTCTTCAGCATGTTGTTTGACTTGCAATCCTAGAAAGAAGGAAAGCTCACTCATGCTACTCATTTCAAATTTAGAATGCATCAGATTGGAAAATCTTTTGCACAAATTTGAATCAGTAGACCCAAATATGATATCATCTACATATATTTGTACTAGTAGGGTATGGGACTTATGCGTTCTAATAAAAAGAGTTTGGTCTACTCTACCCCTTATAAAATCATTTTTCAGAAGAAAGCATGCTAAGGTCTCATACCATGCTCTAGGAGCTTGCTTGAGACCATATAATGTTTTATGCAATTTAAAAACATGGTCAGGATAAGTTGAAGAGATAAAACCTAGAGGTTGTCTAACATAGACTTCTTCTTTGATATCTCCATTGAGAAATGCACTCTTCACATCCATTTGGTAGACCTTGAATCCTTTGTGAGCTGCATAAGCTAGGAATATTCTTATGGCTTCTAACCTTGCAACTGGTGCAAAGGTCTGGTCATAGTCTATTCCTTCTTCTTGAGAATAACCTTGAGCAACTAGCCTTGTCTTGTTTCTTACAATAACTCCTTGATCATCCAACTTGTTTCTGAACACCCACTTTGTTCCAACAATTGAGTGATCTTTAGGCCTTGGTACTAGCTCCCAAACTTTGTTTCTCTCAAATTGATGAAGTTTCTCTTGCATAGTAATGATCCAGTGTGGATCTTGTTCTGCATCTTGAATGGATTGAGGCGCAACTTGAGATAGAAAGCAAGTGTGCATCAGGTTCTGGTTGACATGATTTCTAGTTTGCACACCAGCTGAGATGTTTCCAATCACTTGGGAGATTGGATGATCTCTTGTTGTTACTAAATCAACAGGGGGTGTTGATTGTTCACCAACCTGTGTTGTTGTTTCCTCTAGTGGAATAACAACTGGCTCTTCAAAATGATTCTCTCCAAGATGTTGAACATCTTCTTCATCTTCACTGATTTCATCCTTATGTTGGTTAGGTGAATATACTGAATCCTTCTCTGCAATATGCAATCTGTCCAAATTTTCTGAATGAGAATTTACCTGCAAGGGTTCTATGGTAGAAGTGGACTTCTCCTTATAAAATATGTTAGTCTCATCAAAAGATACATGAACAGATTCTTCAATTTTAAGAGAAGTTTTGTTATAAACCCTATAAGCTTTACTGATCATGGAGTATCCCAGAAAAACTCCTTCATCAGCTTTAGCTTGGAATTTTGCTAAATATTTCTTGTCATTATTGTGAATATAACAAATGCAACCAAAATTTTTGAAATAGTCTACTTTAGGTTTCTTCCCTTTGAGAAATTCATAGGGAGTCTTGCCCTTCAGTTTATGTATCAAACTTCTGTTCAACACATGCTTGGAGGTGTTCACTGCCTCTGCCCAAAAAGATAGAGGAAGGTGAGCATCTGTCAGCAATGTAGTAGCAGATTCAATTAGGGTTCTATTTTTCCTTTCAGCTACCCCATTTTGTTGAGGAGTTCTTGGAGCTGAGAAAGTATGTCTGATCCCTTCACTCTGACAGAACTCTTGCATAAGAAGAGAATCAAACTCTGTCTCATGATCACTTCTGATCAGGGCAATGTGAGTATTGAACTAAATCTGTATGCATTTGAGAAAATCTGTCAAACACTTAAAGTTATCAGACTTCTTCCTCAGGAAGAATACCCGTGTGAATCTAAAGAAGTCATCTACAATCACTAAAATGTAAGATTTCACTCCTAAGCTTTGTACTGTAATGGGTCCAAAAAGATCCATGTGTAACAGATACAAGATCCTAGGTGAATCAATCTTATTAAGTGACTTAAAACTATTTTTAGTTTACTTGCCTAATTGACAAGCCTTGCAAAGTCCTTCCTTCTTGTAGGGGCCAGAAGGTAGTCCTCTAACAAGGTTGTCCTTGGATAACCTAGCAATGGTTCTAAGGTTTATATGACCTAGTCTCTTATGCCAAAGATCATTTGGTTTGCAAACTGAATTAAATAAACAGATATCTATATTGGTTGAAAGGAAATCTACTAGATAAATATTACTTTTCCTTTTACCTGTTAACACTGTTGTGTTATCCTCTAACTTGATCTTGCATAAAGATTTGTTGAATATTACTTGATAGTCTTCATCATAGAGTTGACTGATGTTGATTAGGTTGTGCTTCAATCCTTCCACATAAGCCACCTTCTTGAATGTGTCTGAGCCAATCTGAACAACACCATATCCTTTTGTTTGACCAAAGTTTGAATCTCCAAATATTACTTTGGGTCCAAGTTTGGTTCTGAAGGATGTTAGATTCTCCTTGCTCCCTGTCATGTGCTTTGAGCACCCACTATCCAGATACCATTGTTGGTTCATTGCTGGATAGGTCTTCACCTGCACATAAACAATTTATATGTTTTTGACCCAGTTTACCTTGGATCTAGGTTGATAACCTTTAAACTCAGAAATAAAAGACATATCTGGCTGACTCTTATATCCTTCAGGATGGTATCTCCTAGGAGGCACTATCCATTCAGTATAAGGGTTGAAACTTTGGGATGAGGGACTTCTAGGATTGATTTTAGATTTACCTCTGAAAGAATGTTCAAAGCTCTGAGCTCCGTTCGACGAACGTTGAGCTGAGTTTGACGATCTTGGGTCAGATCGTCGAGCTCGGTTCGAAGATCGACTATACCAGAGTTCAGAGTTCAGAAGTCGTCGATCTGAGTTCGACGATTCAGCCTTGGATCGTCGAGCTCTGTTCGACGATCGTCGAGCTCTGTTCGACGTTTTCTGTTGAACTTTGTTTTCCTTAGGTAAATCAGGATTTTTCCTAGCTACCTCTACAACACCCTTTCCTTTATCAGAAATAAATTTAATTGGGGTTGTTAATACTATAGGTTGGCTGGATGAAGCACCCAAGCCCAGTGTACTGTTGAATCTTGAGTTCACTGTGCTTGTGATGTCCATCAGTCTGATGTTTCTCCCATTAAAAGATTCTTCAAACTTCTTTGCCTGGGATAGCTCACTTTTCAGTGAAGCTATCTCCTTCCTACAACATTCTAACTCCTCAGAGAGTTTGAGGTTGTCTGATTTTAAGGTGTTATGTTCAGACAATTGATTTCTGAGAGAGATAATCTCTTTCTCAGACTTTAACAGGTCTAAACAAAGTGCCTTAAATTCAGATCTAAAGTCCTCTGAATCAAAATCAAAGGAGTCTATTACCTGGTCTTCTTCAGTTTGAGTTTCAGATTCAGACTCTGACTCTTGTTCTGCATCAGAATTTTGTTGGGAGGCATTGATAGCCATCATACAGAATTCCTTTTCTTCAGCATCATCTTCATCATCACTTGAACTTGATGAAGTCTCTGATTCTTCTTCAGTTTCACTCCAGGTTTCTGCTACAAATCCCTTCCTTGTATGTTTATTTTTGCTGGAGGAGGATTTGTTGTAATTGTTTCCCCTGGAGTCCTTGTCTTTTCTCCTATCTTTCCTATCCTTCTTGTCCTTATTCTGATTTTCTGGACAGTCAGGCACAATATGGTCTGGTTTCTTGCATCCAAAACAGATTATTTCTTTATTATTTGACTTGTCATACCTTGGCTTCTCATGCCCTCTGGATGACCTCTTTCTGAAATCTTTCATGGCCATCTTATAGAATCTTTTGGCCAGCAAGCTCATCAATTCTTCATTGCATGTGACCTTGTTTTCAGGCAGATCTTCTGTAGCTTTGAATGCTATTGTCTTCTCCTTCCTGATAGCTGGAGAAGCAACCTCTTGTTCTTCCTCTCTGTTCTTGATGAGCAGCTCATAAGACTTGAGCTTGCCCAACAAAGCTTCAGTAGTAACCTCAGTTAGGCTTCTGGCATCCTTGATTGGCCAGATCCTTGAGTCTCAAGTGCTAGGAAAGCACATTAGGATCTTGTCATTTAATTCAGTTAGAGAGATCTCCTTGTCCAGTGTTTTTAATTCACTGACTATTAGGCTGAGCCTGTTGTACATGTCAGCCACTGATTCAGTTTCTCCCTTTTTGAAGTTCTCATATTTGCTTATGAGATGGGATTTCTTGTCCTTCCTTTCATCAGCAGATCCTGAGACAATTTCAGATAACTTGTCTCATATCTCTTTTGCTGAACTGCATTCAGACACCTTTTGAAATATCTCATCAGACATAGTCTGAGCAAGGATATTCATAGCCTTTGCATCTGCAACTTTTCATTTCTTTATTTCTGCATCTGTTCCTGAAGGAGGTGGAACAACACTTGTACTTATAATTACTGGGGGTCTTAGACAAACTGTCAAAACAGAATTGTAGATGTCCTCATCAATAGAATTCATGTAAAGCCTAATCCTTGCCTTCCAAAGTGCAAACTTAGAAAGGTTGCACACTGGAGATCTGGTGCTAGCATAATCTTTGTTCTGTGCCATGATTTTGTTTAAAAAATAAATATATAATACACAAAAGAAATAACTATCCCTATAGAGGGTTGATCTTTTCAGAGATCTTTTGGTTCAGGTGCTAGCCTGTTCAACCAATCTGTTGAAGATTCAGATGTTGAGTAACCAACCTGGCTTTGATACCAATTGAAAGTGAGTGAAAGATCTACCTTAACTCTAGAGGGGGGTTGAATAGAGTATTTTAAAATAATTTACAATTCAAAAACTGTAAAGCAGTGGAAGACTTGATTTATGTATATGTGTAAGGTGCTTGCAAAAAGAAAAACTAAGTAAGCAACCAGATGATACTCATATTTATTTTCTGACTGATTCTGTGACTCTTGCTGTGTTTCTACAATGCTCAACATATGTTATCTGCATTGTTGTTTCTGTTATTTTGTTTAAATCTGATGTATGTTTGTTATTTCATTTTCTGTCATATAAATAGTAATCATAACCCAAATATGGGGAGATTGTTGGAACGCCCTATTACTAATTTTGGTAAGGATCACTATGTGATTAGGATTCTGTTTTGACCTTGCTGTATAGTCTGATAGGTCAATTAGAATGAGTCTTAAGGTTAGTACTTAGGTTTGAAAGCTGCCCTCAAGACCTTCTACAGATCAGGATTCAAGTGCTGAAGACTAGGACAATTCTCGTCGAGCTCAGGTCGACGAAACGTCGAACTCAGGTCGACGATCTCTGAGCTCAGTTCAATGAGGCGTCGAACTCCGTTCTACGATCTTCGAGCTCAGATCGACGTTCTGTCTCTAGTTGTTTTCCAAGTCACTGAGCTCAGGTCGACGATCGCAGAGCTCAGGTCAACGTTTTCTGTCTCTAGTATAAATCCAATCTCTGAGCTCAGGTCGACGATAACTGAGCTCAGATCGACGATTTTCTGAGAGGTCGACGTTTTCAGAATTCAAATTCAGGACAGTTATGGAATTCATTCAAATTTATTATCAGCATTTATGACAAAGGATTCTGTAGCCGTTTCAAGCAATCTGGAACAAGTTTCAATGAAGAATAATTGGAATGTTACTTAGGACTTTCCCCAGAGACAGTTGTCAATTATGGAAGTCATTTATGACTGAGTAACGGCCATCTAAAGTCAGAATCTGATATACTCCTTAGAGTATAATTTTCAAAATAGAACAGACAAGATTTGAAAAAGATATACAGAAGAGAGAACAAAGAAAATTCAATCATCAAGAATTCATCTTCTGAGAATAGATTCAGTAGACAAAAGCTTACAGAATTACTGAGTCAGATTTCTTCAAGAACACAAGGAACATCATTGTGAAGGAGATCATCTGTTGTTCTACTCCTTCAAGCTTCAAGTGTTCAAAAGCTTCATTATCAAGGACTCCAGACAACACACATTTCAGCATCTGCTGAAATCATCTATTGATGGAGATTTGAAGCAACTGAAGGCCTATCACCCTAAGCAAAGCTCATCTTCCTGAACCCTTACAGATCTCAGGGGGAGCTTTAACAACATCTTCCACTTGTCTTCTCTCAGATTGTTGACAGAGAAGAAAAACTCAACTCATTTTCTTTTTCCTTTCTCTCCTGTAAAAGGGTTTCTCAAAACTCCCTTCAAAAGTTTTGTGGCTGGTTTCTGAGACCTTGTCAAAACTCAGTGGTGGCAAGACACCTTATCAAAAAATCTAGTTTTGGTTTTTGAGCACCTTATCAAAAGCTCATTGATATCCAGGACACCTGATCAACTATTCCTGCAGTGGATTCCTACCTAGGGTGGTAGAAGAGTAGATGTACTCAGGTTGTTGGGGAACCACTATAGCTCCTTGTGTCATCTGGTTTGCTGTGCTTTTTACTTTGCTGTGTGCTGTGTGATTTCCTATTTCTTGTTTACTTAGTTTTTCTTTTTGCAAGCACCTTACACATATACATAAATCAAGTCTTCCCCTGCTTTACAGTTTTTGAATTGTAAATTATTTTAAAATACTCTATTCACCCCCCCTCTAGAGTTAAGGTAGATCTTTCACTCACTTTCAAAAACCACTAGGTTAGGGATCTTGATCCCCCATCTTCGTCATACCGAGCACATGCAAGAGCAGCAAAACCTGCAGTCCCCCGGTCGATTTCCCTGCTTTGATCGCACACGGCTAGAAGTTTGTGTGCCAGTTTGTCGTTCCCAAACTAAAGATCAGGCCTTTACACCAACCGTTTTTCCTTCTCTCCGGTAAACGGAGGTTGTTCCAGTTGAAATCAAGTCGTTTTATGCTTTTTTGTATTTTACCCTCATAAGGGTGTTTTAGTCCTTGTACGCCTTTTTCTCTTACTCTATATATAAGAGTATAGGGTTGTTTAATAAGTAATTTGATTTTTTATCCCTCAACTTGATATCAGAGCACGGTGAAACCTAATCCCGTGACTCGTCTTTCGCCCCCCGCAACTCGTTCTTCGCTCGCCTCTTGACCGTCGCTGCTCCGCCTCCTTGCTCCTCTCTGTCGTTTTGCCTCCATTCATGGTGAGCCGCGGCTCACTCGCCGGCGGAGGTGCACGCTGAAGGGGTCGGCCGCTCCTCCTCATGATGTGTGCTCCGTTCCGCCGCTTCTACCTTCTCCATTCTTGCTGATCCTATGTCGGTTGTTCTAGTGTCGGTCGTTCCTGCGTCGTTTCTCCCGGCTGTTCCAGTGTCGGTTGTTCTTGCTCGCTGAACAGGGCTCCTGATCGTCCCGCATGCTGAAGGAGCCGGCCGCTCCTCCTCTTTTGTTGTTCCTGGCCGCTCCCCCTCATCTGTTGTTCCGGGCTGTTGTTCCCAGCGTGCTCCTGATCGTGATCTCGTGTCTAGATGGTGTTCTTTTCGTTCTCTCTATGCCAAGACCAGATCTAGATCCATTGTAATGGTGTTCTTCTGATCCAGTGTTTTTTCCTTTTCCCTTTTGTCTCATGAATGCATCTTCGGTTGCGATTGATTCTTCATTGCCGAGTGTTGTGGCTCCCCGAATGGGTGACCCCCAGCGGCCCTCTGGCCATGTTGGCTCTTTGAAGATCACCATTGTGCCCTTAGATGGGAAAATTTATCTGGAATGGCCTCGTGCGGCTCAGCATGTCATTCGCAGCCATCAGCTGTTTGGATACATTGATGGGACTAAGGTGGCACCCTCTCTGTATGATCCTACCTGGCAGCGTTGGGAATCAGAAAATTCACTGGTGGCCTCCTGGCTTCTTCATTCCATGTCCCCGAAGGTGTACCAGAGTTATGTTAATGGACTCTGCCTATGAGATCTGGACTCGAGCACGTGAGACGTACACTCTCAGATCGACAATTCTCAGATTTATGAGCTGACGTGTCGTATGTTGGAGTTACGACAGAGATCCATGACGGTGTCTACCTACTTCTCTGAATTCGAGCGTATCTCTCAGGAATTGGATTATTTCGAACAGTTTACTCCCGTCTGTACTGCCGATGCATCCCTGTTGCAAAAAAGGGACGAACGATTTCGTCTACATGTGTTTCTGATGGGTTTGAAAATGGAAATGTATATGGTTCAAACAAATATTCTACATCGATCTCCCCTTCCATCTCTTCATGAGGCCTTTAGCATGGTTCTGGGTGACGAAGACCGTCGGAGGTCCCTCAGCACGGCTGTCCCTCCTCCTTCTGATCGCTCTGCCTTTACTAGTCTTAATCGAGGTGGCTCTAACCAAACCAATGTTGCTCCTACTTGTGATTACTGTGGTCGCAGGGGCCATACTCGGGACGTGTGCTTCAAGCTTCATCCTCACCTTGCTCCACCTGGATCTGGCTGTGGTCGAGGACGTGGTCGTGGCCCAGGACAAGGGGGATACTGTCAAGGGGGTTCTCGCTCTCACGATGCTGCTTACTCGACTGAGGTTCATGATGATCATCATGGTCAGCCCCAGGACATTTCACCACGTCTGCACTCTGTCGCCTCTTGTACTCCCAGTAAGACATTTCTCTGAATGGTACATCTACTTCCTTTGCTACTGTTGCTATGCTCAGTGTCAATGCTGCTACGACACCTCCATCTGAGTGGATCATTGACTTAGGAGCTACTGATCACATGACCGGATCCTCCTCAGGTTTCTCTTCTTACACCCCCTTGTCTGGTAAGGACAAGGTTATCTATGTTAATGGTGTCTTGTCCCCTATTGCGGGCAAGGGCAACATTTCATGTTCCTCCTCTATCTCTTTCTTCTGTCTTGCATGTTCTCTCTTTTCCTCGCAGTCTTCTTTCTCTTAGCAATCTTACTCGATCACTTAACTATTCTGTAACCTTTTTCCCTGATTCCTGTGTTTTTCAGGAACTAAGTACGAGGTGGATCATTGGAAGTGGTAGGAACCGCAACGGCCTGTACTATTTGGATGCTACTTCATCGTCCCTTGCTCTCTCATCTTTCGTTGTTACTGCTGCTGATGCTCGACACTGGCACTTGCGCCTTGGACATCCGTCTCCAGTCTACCTTTCAAAATTATTTCCTGCTTTATCGCTATTTGTTCAAACTTTAAATTGTGATGCTTGTGAAACGTCAAAACATGTTCTCCATTCATCGTCGCATTTATCTTCTCCGAGTATTACTCTTTTTGCTACTATACATTCTGATGTTTGGGGTCCTTCCCCTGTTGTGTCTTTAACTGGTTATCGCCGGTTTATTACCTTTATAGATTGTTTCTCCCGCACGGCTTGGGTTTACCTCTCAAAGAAAAAAATGATGTGTTTCCTGTATTTCAAACCTTTCATAAAATGGTGCAAACCCAGTTCAATGGAACTATCTGTATTCTTCGTAGTGATAATGAGAGAGAATACGATGATCGTGGAGCGTTTGGCTCATACCTCAATAGTCATGGTATTATTCACCAGACCACTTGCGTCTACATCTCCACCCAAAACGGTGTGGCTGAACGGAAAACCGGACATCTTCTGGATGTTGCCCGGTGCCTTCTCACCATCATGCACCTCCCGAAATCATATTGGGGTGATGCTATTCTAACTGCTACTCATCTTACCAATCGTCTTCCTTCATGGGTTGTAGACTATGCTACACCTCTAGCTCGTCTCTCATCTACTTCTGTTGTTCATACCACTCATCCTCCACCCCGCATGTTTGGGTGTGTTTGTTTTGTTCACGTCCATCAGCCTCATCGTGACAATCTTGACCCTCGGGCTCTCCGTTGTGTCTTTCTTGGCGATTCTGCCACCACTAAGGGGTATCAGTGTTATCACCCCCCCCCCCCTTCCAGACGTGTTTTTTGTGCCATGGACGTGACTTTCCGCGAGGAGGAATCTTACTACTTGGCTTCGACTCACTCCACTCGTCAGGGGGAGAATGATGTCATCGATTCAGTGTCACTTCCTCTGATTTCTCCTATACCTACTATTCCTCCTACATCTACTTCTTCTACACCTATAGCTACTCATACACCTCCTTCACCTACATCCCCTTCGTCACATATACCTACGTCGTTTTCTCCTACATATCATCATCCGTCCCTCATCTCTCCATTCCCTCATATATATCATCGTCGGCAAACAGGTAAACAGTCCATCGTTGTTCTGTCACTGCCGGTGCCGTCTTTGGACTCAGATTCTGATGTTGATCTGTGCGTTCCCCTTGTTGTGCTCGAAGGTAAGGCTGTGTGTACGAAACACCCTATCTCTAATCATGTTGCTTATGATCACCTTTCTTAGCTTCATCAGGGCTTTATATCTTCCTTGTCTGTGGTCTCTGTTCCTGAGACGTGGCAGGAGGCGGTTTGCATTCCAGCATGGGCTCAAGCGATGAAGGAGAAAATGTTTGCCTTGGATAAAAATCATACATGGGATGTCTCTTCCCTTCCTCCTGACAAGAAGGTCATCGGCTCTAGATGGATCTTCTCCGTTAAGCAAAATAAGGATGGTAAAGTTGAGCGATATAAAGCCCGTCTGGTGGCTCGTGGTTATGTCCAGACTCAGAGAGTTGACTACCAGGAGACCTTTGCCCCGGTAGCAAAGATGGACTCTATTCATGTGATTCTATCATGTGTTGCGTGCTTCGGCTGGGATCTGCATCAACTGGACGTCAAAATTGCATTTCTGCACTGTGACCTCGATGAAGAGGTGTACATGACCTTCCCCCAGGTTTTGTGAAGAGGGGACAAGAAGGTCTGGTCTGTCGCTTAAGGAGAGCTTTGTACGGGCTGAAACAGTCTCCTAGGGCTTGGTTTGGCAGATTCTACAAGGCCATGATCAAGTTTGGCTACAAACAAGGACATTCTGATCATACCTTGTTCGTCAGGAAGAATGAAGGAAAAATTGATGTTCTTATTGTCTATGTTGATGACATTGTGATCACCGGAGATGACTCGGATGAAATCCCAAAGCTGAAAGCTCTTCTGTCAGCTGAGTTTGAAGTAAAGGACTTGGAAAGGCTTCGTTACTTCCTAGGAATTGAAGTGTTGTGTTCTGATCAGGGTATCTTCATCTCACAACATAAGTATGTGTTAGATTTGTTAACAGAGACTGAGATGCTTAGGTGTGTTCCCACTAACACTCCTATGGAGGAGAACCATAGGATCGATGAAGATACCGATGGCGATCGCACGAATGCTTCAAGTTATCAGAGATTGGTGAGAAAGTTTTTATACCTCTCACACACTCGTCCCGACATCACATATGCAGTTGGAATCTTGAGTAGGTATATGCATGCCCCCAGGATCAGACATAAGGATGCGGTATACCGCATACTTCGGTACTTAAAGAAGATTCTGAGTCGGGGGCTAATGTTTTCAAAGAACGATCATTTAAAGATTGACGTTTTTACTGATGCGGATTGGGCCGGAAGCCGTGATGACAGGAAATCTACAACAGGGTATTGCACCTTCGTTGGTGAAAATTTGGTCGCATGGCGTAGCAAGAAGCAAAATGTGGTAGTCAGATCTAGTGCTGAAGTCGAGTATCGGTCAATGTCTCAAGGCCTCTGTGAAGGTTTATGGTTGCGCACCTTATTACACGACCTTGACCTTCAGGAGGATGCTCCCATCTCTCTGTTCTGTGACAACAATGCTGTTATCAGCATAGCTCGTAATCCGGTCCAACATGACAGAACTAAGCATGTCAAGGTTGACCGTCATTTCATCAAAGACCATCTAGAAAAAGAAAATGTAGTCACTCCTTTCGTTCACTCCAGAGATCAGTTAACCGATGTCTTCACCAAGAGTTTAGGCTGCGATGTTTTTATTGATGATATCCATAGACTCGGAATGACAAATATCTACCATTCAACCTGAGGGGTAGAGTTGAAATCAAGTCGTTTTATGCCTTTTTGTATTTTATCCTCATAAGGGGGTGTTTTAGTCCTTGTACACTTTTTTCCCTTACTCTATATATAAGAGTATAGGGTTGTTTAATAAGTAATTTGGTTTTTTATCCCTCAACTGTTCTTTGCGGGATTTGTGTTTCCCGAGTATTCCACTGACATTGGATCAAGGTGAGACTGTCATCTCATTTCTGAACTTCCCTCTTATTAATTTTATTCTACTTCATAGATTGATTTTCTGAAATTTCTTTTAAATCCTAGGAGCTTTAAGGACAAGTTGAATTTTCCGATTATAAGCAATAGTGAGATTGTGACTAAATATAGGGAGCAATGGCGACAAAAGATACATATAACCGACCCCACTATGGTAGGATAAAGGCTTGAGTGTTGTTGTTGTAGAGTTCTTTGGAAGAATCGGAGAAGGAGAGCCACGTTGTTATGCGGAGAACTATTCCTGTTTTCAAAGTAAGTTAGAAGAATCATGTTGTCGCACTGAGTCTATAAACGTCGGAAAGCCAATGTAAGAAATTATTGTCCGCTTGACTAGACATATCACCTTATATAGACTTTTTCCTTCAATTTTATAAGATCATACTGAATCCGAATTACGAGAAATTTTTTAATGAATAATAAGTGTCGAATACTTCGTTATGAATTGAAACATTGGTTATCATATCAAAACTTATATTTTATTGTAAGAACAAATATGATCAAAATGATGAGTGCAACTACATGAGAAATACAAGTGTAATACAAGTAATAAGTCTCTGACTAATGACCCCATGCAGATGACATAATAAAATGATTGTATTGACTACTAGATGATCAATTCAGGGGTATGGGAGGTGTTTCTCATGATTGATAGAAGCATGTAATCATACTTATGGGGCCCCGTAGGCCAAAAAACCTTAAATATGCGGTTGATGACCCACTCTTCCATGTACTAAAACATTTAGATGTGAGTTAGTGTTCTGCGTTTGGGACGCATCGGGGCACCTTCAGTTGTCATCAGTGACTCAAATTCCAGAATGTCCCTAGTAAGCTATAAAACATATATCTAAGAAGAACATGAAATTGAGTCATCTAAACTTCAAAAATGAACACAGAACCAACAAATCTTTATGTTTAAAGGATTGAAAATTATGATTAGAACTCATAATACTACAGATCACAAAAAAATGATATATGTTCGTACGATCAATTTTATATTAAAGCATGCATGGTTACCTTGTTATAAATCATGATTCATAGATACAATTGTTGCATATTTGTAGATGTTCTTTATGTTTCACTCATATTGTTTTCATGTCACTAAGACGAAGAGTTTTTCTTACTCACCAATGGACAGACCCAATCTTTGGACTTTTCTTTTTCGGGGAACACAGATCAGGAATTTTCTTGGATGAACCTCTGAGCGTTTTTATGCAATTATTACTACATGGTTAATGGTTTTCATTTAGAACATTGTCCTTTTGTTTTGAGTTGGACTCTTTGTTTTATACGAACTCAGTGTATCCGACTTATTTGTAGTTCCTAGAATTCAAATATGTTAACTTTTACTTACTGGTAGGCTATGCGATTTCAAATTTTGAGGTATTTTTCTAACCCTAGCTCTAGTCATTTGTTTCCACTGCATGCTTAGATATTTTTGTCATGGTATCAATTTTATTACTGATGCATATTTTACTTTGTATCATGAGTCCCGACCGGGCTTTTGAAATGTTGTTGAACTAAAAATAGGTGCTACATTGATATCAGAGCATAGATTTAGGATCCTTTGAACCATAAAAATTCACAGAGCCTTAGGATTTCATTTGAATCGCTCCTTAGACGTTAGAGTCGTTAAGTCTGGTCTTTGTCCTTAGGTTTGTGTAAGTGGAAAATGTCTTCCATGGACATTTTCTCCATGATTAGATTTATAATAATGACGATTTCTCCTTCTTCCAGGCACCCCATAGTAGTGACACATGTGAACCTTTACAGCAGAATGGGACGCCTTATTGTAATGGAAGCTGTTAATGCACCAACAGTTCTGTTACAAGGATTCCAGCTGAAATTGATAAGGCAGTAACTCTAGCCCTGAGAGAGTTTAGAAATACACTGCATGCAGCGGCTCTAGTCCTAGCTCTTGCATTTATTGATGTGGAGGTCGAAATGGACCGCTACCTGAGAAACTTTAGAGAACTCCTCCCTACCAACTTCAATGGAGAAGAGAATCCCATGGAGATAGAGGATTGGTTATTTAAGACTAGGAATTTGTGGAACGTGATGCAGTGCCCTGAGAATAGGAAGGTGGTCTTAACGACTTTCCTACTTAAGCATGAGGTCAATCAATGGTGAAGTAGACATTAGTTGACGGCCCGGAGAGTACCATGTTATGCTAATTAATTCTTTCCTATTACAGGTCTTATAAGATACTTGATAATATGTAAGAGTTCACTACAACACTCTCCAATTAGTTTGTACCTCCTACAGAGTGAATTCTCGTCCAAGATAAGTACCACAGGCTAGCACAGGGCGATAAGAATGTCAATGCATACGAGCGGGAGTTCACTCACCCATCTCGTCATGCAGGCACACTGCTGAGTAAAGAGGAGAATAAATATTCCCATTTTAGGGAAGGCTTGTGTGATTCGCTCAGGAAACCATTACTGACTACCAACACCAGAGGTTAGTGGATCCAGTTAGAAAGTTGGAGGTTCATCAAGATAATGTACATAGGTGCACCAATTATAGGAACAAATAGCACAAAGCACGCTGCAGAACCCTCGCAACAATAGTCACCTGGGGAATCATTGAAATAAGAAATAGAAGGCAGGCAGTAAGCAAGGAAATCAGTCCAGGGCTAGAGACTATTCGCTCTGCCCTAAGGGCAACCATCATCAAAGGGAATGTTTGGCTTACAAGTTTCAGCAGGTATGACACAAGGCCCATTTTTGCAAAGGATCTACAAAGAGTCAGTAATTAATCCTGAGTTTTTTGTTCCTCGCAGATTTAATTCTCTCCTACGCAGTCTAATACCTATTATTGTGACTTATCCTACAGTGAAAGCTTCAGATTGAAGGTCTTAGTAAGATTAATAAAGGAAATGCGGTGATAGATGCTAATATGAAGTCAGCCCCAAGATGAGGTGTGGTGCAACCCAAAGCTTATGCACTTAGTCAGCGGGAGGCTAAGGAGCAAGAGGACGGTGTTATAATGATTTATTGGTTTTAATATTCATGGAATGAAGAGCACGTCGCACACCTCAAGACAATTTTGCATACTCTCAGAGGGAATCAGTTATAAAAAATACTAACTACGAGTTCTGGCTTTCAGAGTTGGCTTTCTGGGACATGTCGTTGGTCAGGAAGAACTCTCAGTTGATCTGAAGAAAGTATCAGAAATTGGCCGAAGCTGAAGGTAGTTACTAAGGTCGACAATTTTCTGAACTTAGTCGGTTATTATAGGAGATTTATTAAGGATTTCTCAAGGATGTCCCTACCATAAACTTCGTTCACAAGGAAAGGGAAGTGTTGAAGCCAAGATAATCTCGACTCCAAAATTCGGATCAATGCAGCTTATAGTAACTGATCATGCGCTCAGGGTTGACGGCTTGGCGGGCAAAGACTAAGGAGTTTTGGGCAACACTAAGAGGACCTCAGGCGCTGCGGCAAGTAGGTCCCACCACGTACCCGGATGCTTAGAAGAAGCTTCTCCTCCACAACCAAAGATGGTCGAGCAGGGTACAAGGGGGACACTAGCTGGCGACTTGTCTCTTTGGAGAAAGGATCCAAAGGTTCAGATGAACGTCCAAGTAAAGAGGTGGTCAAGATTTTTTTCAAGATTGTGAAGTCCATATTCTTATACTCCGGGGGTCCTATTTACAGACAAATCCTGGAGGGAGGGGGTCTCTAGGCGAGGAGACCCAGCCATGCAATCACCGGCTGCATCCTTCTGGCGACCTGGCTCGGTTGCTGTCGAGTATCGTCTGGCAATCATTTGTGATGCTCGGCACGCTTGTTGACTCGTTGACTTGTTGACTGCCAATTGTTGACCGTTGACCCTTGACCCTTGACAAATAGGGGTTGTACACAATCCTCGCTCTTTTCGAGCGATCTTGGAGCTCGGAAAGAAACATCCAACCTCGCATTAGGTAAGGCCTTTGGCGAGCTCTTATCCCTACAATGCTCGACGGACACCCCCCCTCCGTCCTCTATAAATAGAGGGGGATGGGATGACCCTCGGGCGCCGCTTTCTGACTACTGCAAAATGGTCTACACAGCTGAAGAAGTCTCCAAGAAGTTCAACGTCCTAGGAGGCATCATCGGTACTCGGCTTCAGCCTTCTAATAAGCGTGAACGGGAAGGTCATGACGAGGAAGGTGATCGTCGGAGGAAGAAGAAGAAGCCGAAGAAGGATCCTCCTGCTGAAGAGGAGTCAGTCGCGCCAAATGAAGAGCTCGCAAACCCTGCGGAGTCTTCTCCCGCTCCAAACATGACTAAGGATCTGCTGAACCAAATGGGACTGGGCGAGGATATTGATGTCCCGAGGGATGACTCTGCTCACCCTGAAGACCGGACAAGTGTTCTTGCCTCCAAGCCTCTGGTGCAAACCGAGGTGATACAACCCAGTGAGGTGTTGAACACCCCGCCTAGTGGTGCTGACGTCGCCCCTACCGCCGAGATGCCCGCCTCTTCCTCCGCGCCCTCCGAGGTTGATCGTTCCTCCGGAGTGGCGACTACCCAACCCGGTATGGTAACTACTCGCAAAAGATGGTTCTCATAATCTCGCTTCCGGGTTCTTTCTCCTGACGAGCTTCAGTGCCTTTGCAGATAGTACGCTGTTGGTGGATCCCGCCCATCTGAGTAGCGGCCTAACGAGTCAAGGTCCTCCTCCTAGTACTTCGCGCTCTCACACAATGCGACTTCATCTTGGTTCCAGTCGGCCGACCCATGATTTGCACACCTGGCTGAGAATCTACCAACTCCGACGCCTCCTCGCTCCGACGCTCTACCTTCCCAAGAAGCTGTTGGGAATGCGCCGCCTCCCCCGCCATCCCGACATGGTGGGAACGGGCGTGGTCAGCCCTCTGGGCCGCCTGCCCCTGCTGATCGTCGGCATCCGGACTTTCGGGGGAAGGGTCTGGTTGAAACACACGTTGCTGCCTCCTCGCCGCCTCGCAACACTCGGAGCTCTAAGGGACAGCGCGGTGGTCGCTTCGTCGGTCACCGGGACACCTACCATCGAAGTCCATCTCCATGGAGGATGCGGGTCTCTTCCCAACGAACTCCTTGTCGGGAACGTCTATCCCCTCGTCGCGAGTCTCCTGGTCGCGAGTGATCTCCACCTCGTCACGAGTATCGGCCACCGGTTTCACGCGCTGGTAGCGATTATCGCCTTCTTCTTCACTGACTCTCCTCGCCACCTGTGCTGACAATGGGATGATCTTTATGTAGGTCATCCTGCCACTCCCGGGGGAGCGTTGATCGACATCATCGGGCTCCCTCTGTGCGAGTATCAAGAGAAAGTGGCCTCAGCCTATCTCGACCTCGAGATAAAGTTTAATCAGTTGGCGATCTGCGAACCTCATCAGCGCTTGGGTTCGCTTGAAACTCGTGTAGCCAAGTTGGAGGAAGCCGATGAGTGCATAAACCTCGCGAAGTCTCGCTATTGCTCGATCAACTACATGGACCAGCGCCTCGCGATGGTAGAGCACCGGCAGGAGTTGCTTCACAACGAGCTCTTCGCAATTCGGACGAGCATCGAATCGGTGGGGCGACTAACAAAGATAGATGAAGACATCTTGCGATGGGAGGACTTCTGCAGCAGGCAAATGAGCTCGTGAGGCGGCTGCGCGATCAAAGATGGTCTGGGCGACATGCTCAACAGAGTGATCGTCCAGGGAACCTGCAGGGCCCTTAGATTTTTCTTTCTTCCAATTCTGTGAGTTTCCCATTGGCTTTCTAATAATATTGTTTTGTTAGTCTTGCTTTTTGTACGGACATTTATATGAGAAGCTCGCTCTGCCGAGTAACTAATTTGCGATTTATCTTTTGCTTTTGCCTTGCGGATAGACGATAATCTTCCTTTTGTGTTGGCGAGTATCGATAGGTAGGTCGCTAGGCTCGTTCTTGAAGTAGTCGACTTTTTGTCCCTTTTGCGAGTATGTAGGTCGCTCATGATGTTCGTGCTCGAAACTCGCTCGTAGATGGCGGGATACTCGACGTCGATTACTGTCGCGGAAGCGCTCTACCCCCCCCCCCCCCCCCGCTTCGTTTTTTTCTATAAATAGGAGGGCAGGGGGTGAGATAGCACTGCTTTTTCGGGACCCTCTTCTTTGCTCGCTTGTTGTTGCTCGTTTCTTCAAACTTGCTACTCGCTTCTCGCTGTCAGGATGGTTTCCGCCGAGGATGCCCATGCCCGCAAAGCCAACCATGCGCGACTTTCACGACTGCAATCTTCAAGAAACCTATCACTGACTCTGCTGACCTTGAAGACTTCAAAGACCGATACTTCCCACCCACCGAGGAGAGTTTCCGCGCGAGTATACCTCGCACCAACGAGCGAATAAACTCTTTCTTCCCTGACCAAGTGATGTCGCCCATTCGGCACTTTGAGGTCGGCCTCCGGCTGTCGCCTGTCGCTATGGCCCGAGTTTTGTGAGATCCTCCGACATTTTGAACTGATACCGGAGATCAATCTCAACGGTGTGGCGATCGTCATGAGGTATATCTCCTACCTGAGATCGGAGGAGATATTATTCGAACTTGCGATTTTCAAGAAGATCTTCAACATTGGGGCAATGAAGGACGGGATCATCTTCTTCACCAGCCACACCTGCACAGTAGCCGGGACGGTGAACAAGGTACACCGCTGGACAGAGCTGTTCGTGATCCTCGGCGGCCAAGTTGGTGACATCTTGTTCGCCCCGAAACAACATCTGGATGAGGTTTTCAACACCCCTGTCTTGGAGGGACCGGCCCAAAACTTGCAAGCTGCCTTTGTCGGCAGGAGGTTCGATGTCGCACACTGGCGACGGGACGTCGCTGATCTTCCTTACATCTAGCCGGGCACAGGTATATCCTCGGCTTGCTTTGGACACGTCTAATCGCGACTTCTCAGAAAAACGACCTAACACTAATGTCGCTCTGTCAGGTGTTCGCACTATCCCGCAGGAGCCGCTTCCCCCTGCCAAGGAACCGTATTCATCGGCGCCCGCGCCAGAATCCCAGGCGAGCACCTCTGAATCGTCGTCGAGGAGACATCAACCGATGTCACATATTCCTGAAGAGCCCAAGGTCGCTGATTCCACGGTGCATCCACCAATCGTCACATCTCCCAGGCGGCCGGAGCCTGGCGAGCCATCGAGGAAGAGATCTTACACCAAAGAGTTCGCCTCAAAGAGAAAAGAAATCGCTACGGGGGATGATGTCGGGGACCCAATCTAGCACCCGAACTTCGGCCAGGGGAGCGAGGGGGTGTACCGCTTTGGTCGCCCCTTGGTTACCTGGGCGGATGGGGATAACGAGGTTCGCCTCAGCACCAACCTCCCTCCCTGGTATGAGGACTAGGATGACGATGGCGAGGACTACAACGTCACCTTCGCCTTGTACGAGCGAGAAGATGCAGCGGTGCTACCAGAGTCGAGCACCTCCTTCCTTGCCAACTAGGCTTCGAGGTCACTGCTTCGATCTTTAGAGCTCGCCCACCAGTTGGCGAGAAACTTGAAGGCGTCGGACACCAAGTTCAAGATTCAAGGCGATCGGATCGATTCCCTCGTCCGCTCGCAGACAGAGTCCCAGGCGAGGATCGAAGAGCTGGAGAACTTGCTACGAGAATCTGAGGCAAAGGTCGTCGAAAGCAAGTCCTACGAGGTGACTTTGGTCAGAAAAATATTTGCTCAATATGTACTACCTGCGCAGGTCGGCGGTGCTTATTTGACATGTGAGCTTTTCTTCATGCAGGAGGTCGAGCTGGTCGCGGCCCAACGAATTTCGGAGCTGGAGCAGAAGCTCGCTGAGAGCCAGGCGGCATTGGAGGCATATCAAGTCTGCGTTGCCGAGTTTGAAACGCGGGAGGTCGCCAGGAATCCACCGCTGGAGGCGAGCACTTCGGGCATCGGGAAGAAGATCTGGATCGTTCCGGAGGACCCTACTCGCCTGAGGCGCGAGATAGCCAGGGTTGTCGGTGATGCACTCCTCGCCCAGCTGTAGTTCGAGAACCGGTTGATGTCGGGCTCTGAGGATCTCACAGTGGACGATGTGATCCCGGGTCTTCTCATCGAGGAGTCTCACTCTCCAATGCCCCCCAGGTCGCCGAGTTACGACGAGGATGACTTGGATGCAGAGGAAGAGGATGACAGCGCTGACGGAGATGCTCCCTGAAGAAGTTGGGTTGCCCGGCTTCCTCCTTTTTTTTGTGTATAGCAGGGCAGTGTAAAGGGTGGGGAACTCGCCACTTTTTTGGAGATTATATGTAATCAATTTGAAAACCACATTTTTTGCAATGGATTTTTTCTGAGTTTCACCTATTCTTTCATTTTTGTTTTCTGGAAGCTCGCTCGTTTGATGCATGTGTAGGCTCTTAGGCTTGACCGACAATGGATACTCGCTAGGCTTATAGGCGCGGGAAGATTGAGTGCTCGCAGTACGCTTCCCCTACTCGCACGTCCATACTCGCCTGACATTGCTCGCACCTCGCTACTCACACCTGTATGCTTGCACCTCGCTACTCACACATGTATGCTCGCACCTCGCTACTCGCACTTGTATGCTTGCAAAAGAAATATCATCATAATCGTTTGTTTTTTGCAGGTTTGGTGTAGTCACCTAAGGAATGATATTTGCTGAAAAGAAAGACGGAAATATCTCTTTACTTGCAGACTACGATCCTTCGGATAAGGGAGTGGTACTCGGGGGGTCTTACCAGATGCACACTCTTGAGGCCAACACTCCACTTCAACCAGCAAAGAACTGAAGGGATCCAGAGATAGGCAACGGCAGTCGGGGGATCCAACGGGACGCACACACTCGAGGCCTCCAATCTATTACAAATTCTCGCCTTTCGGAAGTTCTTTGCTTAGCTACTTACAAAAGCACGGTGGGTTATCCCACCTCGGCAATAACAGTGATGTGTCCTGCTCCGCAAGACAAATATCGCTAAAAGCGGGTCTTTAGCCTTCTCAAAGACCGATAACGCTTTTACGCAAGGCATAACTTTGTGACGTCGACCCTTCGTCGAGTTTAGGAGGTTGCCGTCCGGACCTATTCCTGATAGTTCCTCCAGTCGGATGAGAAATGCGATCGGGTGGTAGCTAGGTCAACATAAAAGGGGGGAGCTGATCTCGACCGACAATGCAGGGGTTTGGTCTTACAAGAACGCCTTAAAACCCGACATACCATCCCATCATCCGTTCTGGGATTTTTAGGAGACCCAGGTCGGATGCGAGTTTCCCAAATCGATCATGAAAATTGACTTCACTGCTTGTAGCTAATTTGAGACGATTCGAACAAGGAAGAAACCTCGCACTGTCCCGTGTTTCAGGGGGCAAGGACTTTTATTACAAAAGCAGATGTAAATTTACATACAGACAGTCATTACATTTTATCGCTAGGGATAGAACCTTTTCAGGTCGTCCCCACTCCAGGTGCTTCCTAGTAGCTCTCCTTCCTGGTTCTGCAGGTGATATCCTCCAGTAGCCAGAGCTTCTTGGACGATGAAGGGCCTTTCCCAATTAGGGTTCAGCTTGCCGACGGCAGCTGCCCTTCCTGTCGCATCCACCTTATTCATGACAAGGTCTCCTACAAGAAATTGCTTGATGCGGACGTTCTTGTCGAAGTGCTTCGTCATTCGCCTCTTGACCTCCTCCTGGCGGAGAGATGCTAGGTCTCGAAGTTCTTCAATGTAATCCAGCAATAGTTTCTGGGCATCTTCATTTTTCAAGTGTCATTCTTCATCGCCTTCATCTGCAGCAACGACTCTCGGGCTTCTGACTTCGAACTCCACTAAGATGAGAGCTTCAGACCCGTGGGATAACTAGAAAGGTGTTTCCCCCGTGGCTGAGTTAAGAGTGATTCTCAGAGCCCATAGGACCGAAGGGAGTTGCTCTGCCCAGTTTTCTTTCAGGTTGGTGACTTTTTTATTCAGGAAGTTGATAATCAGCTTGTTGGCGGCCTCCACCTGTTCGTTGCTCCGAGGATGGTGGGCAGAGGCAAACCAAAGATCCGTCTTTAGCAGCTTGCAGAAGTCATCCAGCTCCAAGCTGGCAAATTGCGAGCCGTTGTCGGTGATGATGGAGAGAGGGATCCCGAACCTGCAGGCAATCTCTCCCTAGATGAAGTTCTTTACTATCTGAGACGTGGTCTTGGCAAGAGCCTTCACCTCAATCCACTTGGAGAAGTAGTCGATCATAACGAGAACGAACCTCCTCTGGCCACTAGCCTGGGGAAAAGGGTCTATCAAATCCATTCCCCAGATAGCGAAGGTCAAAGGAGCGATGATTGAGCGAAGTTGTCGAGCTGGCTGCAACTGGAGGGGAGCGAAGAGTTGACATTCCAGGCATTTCTTCGAGAAGGTTTTTGCATCCTTCTGAATGGTCGGCCAGAAGTAGTCGTGCCTCAGAATCCTCTGCTCGAGAGTGCGAGTCTCAGAGTGGCTTCCACACTCTCCTGAGTGAATCTCTCAGAGTACTCGAGGAATCTCTGCTTCTGACAGGCATCTGGTCAGGGGGCCTGAGATGGTCTTGCAGTATAACTCTCTTTCGTGCAGTAGATAGTAGGCTGTCTTGTATCGAAACTTCCTTTAGTCTCCACTGCTAGCGGGAAGCTGACCTGTTGTTAAAAAGGTGAAGAACGGGTCCTTCCAGGAAGCTCGTTGATCGATCTCCATCATCTCACCTTCTTCGATGAACGGTCAAAACAAATCTGTTACGGTTCAACCGGCCCTTGGGTCGTACTTGGCTAGGTAGCCCGCCTCTGAGTTCTTCTCCCTCAGCACATGCTCGACAAAAAAGGTATGAAAGTTCCCAATCAAGCCTTTTACTTTTACCAGATATCTTTGCAGGATGGGGTCGTGTACTTCAAACTCTCCCCAAATTTGATATGCGACCACAATTGAATCAGTGAAGGCCCTGAGATCCTGGATTCCTAACTCCTTGGCGAGACGCAGGCCTTCTACCATGGCCTCGTACTTCTCCTGGTTGTTCGTGACGGGAAAGGGGATCTCGACCGCTTGCTCGATCCTGGTTCCTTGCGGACTAACCAGCACGACGCCCGCTCCTACTTAGCTCTTGCCCGAAGCTCCGTCCGCGAATATCTTCCAGGAGATGGGGTTTGAAGGACCCTTTTCTGCCTCGGCCGAGAAGTCGACTAGGAAATCCTTCACTGCTTATGCTTTTATTGCTACCCTCGGAGAAAAAGAGATATCAAACTCGCTGAGCTCTACTGCTCACTTTGCGAGTCTTCATGAATGTTACATTCCATCCAAGATACTTCAAAGAGGATGATCGGAGACGACCTTGATGGAGTGAGCCTGAAAATAAGGCCGCAGCTTTCGAGCCGAAATCACCAATGCGAAGGCCAACTTCTCCAAGATGGGATATCTTGTCTCTGCCTGTCTGGGCACCCTATTCACATAGTAGATGGGTAACTGCCTCTTCCCCTCTTCCCTGACGAGCACCGAGCTGACTGCTTCCGCTCCTACTCCTAGATAAAGGAAGAGATCTTCGGCTTCTTTAGGGCCTTAGAGTAGAGGGGTTTAAGTTAGCTGCTGTTTAAGCCTTCTGAAGGCCTCCTCACACTTCTCGGTCAACTCGAACTGTTGATTGTTACGGAGAGTTTTGAAAAATGGAAAGCACTTCTCACCCGCCTTGGATAGGAAGCGGCTAAGGCCTGCCAGCCTTCCTGTCAGCCTCTAAACTTCTTTGGGATTCTTCGGGGACGACATCTCCAAAATGGCTCACTTTGTCGGGGTTAGGTTCCAACCACCCTTGGAGTAAGGAGGTGACCTAGGAACTTTCCTCTTCTTGCTCTGAAAACGCACTTCGTCGGTTTGAGTCGCATCTTGAACTTTCGCAGTGTCACGAAGGTCTCCACCAGATCCTTAATGTGTTCTGCAATGCTTCTGCTCTTGACTAGTAGATCATCTACGTATACTTCCAGGTTCCGTCCCTTTTGCTCCTTGAAGACTTGATCCATCATCATTTGATACGTCGTGTCTGCGTTCTTCAGTCCGAATGGCATCATCTTGTAGTTATAGCAGTCGTCGCTGGTAATGAAGAAGACATCGCGACAGCCAGGGGGATGCATCAAGATCTGATGATACCCTGAAAAAGCATCAAGGAAACTCATCACAGAAAAACCGACGACCGAATCAACCAGCGCTTCGATTTGAGGCAAGGAGTAACAATCCTTCGGGCAAACTTTATTCAAAGTAGAAAAGTTGATACAAAGTCTCCAGCCCCCTCCGATCTTTTTCACCATTACAACATTGGAGACCCAGACTGGATACTGGATCTCCGAAACAAAACCTGCCTCCAGTAGCTTCCTAACTTCTTCCCTGATTGGTTCGGCTTGCGCAGCTGTGCTCTTCCTCTGCTTCTAGCGGACGGGGGGGACCTTGGGGTCCAAGTTGAGGCGATGGAAGACAACCTCTGCATCAATCCTCGGCATCTTCGCGGCGCTCCAGGCGAAGATTTCTATGTTTTCTTGTAGACAGGCCGTCATCTCCACCTTCCCTTCCAACGTCAGGGATCCTCCAATCTTTAGCAGTCCGGGCTCTCCATCCTTGGAGATCACCTCCACTTCCTGCAGCTCCTCCGCAACTCTTAGTATGTCCTCTCCTTCCAAGATCTTCTTCATCCTCTCTGCGTCCTCCATGCAGCTGATGGTACTGACGGTGCTAAGGTAGCATTCCCTGACAGCTTTAGGATCGCCCTTGATCCTCACTTGGACATTGCCCCGGCAGTACTTCAGGCACTGATGATATGAAGATGGGACTGCCTTGAAGTAGTTGATGAGTGGTCTCCCGAAGATCGCGTTGTAGCAGCTTGGCGCATCTACGATGACGAACCTGCACCTGATCGAGGTGCCACCAAGGGTCACCAAAAGATCTGCTCCTCCTTCTACCTCCTCTCTGGAGAAGCCAAAGAGGGGCCTGTCGGCAGCTAAGACCCTGGATGCCTCCAACTGCAACCCGACGAATGTCCTTTTGAAGATGACATTCACTGAGCTCCCGTTATCCGCAAGGATTCAGTCAACGGTGAAGTCCTCGATGGCGGCTTGGATGACAAGGGCATCATGAAAGGGGTTCTCATTCCCCAACATATCCTCCTCGGAAAAAGTGATCTCCTCCAACGGCGGCGGCACTTAAGAGGTCGAAGCGACGCTCTTGCGGTAGATTTGGTGGAGACTTTCCATGCGGGAAGCTCCTAGCCCGGCTCCTCCATGGATCACCCTCACTTGTCCGCCTCCTGCTCCCTGAACCACTTCCTCGCGACCGCTTTGGTCGACCCAGTCCTTGTTCCTTCGCCTCCCCGAAGCTTGGAATGTTACCGGTCCTGCGGGGACCCATTGCCTCTCTTGTTGCTCCCTCTCCATGGCTCCTACTTCCAGCCTCCTCCTTGCTTCCCAAAAATTCGGGCAAGCCATGGTCTTGTGCCCCTCTGCTCGATGCAGATCGTAGTAAAGGGAAATCTCCTTTGCTTGGTTCCTCACTGGTTGGTTCCTCCTGCGATGTCTATTCCCTTGCCTGGCAATGGCCATCGCCTCCTCTCGGGCTCCTCATCGCCTCCTCTCGGGCTCCTCATCGCCTCCTCTCGGGCTCCTCATCGCCTCCTCTCCGGCTGGTTGTCGTTCCTCCTCTCCTGGTTTTGGGGTCTCCCTGCTGACCTCCACTGGGTCGGTTCACGGGATACTGAAACCATCGTGCTTCTTCCCTTCTCTCCGGGGCCACAACGGGCCTCCTCTCCTCCTGTCTGCGAGGCCTCTCCTGTCTCTTTGGCTCTTCCGTCATCCTGGGCTCTTCCCTTCTTCTCGGCTCCTCTCTCCTTCTCTCTTCCCGCCTTTTCGGCACAACTCTGGTTCTCATCTCCAAAGCTCCTCCTCTATCCTTGCATTCCAGGCTCTCTCCATCTAGCCTAGATAAAAAGTCGAATTTCTTCTCTTCCCCCTGCACGAATCTGTTCGCCTTCTCGATCAGATCTTCGTAGGATCTAGAGGTTTTGATCCAATCTCCATGCTGAAGAGACCCTGCTTCAGGCCAAATGTCAGGGCCAGCTGCAAGGTAAAGTCATCCGCCTCCTCAACTTCGAGTACTTCCTCCTGGAAGCGGTCGATGTAATGGCCCAGCCTCTCCTGCTTTCCCTGCTGGATATTGAAGAGCGTGGTTGCCTCCTTCCTCCTCTTGGACGTTGTAAACCTTGTCATCAGACCTCGTCGTAGGTCCTCGAACTAGTAGATGGAACCTCCTGGCAGCTGGTGGAACCAATCTCTGGCCTTCCCCTTGAAGGTGATGGAGAAGAACCTGCATTTGAACGTGTATGTCACATTGCAGATAGACAACACGTCCTCGAACCATCGGAGATGCCTGACCGGGTCATCACTGCCGGAGTAGCAGCTCAAGACGGGCTCTCTAAAGCCTTCGGGAACTGGGGCTGCCAAAACCTCATTGCAGAAGGGGCTCCTCCCTCCTGGCCGATAATGGACTTCATGATGGCAAGTATCCCCTCCATATTTATCATATTGTCGAGTATCCTGAACCTCGCCGGTTTCTTCGCATCTCGGAATCTGATGCCCTGGTAGCTCGTCGGGTAATATCTCGACTGCACTAGTCGCTCTGGCTCCTCCACTCGCTTTTTCCCTGATCGTCTAGGAGGCAACTCTTCCTCCGACGGTGTCACGCAACAAGGCGAGGTCGCCGTGACATCGGGGCGAGGAAGGAACCCTGCTAGGATGCTCCTCTCAATCCTTCTCGTGAACTGCTCGAACATTGCCACTGTCACAAAGCCGCCTCCTCCAGCCGAGTTGTCGACTATCTCCCCATTCTCGCATCCATCCACCATCTCGCCTACTTGCGAGACTTTCCTCCTCGGCTACGATCCACGCTCACCGCATCAAAGTGTTGAAGCCGAGAAAATCTCAACTCCAAAATTCGGATCAATGCAGTCTAAGGTTACTGATTTTGCGCTCAGGGTTGACGGTCTAAAGGGCAAAACTAAGGAGTTTTGGGCAACACTAAGAGGACCCCGAGCGCTGCGGCAGGGAGGTCCCACCACGTACATGAATGCTTAGAAGAAGCTTCCCCTCCACAACCAAAGATGGCCGAGCAGGGTACAAGGGAGACACTAGTTGGCGACTGTCTATTCGGAGAAAGGATCCAAAGGTTTGGTTGAACGTCCAAGGAAAAAGGTGGTCAAGATCTTTTTAAAGATTTCGAAGTCCATATTCTTGTACCTCTGGGGTCCTATTTATAAACAAATCCTGGGGGGAGGGGGTCTCTAGGCGAGGAGACTCAGCCCTGTGATCACCGGTTGTATCCTTCTGACGACCTGGCTCGGTTGTTGGCGAGTATCGTCTGGCGATCATCTGTGATGCTCGGCACGCTTGGCGTAGTGATTGGTCGGAGGTCGCCTGTTAGGTGAGTATCACTGCTGCTCGCCACTGTTGCTCCTCGGAACTCGCCTGGATGAAAAGGTCTTTAAAGCTCGCCCGCGCTGCTGGGTGGGAACGTGACCTGGCGAGTATGATCCTTGCTCGTGTATAAGGGTCTCCTTGCTCCCCCTGCTGGCTATTGATTGTTGATCGGGTCTTCATATATCGATGATGTTTGTTGACTTGTTGACTGTTGACCCTTGACTAATAGGGGTTGTACAAGAAGGTCTTTAATTGGACAGTGGAATGTGAATTAAAATTTGAGTTGAAGATAAGGCTAATAATGCACTTATATTGTGTTCTTAGTTATTAAAGGCGCAAGGCGCACCAAGGCGCAAAATGGGCTTGGAGCCTAGGCGCAAGGCTCAAGGCGCAGGCGCGCGCCTGACGAAGACAAGGCGCAATCACATCTATTTTAAATAATCAGCATCAAACATCATTTCAGCTTCTCGATCAAATTCTTCATCTATTCTACTAATTAATCATTCATTATTATCGTTTAAATCTCTTAAAAACAGAATTAATGTGGTCACTTACATCATATTTAAGTCCCAACGCACAATTATCTTTCACAAACACCAAATCAATCAAAAAATATTGAGTTCTTATATTATTTTTTCTTAATTTTTGAAGAAAAAAATTTACAACAAAAATCCAACTCAGACGCGCTTTTTATATTCTAAAGGCGCAAATAAGACGCACAGAGACGCAAAGCTCTGAGCCTAATGAGCTGGAGCCTTAGGCGCGCATTTAATAACTTAGATTGTGTTTACCTTCGGGTAGAGCTTTCAAATTTATAATGATGCTTCGAGTAGAGGTTTGGGATGTGTACTCATGTAGCATGGGAAGGCCATAACGTTCACATCCATACAATTGAAGGACCACGAGAAGAATAACCACGTTCACGACTTGGAGTTATGCAGACATCCACGCACTAAAGATTTGGAGGCACTACTTATATGGAGTTCATTGTGACGTGTTTACAGATCATAAAACCCTCAAAATATTTTTTCACGCAGTTGGAGCTCAATATGAGGCACCATATGTGATCAGAATTTCTGTCAAACTATGATGTGAGTATTCAGTATCATCTGGGAAAAACAAATGTAGTGGAAAATGTTTTTATTAAGAGAGGTTCAATTATTTTCTCATCTCATATCAGGAGAATTTGGTGCAAGCACTTAGACATGCTCGAGATCAGTGTGTTTCCACGTGTCAGTAGAAGTTTTGCTACCTTGAGTTGGATAGAAATCACATGTAACATTAAAGATAGAATCAGACAGGCTTTACCTTTGGATTTGAAGATGACAGAAATTTAAAAGTTGACTCAAATGGGGCAAAAACATAATTTTATAATTCAGGATGGTTTACTTATAAACAAAGAAAGAGTTTGTGCCTCGGATGTCAATCACCTTCATGAGGACATACTTGTTGAGACTCATAATTCTAAGTACTATATCTTTTTTAGTAGTACAAAAATATATGCAGATTTAAAGAATTTAGTTTGGTCGTCAGGAATGAAGGGTGATGTTGTAGAGTATATGAAAAGTTGTGAAACTTACAAGTTAGTTAAAGCAGAACACCAGAGATTAGTGTTGCGGCCACTTACTATTCTAGAATGAAAATTTGAAGATATCTTGATGGATGTCGTCCATGATCTTCCAAGGTCTCGGAGTAAAAATGATTCCATATGGGTTATTGTAGACCGTCTTACTAAGATTGCTCATTTTATTCTTAATAAGAAATAAGAATACTAATCAGGCTCCAAGATTAGCTAAGTTGTATGTGGATGTGATGGTCTGATTGCACAATGATCTTATCATTTTGGATAAGGATTGTAGATTAAGGAATATGCATAAATGCAAATAACATACCGACCACAAGATGATATGTTCAGGGGGCATGATAAGTGTTTCTCTCCTGATTGATGGATGCACGTCATCATATTCATAGGGCTCGGTAGGTCATATGAGCCTCAGATATTCATAGGGGCATGGATCTTTGAAGCATCTCCAAATGGCATGTGCCCATCTTCAACAATTCACATTTCTACAAACAAATGCTCATGCCCGCACATGTGGTTGTTCACACCAATATCGAGATACCAAATCATCTCATTGTTGGAGTTCTTCTCGTCATGAGCAATCATGAGAAGCTCATCTTTCGTCTCTTTTTTTATGACCAGATTAGTGTTCTCTTCAACTTTCTTCTCGACATAGCAGTCTCTTGCGTAATGCCCAAATTTGTCACAATTGTAACACTTATCAGAGTTGTCGTCCTTCACATTGTGACCATATTTGCCACATTTGTAACACTCGACATTCGAGTGATTTAGCCGACCGTGTCGTCCACGATCTCATCAGATCCGGACTAGGGGAGGGTCGGCAGTAAGTAGAGAAGGAGGCTAGGGTTTGAGAGGAAACAAGTAAGCAGCCCTTTTTTCATAACACATCCAAGACAAAGAAAATACAAAGTCCAACATGCCCTCTTATAGAGGCGAGGTGCAAATAGCAAAACTGAAATATTAAATAAACCAAAACATAATATAAGGCTTGATGTTAATTATCATATGTGCTCTCCATAGTTGGTTCATCCTCGTCAGACCAAGCCGCGCCCACCGTCACCGCCGCATATGGTTCCCGCCGCTTGTAGACCCGCCATGGATGCACCTCGTCGTGAATATCCGTAGCAATGCCTCCATCTGGAAAAATTTGTCTTGTCCTCAAGGCAGAAGTTGGGAAATTGATGGCGGAAAACATCTCACAACAGCCAAGTGGCCTCGGATGGGGGACGGTGGCGTCACGCCACAAGGATCTCCTCTGGGGCCGCATCTCCGGGAAGGTGGTGGCGGCGGTCTAGAATGTTGTGCAGATATACAAAAGCGAAGTCGGAGTAGTCAAGATCGGTCGGAATGTGTTCCAGAGTCGGATGGTCGCCCACGACGCGGCGAATTTGAGAGACATGAAAGACTGGGTGGATGCGGCTCCCCTCGGGAAGTTGGATCTTATAGGCGACGGTCCCAATCCGGGTCACGACGGTAAACGGCCCAATGAAACGAGGCGCGAGTTTGGCGCAAGGGCGTTTGGCGACCGTGAGTTGGCGGTAAGGATGGAGCTTGATGAAGACCTTCTCGCCGACTTGAAAGGACAGATCCCCGCGCTTGCGGTTGGAGAAGGATGTCATTTTTGCCTGGGCCCAGCATAGGTGATGCTTGAGACTGTCCAGAATGATGTCCCAATCTTGGAGGCGATTTTGCCAAACTAGGTACGAGGCACTCTCCTGGTAGGTGGCGCACTACATCCAGTGGTGGTCGGCCGTAGACGGACTCAAACGGAGTTGTTCCCGCTGCATGGTGATAGGCGGTGTTGTACGAGTACTTGGCCCAACCAAACCACTTTGCCCATGTGCTCGATCTCTTGCCAATGAAACAACATGGGTAAGTCTCCAAGCAATAGTTGAGAATCTCTGATTGGACATCCGTTTGTGGATGGTAAGAGGAGCCCATGCGGAGGAGTATGCCTTGAAGGTGGAACAGGGACGTCCAGAAACTGCTCAGAAAGAGAGGATCGCGATCGCTCAAAATCGATCGTGGGAATCAATGGAGTCGTATGATTCCGGAGATGAAACTGTCGGCTACTCCAGCTGTCGTGTACGGATGTCGGAGAAGAATAAAGTGTGTGTGCTTGGAGAATCGGTCCACCACAATGAGGATGCAGTCGAACCCATTGGACCGAGGAAGCGTATGATGAAATCCATTGCAATGTCCTCCCAAATACGATCCGGAATGGGCAGGGGCTGAAGTAACCCGCCCGGAAACATAGTCTCGTACTTTGCTTTCTAGCATGGAAGGCAGGTGGCCACATGGGTTTTGACTTGCTTGAACATGTGCAGCCAGTAAAGAGAAGCCGCCAAACGTCGGTAGGTGCGGAAGGCCCCAGCGTGGCCCTCGGTTGGTGTAGCATGGAACTCGGAGGTGAGGAGCGGAATGAGAGTGGAGGCCGCAGACAGCACTAGGCGGCCCCGGTAAAAGAGTCGACCGCCCACCAGGGAGTAAGGAGGGTGGCCTTTCGGGTCGGCGATGAGGGTCGTTCGAATGGCGACAAGATGCAGGTCCATCTCCACGCCATGTTGTATCGATGATGCATCCTCCCAGACCGGACGAGAGATGGCCAAGAGTTCTGGGGAGTGTACTTGAAGGGAGAGAGCGTCCGCCGCTCGGTTGGTGCGACCCGGGCAGAATTCGATGGAGAAGTCATACCCAAGGAGCTTTGCCACCCAAAGCTATTGTGTTGGCGTGGCGATCTTCTGCTGGAGGAGATACCGCAAGTTGTGATGATCGGTGTGGACGATGAAGGAGCAGTCCAGGAGGTACGGTCACCAATGTTGAACTACCAGGACAAGCGTCATGAGCTCATTCTCATAAGTCGAACGACTACAAATGGTGGTGGAGAATGCCCAGCTATAATGGGCGATGGGGCGGCCGCCTTGCATGAGGACCGCACCCACCCCGGTGCTTGAGGCATCACACTCCACAATGAAGGGTTGATTAAAGTCAGGCATGGACAGAACTGGCCATTCACAAGAGCCACCTTGAGGGCGGTGAATGCGGACATGGAGGCTGAAGTCCACGAAAAAGGTCCATCCTCGGTAGATTTGAGCAACTGTGTGAGGGGCGAGCCAAGGTGTCGTGCTCTTGAATGAAACAACGATAGTAACCGGTGAGGCCCAAAAAACCCCGGACATCCCGAAGGGAGGTGGGAGTCGGCCACTGTAGAACCGCCGTGATTTTGTCGTCGTCCATGGCCACGCCCTGTGCCGAGATCGTGTGGCCCAAGTAGTTGACGGTGGTCACACTGAACAAGCACTTCTTGCAGTGGAGTACAAGATGATGCCGACGAATCGTCTCGAGCGTGCGGCGTACATGACATAAATGTTCCTACCAAGATGAGTTATACAACAAAATATCATCAAAAAAAACAAGGACGTATTGTCGAAATACCGCTCAAAAGATATCGTTTATGGTGGTTTGGAAGGTGGTCGGAGTGTTGGTCAGCCCGAAGGGCATGACCAGGAACTCATAGTGCTCATCATGTGTCTGAAACGTTGTCTTTGGTACATCTTCCGGTCGCACTCGGATTTGTTGGTACCCCCGCCCGGACGTCAAGCTTTGTGAAAAAGGCAACGTCGTAGAGCTCGTCCAAAAGCTCCTGGATGTCTAGAATAGGATATTTGTCTGGGACTGTGTCCTTGTTTAATTCCTGGTAGTCGACACAAAAGCGTCAACTCTTGTCCTTCTTACACACGAGGAGGACCGGGTTGGAGAAAGGGCTCGCGCTGGGGCGGATGAGGCCGACCATAAGTATATCCCGCACCAAGCGTTCGATCTCATCCTTCTGGACATGCCCATAGAGGTAAGGTCGGACGGTTACAGCCGAGGTGTGGGGCCGCAGCGGAATTGCATGGTCAGTGGCCTGCAACGGGGGTAAGCCCGCGGATGGCGTAAAGTCATCTGATAAATCCTCGAGGAGAAGGCATAGGTCGGGTGGAAGCACCGGGGTGGCCGTCGGTTCGGTCTATAGCTGTCAAAGCCACGCATAGAATGCCACATTGGTAGTGCGTTGGATGGCACAGAAGGAAACCGGAGTTCGGAAAAAAGCGGAGTCGCCGACGAGGTGGCAGGGTGGCCCCTCCCATAAGAACTGCATCGACATCTCGGCCCCGTTGACCTAACGTCGCCCAACGTCGCCAGCCATGCCACACACAGTATGATGTCAACGCCGCCAAGCTCGAATACATAAAAATCTGTCGTAACAGAGCAAGGTCCCATGGCGACCCGCACGGCGGTGCAAGAGCCCGCGGTCGGGCGTCGGCAACCGTCTCCAAAATAGACGGTGAAGTTCGGTGATGATGTACATGGGATAGCAAGTTGTCGCACCAGACGTTGAGAAATGAAATTGTGGCTGGCGCCGCTATCGGTCATAATGAGAACTGGATGCCCATGGACGAGGCCTGCTAACTTCATAGTTTGTGGCCCGGTGAGGCCGCCCACCGAGAAGCAGGGAAGGTCTAAGTGATGGAAGGTGGCCCCGTCGGCTTCAGGTGGTTGCGGCTCGTCGGTGATCTCGAGCGCCTCAAAATCCTCCATTGTGATTTCAAGGCCAAAATCCCAAATAATTGCATGAAACTCTTTCACGGAGCATTCGTGATTGAGAGAATATGATTGTCGGCAACTGTAGCAGAGCCCCTTCTTTTTGAGCTCGTTGTAGTCCCTGTTAGAAAAGTGGTGGGGGTCAGGTTGCTACTGTCTGTGGTCAAAGAGATTAGCCTCCATAGCACGCGCGAGATCGAGCACTTCAGAGACCGCTCGTGGTTGATGGGTGGGGAGGCGAGAGCGGATTGACGAAAGGAGGTCTTACATGAAGAAACCAAAATAGTGGTCGGACGGAAGACCGGGGACATGTGTGACCAAGGCGACGAATTCGTCGATGTAGGCATTGAGACCGGCCGACTGGCGGATACTACAAAGACGCTCGACGACGGAACGGACGTAGGGGGGTTTGTACCGTTGGACCATCTCTCATTTCAGTTCGTCCCAGGAAATGAGGGGCTGAGATTGGCGTAGCCACCACGCCCAATGGAGAACGAATTCATCAAGGCCGACCATAGCTATGCCGACCTTGTCCGCCTCCGGTGTGAGGTGGAGGTCGAAGTGTTGTTCCACCTTGGCGATCCACCCCATGGGATCGGTGCCAGATAAATGCGGAACGTCGAGGGCAAGGTCGACCCGAGAGGGACGCGGCAATGGCGGGATGGGGGTGTGCCGAGCAGCAAGCCCGCGTCGGCATAGGAGGTGCAGCCTCCGTTTGCGGCGAGCGCGGGCGAGGTGGGGCGGGCGTCCCGGTGCGTGAGGATGGCCAGCAGCGTGGCCTGGATGGAGGCAAACTGAGATTCGTGGGCATCGAGGGGACGCTGGACAGTGTCGTCGGGGCCATCGGCGACGGAAGTATCGGGGTGGGCACAAGTGGCCGGAGGAGCCATGGAAGAGCGGGGTGGGCACGAAGCCGAGAGATCGGGCTGGGCGAAATCGTGAAATCGTGACTAAGATGCGGACAACGGAAGTGTCGCGGAAGTGCGACTGCGAGGCAGCGATACGAGCGCGGCGACACCGAACGGCGAGGCGACACAATGCAGACGCAGGGGCGGAACACCGGCGGCGACCAAAGCGGGCGGAACGGCGGTTCGGACCAAATATTACCGATGGAGAGAAGATCTGAACTAAGGAAGGCCCGACGATAAGAAGGAGAGAAGGAGGTTACGGTTTGAGAGGAAACAAGGGAGAAGCTCTTTTTTCATAACACGTCCAAGACAAGGAAAATAAAATTTCAACATGCAATCTTATAGAGGCGAGGTGCAAATAGCAAAACCGAAATATTAAATAAACCAAAACATAATATAAGGCTTGATATTAATTACCCTCCACGCTGGCCATAGCCGGTTCATCCTCGTAGGATCGAGCCTCGCCAGCTGTCACTGCCACATGCGGTTCCCGCTGCTTGTAGACCCGTCATGGACGCACCTCGTCGTGAATATCCGTAACAATCTCGTCCTCAATCTCGCCAATTTTATTGACTCACTTGCTCCTCTTCACAGTATCCTCCTAGACCACGACCACTACCACCGCGACCATTTCAACGACCTCTACACCACGAACATTTCAACGACCTCTTCTTTCTCGCCCTTTTCCTCAAAAATTTTAAGAATAGAGTACTTTTTCATCTTTAATTGTCGCCATGGATAGAAAAATTTCCTAAAGTGTCTCCTCATTTTTCTTTTGCTTCTCGTGTGCCTCGAGAGAGCTAGCGAAGTTCATCAATTGTTAGTGTTCTGAAATCCTTTGATTCTTCCATCGCGCACACAACGTTCTCAAAATTATTGGTTAACGATTGTAGTATCTTCTCTACGACTCACGCATCGTTCAACATCTCACTATTTCGCTTGAGCTGATTAACCACGGTTTGCACACGTGTGATGTAATCAGATACACCTTCTGACTCCTTCATCTTCATTCCTTCCAATTCTCCTCTCAGAGTTTGGAGGCGCACTTGCTTGACATGATCGACTCCTTTGAACACTTCCTCTAAAGTGTTTCACGCTTCTTTTGAAGTTGTCACGTCGGCAATCTTCTCAAAGCCCGACTCGTTTGTTGCTTGGTATAGCAAGTTTAGAGTGGTTTTATCCTTCGCTCTCTCTCTCTCTCAAAACCTATAATTGGTTTGCATTCATGTCTGCCGTCTCTGCCGCTTCAGTGAAGCCGTTTTAAACGACTTCCCACACATCTTGTGCGCCTAGTAGTGCCCGCATCTGAATACTCCAGTTGTCGTAATTCATCTTCGTGAGTCGTGGTAGGGGTATTTGTCCCAACGATAAACTCCCGGAACTGGTCACCGCTTTGATACCAATTTGTTGAAGATCGGGATATGATTTCTTAAAACTTGGACGGGAAAACTCCCGTTCGGTAGACGAACAAGACGAAATTTCTCTCTCTTGCTCAGCTTTTTTAAAACATAATGGAGAAGAAGATAATGAATATAAGAATATATGCAACACTCGCGGGTGTATTACATTTCAAAATTTCTCTACATTCATTCTATGGATATCTACCTCTTACATATGTAAACATTTATAGGCTTTTTAAAAGCCCACAACCAAAACTCACGGTTAAGAGAAAATTTACAGCCACAAATTAGAAATAGTTAAGAAAACTAAAAATACAAAACAGTTAAAGAAAAGAATCAACTCACAATACATTCTCCACTACTCACGTTTACGCCTATTAGGGACCACCACATGCACTCACCCAATTACTTTGAGATAAATCAACATATTTTATGCAATCAAGTCTCTTACTGAAGATTTTCCTCATCTTCATTTTTCGCAATAGTTTCTCTATCATACGGCCCTGACTATTCCCTACTGGAATCTTGTTATGGATAACGAGATGTCTCCTCTGGCATGAAACCTAGAGCATTATGCCAACTACCCTTAGCAGTGATGTTGTGGGGTGTCTTGGTTCTTCATCATTAAGTTCCTTTGCAATGGCCAGATTGACAGATACAAGATCGGGCTAGTTACAAAAGGTTCACACAAACAAATGATGTTGATTTCTTCAATACTTTCTGTCTTGTAGCTCAATTCTTAAATTTGTTCTACACGAAACCTATTATTTGTGGTTGTCAACAAGGATCGATCTATGTATCAGTTCGATGTCAAAAATGTCTTCATCTATTGTGATCTCAAGGAAACATTCTACATTAAGAAACCTCCAAGATACGTTGCTTAGGTGGAGTCTCAAATGTGCAAATTGAACAAGGCCATCTATGGACTCAAACAAAACACTAAAGCTTGGTTTGACAAATTCAGTCAGATTAGTCCACTATTGGCTCTCATCGGAATCATGTCGAGCACTCAATCTTTGTGAGAAAGAATGATGTGTTACTTACTATTCTCGCAGTATATATAGATTATATTTATCCTTACAGGCGATGATGCATCAGATATGAAAGAAACCAAAGTGTTTCTAAGAAAACACTTTGTCACAAAGGATATGAGAGATCATAAGTACTTTCTTGGCATTGAGATTGCCCATCGTAACAAAGAGATTGCGCTATTATAAAGGAAATATGCCCTAGAACTCCTTACTGTGAGCGAAAGCTACTAGCTCTCCTACGCATGTAGAGATTGATAGTCTATGGGATGAAACATCACCATTACTCCAAGATACGACTTGTTATAGATAACTAGCTAGGAAACACATATATCTTAATGTAACCAGATCTAATATCTCATTTGTAGTAGAAAAAATAGTCAATTTATGCATACTCCTAAAAAATGTCATCTTAGTGTGGCTATGCAATTTTTTGAATATATTAAAGATTCTTCAGAAAAAGCTATGTGGTTTACGAAAAATGATCATTTATGTATCAAAATGTACTCTTATGCTAGCTACGTTTGTCAGATAGAAAATCCATTTCCAGTTATTACACCTTCCTTGGAGGAAATCTGGTCATATGACATAGCAAGAAAGAATCTGTTGTATTTAGATCCAATGCAGAAGTAGAGTATCATGGAATGACCGAATGACACATGCAACTTATGAATTGAATTGGCTCAAAACCCTTATAAATGTATTGGGAGAAACTTACAATACACCCTTGACTATGTATTGTGGCAACGAGGGACTCATCAATATATCTAAAAATCTTAAATTTCACAAAAGAACAAAATATATCGAAGTGAACTGTTCATTTCATTATAGAAGCAGCCAACAATGGGCTTATCTGCACTTGGTTCATAACATCAGACAAAGAATTGACAAACATACTCACCAAACTTCTTCTTTTGTCCTTTTCTAATATAAGTATCAAGTTGGGCATGATTGATATATATGCTTCAGCTTGAGAAAAAGTGTTGAATCTCAAACGGAAAAACCTATCTTTAAGCACATGTATATTTTATTATTCTCTCATTTATTATACACAATCGAGTCTCTTACTGAAAACAAGTGATCCCCTTCTTCAATGTATATATAAAGAGGATTGTTGTAATAATTTGATACATAAATAATAATAATATGTTATGGGCTTCATGGGGGTTTTAGTTGGAGGAGTTAGCAGCGGAGAGGCAACGAGGATACAAGGGAATTAAACCCTAGAATGGGAATAAGGAGAAGAAGTTGAGAGAAAAGGGAGAGGAAGTCCTAGAGGAGGAAGAGGGCCTAGAGAGAGAGGAAGAGAAAAATAGAGAGAAAGAAAATACTTTCATTTCATTGTTTGGTTCTATTACATGACTCTAAAGGTCCTTATATAAGGCCCTCAATGGCATAACCGTGAATTACACCGAAATATAAAGAAATACGCAAAATACTAAGACAACTGAAATACCATAACTATGACTCAACTCATATGACTCAATATATAAATAAATATAATAATATCTAACTAGATAAGAGACAACTGGACCCACAACATACATGTAATAATATCTGAGTAGATAATCGACGGCTAGACCCATAACATACATATAATAATATCTAACTAGATAACCGACGGTTGGACCCATAACACTCAACCCGTCCATGAAATCGAGCTTGACTGCAAGCTCAAACCTTCTCAGATGATCCGATCCTAATGGCTTTTTTATTTTGCGCCAAAACAGTTCTTGGTAGCGCATCACGATGGCTGAGGCGACGGTGAGTAGTGGTGGAGGCGACAGAAAAACGGGCAGCGGAAAGAATGGGTCCGACGAGACCAACGAAGCGGCATCGAATAACAGAGGTAAAGCAGTTGGGGGAACGATGGCGGGCGGGAGGAAAGGATCCAAAGGGGTCGATATAGTAGGTGGTTGGATAAGAGGCGGTGAGGTGGCTAGCGGGGATGGCAGAGCAGGGGCGGCAGAGCAGGGGCGGCAGAGCAGGAACGACAGAGCAGAGGCTGGCAGAGCAGGGGGCGGCATAGCAGGCGGTGGAATGGTCGGAGGGGCCAATATAATAGGGGTCAGCCAAGCAGGGGCCAGCATAGGAATGACTAGCATAATCAACGATCTGGGTGGTGCATAAGATGGGATTAAGCTAAGGTCGGCATATCAGGCGGTGGAATAGTCGGAGGGGCCAGTATAATAGGAGTTAGTTTAGCAGAGGCCAGCATAGGAATGACTAGCATAATTAACGGCCTGGATGGTGTATAAGATGGGACTAAAGGCTTCGAGGGCATCGACGCTCGTGGAGGCAGAACCCTGAGGTGTCCCGATGTCACCAATTGGTCAATTTGGTGTTAAGGAGAGATATGGAGGCCTGAAATGATGTTGACATCTTCAATAACATCGAACAGAGGGAGGCCTCGTTCGCGGCACTTGTCATCATGCAAAAAATAATTGATTAATTAATTAATTCCCTTTGATAAATTAATAATGCAACTAGCTGTCTTAGGGGATGGCTTGTTCGGCTTGTGTCCTGGGGCTCAAGAAGCGTGGGTTTCCATACGGCTCTAGGATGCGTAGGCCTGGTAGGGTGTGCCACAACCCAAGTCTGTGTCAATGTAGGGAGGGAGCGGTCCTATGATGAAGAGGTGTTGTTGTTGCTATATGGCGCGGACGATGGCATGGAGAATAAGAACCTGGCTTGACGGAAAGGGATGCGGTTCCGGCTGAAGACTCATCCTGTGATGTCGACGGCGTAAACGAGAGAAAACACTGACAAAATGTGACTGTGCAGGGGCTCGACGAAAAGTTACACTGACTAGGTCGTGGAAGAAGGCACGAGAATCATCGCGTTGCTCTCCTTTTGTATGTGGAAACACAATCGAAGCGGAAGCCTGTTCGAGGGGGGTCGATGAAGAGCCCCCGGAGAGGTGTGCGTGAAGGATGAATGCTGCTGGATGGAACAAGCGTGAAAGATAACATTGTCGGCTGGGTTGTTTTGAACCATAGTGAGAAGAGGAAAATCGGTTCGCTCTGATACCAAATATGTTATGGGCATCTTGGGGAATTTTGTCGGAGTTGGCAGCGGAGAGGCAATGAGAATATAAGGGAATTAAACCCTAGAACGGGGAGAAGGAGAAGAAGCGGAGGGAAGAGGGAGAGGAAACCCTAGAGGAGGAGGGCCTAGAGAGAGAGAGGAAGAGAAAATTAAAGTGAGAAAGAAAATAATTTTGTTTCATTGCATGATTATATTACATGACTCTAAGGATCCTTTATATATGGCCTTCAATGGCATAACCGTGAATTGCACTAAATTATAAAGAAATGTGTAAAATATTAAAATACCATAACTATGACTCGACTCATACGACTCAATATATAAATAGTTAAATACATATAATAATATCTAACTAGATAACAGGCGGCTGGACCAATAACATACATATAATAATATCTAACTAGATAGCCGGCGGTTGAACCTATAATATACATATAATAATATCTAACTACATAACCGACGACTGGAGCCATAACATAAAATTTGTGTTTTAACGGTATTGATTTTATTGACAATCACAAAGAAAAAATTTATATTAGGAATCCTCATTTTTTTTTTCTATGCAAATAAGAGACAATGTAACAAAAAAATAAGCCTTTATGAAAAAGTACTAGATTTTGAGGCTTCTATTTTTTTCACTCATTCTGATGCAAATAAGATTCAGTATATCTTGGTACAACTATATTCCTGAGTAAGAGAACTTGTTACTTTTGCTTCTACTTCCTTCCTCGACTAGAGGCATGAATAGTGAAACTATTGACCTCCTTTTCACACCCCCTCCACCATATATAGGATGGATCCGAGTCATCAACTGCTGTGTCATTCACATTTTCAGTATGAGTTTGTCAAATTTCTATCGGCATTGCCCATCATTTAACTCTCCGGGTCATGGGAAGTGCTGGACCAGGAAGAAACGGAAACCATACTTCTCATCCTGGTTGCCTTCTTTCTTTTGCCAACCAGCTCAAAAAAAAGCACCAAAATATTGATGTTGCAATGTGTCTGAGCAGTATATAACACCACGAGATTTATTTGTGTGAACAAGGATACAGAGACAAAGGACAAAAGAGAGAGATTTGAAATTTAGAAGAAGAGGAAGAAGAAGAGTGGTTTCTTAAATTTGAGAAGGATGGGTTCTGAAGGACAATTTTCTTTTGACCAGACAACAGTTTTCCTACAATCCTATTTATAGAACTACGAGGAATCTCCCACCTCAAGAGAGATAGATCATTCCTATTAATGAACCATCGCGTCAACAATGTTTTAAAAAAAAATATAATTATATTTTTTAATCTGATGTGTGGATCCCATAGCTGTCAGCCAATCTCTACTCAACAATTACCCTGTTGACCTTGACCCTCCTGATGATTTTTTAGTTAAGCCTCCTCAGTTCAACTTTAAACGTACTGACAATAATGAAAAATATGATGAAGGTCCGTTGCTCAAGATTTTTGCTAGCTAAGATCTCACTCCCCGCATACATCAATAGATTCGGTTATCAAGATTCTTTCACAATAGATGTCCTATATTGAAGCCCCCTCAAACAAATTCTTTCTATAACTCAGTTTAACTTTATTTAAACTAGAAATATACTACGTGTAACTTTTTTTAAGTGCTAAAACTTAGATATTAGTTAAAAGTAACACCAACATATGTCTCATAGCCTCCATCACAATTTTACCTTATAACAATATCCTTACATCATTTAAAGAATGTGTGTTGCCTACTAGAAATTCATTGAGGATGATGAGGATGCAGTGGACAGCCTTCACAAGAAGGATCAGAAAAAAACCCGCATATTTAACTTATCATTTGTTGGAAAAGCCCATGTAAAGAGGCTCATTTATTTGTATTTCTTCTTTTCTCCTCTTTAGTCCCACATCATGTATAGGACTCTCTTCTCTCTTTCTCCCTCCTATAAATGTGTATTCATACCTTATATTTGATTATTGAGAAAGTATATATAAGTTTGAGGATTTCTCTACATGGTATCAGAGGGAACGATCCGGCCTCTTCTTGTCTAACCGCTCAGTCTTCAGTTTAACCGGGCGGCCTGTTTTTCGGCCTAACCGCTTATCTTCTGCGGGCTTGCTCTTCCTACCCGCTTCTTATCTCTCTCTTCCGTGGATCCACCTCCTCTCTCTCTTTATCCTTCTCCTCCCCTTTTATAACCTTTCTATCAGGTGGGGTCTTCCTTCCCTTGTTTCCCTCTGCCCGCGCGGTTTCATCCCGGCTACCCGCTTCCCCTCTACTCGGTGCGGTCTCCCTGTCTACCCGCCGAGATCTTCGCTTCTCGCTGCTATCCACCCCTCTCTCCGCGACTTCTCTTAGTCGCTACTCGGTGCGGTCTCCCTGTCTACCCGCCGAGTTCTTGCCTTCTCGCTACTATGCTCCCTGCTCTCCGTGACTTGCCTTAGTCGCACAGCCGCGACTTCTCTTCTCGCCGCACTTTTTTCTCTTAGTCGTTGCGGCTTACCTCATCCCGGCGAGTTCCGCATCTAGGTCGCGGCATCTTCCCTTGTCGCCGGTGTGCTCACCGTGACCGTGCGGCCTTCTCGCCGGCTTGTTTTCTGCTTCGTCGCAGCGACTTGTCTCCTCGAAGGCGGCTTATCCTCTCTGCTGCGGGCTCCGCATATTGGTCGCGACATTCTCCTTGCCGCTAGTGTGTTATCACCGTGATCGTGCGGCTTCTCCTCTTCTCTAGTCGAGGCGGCTTCTCCCAGCTAACCGCTCTGCATCCTGGTCGCGGCGGCTTCGTTATCTTGTCGCTGGTGTGTTGTCGCCAAGACTGTGCGGTCTTTTCGCTTCGTTATCTTGTCCGCCGGCCTAGCCTCCTGCTCGTCTTGTCATGGGGTCCTCTCCTGACTCTACCGGACAGACGGCTTCCTCCTCTGCAGACCGCCCGGCCTCTGCCCCTGAACTCCGTGATGAGTCGCGGATTACTACTATTTCGTAGCCGGAAAGAAGAACTTTGTGGAGTGGGTACACTCGGTTCGCCGCGTACTTCAGTCCAAAGGCTTTCTACACCACTTGACCCAAGCCGCACCTGCTGCTCCTACTGACGATTGGTTGCGCAATGATGGTCGGGTTCAGACATGGCTCCTCAACTCCCTTGATACCGAACTCTACCGCATGGCCATGTATCACGAAACGTCCAAGGCGATGTGGGATGAGCTCCAGTCTCTATATTCCGGTAAAGATAGTCTCCAGCACCTATATAACATCATCATTGATCTTCAAACCCTTGATGTTGGCGGGGCCACCGACCTCACCTCCTTAATTGCTCGGGCCAAGACTCTGGTTGAAGCATGGATCCAACATCAACCTCCTACGCAGGATCTTGCTGCACAACGTGCTCAAAAGGAAGCTGTCGGTGTTGCCATGATGATGGCTCGTGTACCACCTCATCTTCAGAGCATTCGGGCTCAGATCCTCTCCTTTGCTGCTACCCCATCACTATCAGATGTGTGTTCCATGTTGCTCAAGGTCTCACCACCTCCTGATAGTTCTGCTCCTCCGTCACTGGCTCTCCTTCAACAGACTTCTTGATGGCGACGGTGATGGCGACGGTGATGGCGACGGCCACCAGGACGGCCAAATGGAGCATGAATATGTTGAAGATATACCGGCAAAGGACGTGCGACGTCGTAGCGGTCATGGCTACAAGCTTCGCCCTCGCAACAAGAATCATATTTGATATTTTTTTGTTTTGGTGTGCTAATAGCCGTTTTATGATGGCTCTTTAAAACGTTATTTAATTTCTGCATTTTTATTTATGTGGTGTGCCTTTAGCCACATGATTTTTGCTTTGAGATGTAAGCCTATATAAGGGCCTTAAACTCTTCATTATGTGGTAGAATATTATTGAAATCAAATTTTGAATTTGCCTAATCGTTTCCCCCTCTTTCTTCCCTAATTTCCCCCTCCTTCTTCTCAAAACCGCCGCCCCCTCTCTTTCCTTCCTTCCTCCAAGCCGCCGGCCCCAAGGCCCTCCTCTTCCCTAAGTGCTCGGCCTCCACCATTCCCCCTCTTGCTCTAGGCCGCCCCGTCCTCTTAGTGCTCGGCCGCCCTCATCTTTTCTTGCTCTCGGCCAACCGAGATCTACTCTTGAATGGTGTTGCCGGCCCATGCATGAGAAGTTGCTTGCTTGCAAGGAGGAAGAAAAGGTGTTTCCCTCCACGGCGTGAAGTGAAGGAGATTAGCACGTTCATCATCCGTAGCGCGTTTCCCGTGGACGTTCAAAGGAGGAGCGATCAAACTTGGTAGATCCACGCACCACGGATCTACAAAATCCGAGAGGGGTAACGAAAATTTCTACCAAGAGTTTTCTTTCTCTAGATAGTTCTTGTGGTGGACGGATTTTGCGTTATTTTTCCGATTTGTTTTCTTCACGGTTAATCAAATAATAGATCGGTATTTTTCGTTTGGATTTTCGAAAGATTCGTAAGAGGATTGGCGATCCTCGCTTTTCTTTTGTTGGGATAGATTCTACCATCTTTCGAATCATTTTGTTCTTGGTGGATCTATTTTGGTACAACCCCAAAAGCTCGCTCGGGATCAATATTATCCCATTTAGCCGGAAAGAGTTTGGCCTATAGCCAACACTCGATCTATTTGCGGAACGGCGATCCGTATTGTTAGCGCGAACGATAAATAAAATAATTGTTGTGGCTGCGTTTACGTTAACGTGCGGGTTAGAGGGCGTAGATCGTGTCATAAGCGTCGTCGTGGCCTCCGTGACGACTCTCAAGGATATTCCCTACATCAATTTGGTATCAGAGGGAGGTTCTCGTCAATTTCCTAATTGGCACTCCTCCCCCTCTCAAAATTTAAAATTCAAATTTAAAATTTCCAATTTCGAATTTCAAATTTCGAATTTCAAAATTCAAAATTCAAAATTCAAATTTCAAATTTCGAAATTTCAAATTTCAAATTTCAAATTTCAAATTTTAAAATTTCAAAATTCAAACTTTCAAATTTTAAATTTTAAAATTCAAATTTCAAATTTCGAATTTCAAAATTCAAATTTCAAAACTTTTAAGTTTCATGAAAACTAGTTTTTCTACATATTGGTCTGCAAATAGCGGCATTAAAATGTCAACTTTCTCAAAATCTAAAAGTCAAAATTTCTGGAATTCCTCCATCTAATTATTAGTAAGAAAACAAAAAAAAATTAAAAAAAAATTATTAAGTACTTATTTTTATTAATTTATTTGAAAATTTAGTATTTTTGGTGTGTCAATAGCGGCCTAGATTTTTTTTTTCTAAATAAAAAAATTCCAGCAAAATTTTTTAATGCTCCTCTTATTTTTCCAGCAAAAACCCTATCTTATAATCTTTAAAACCCTAGTGGTTAAGCGGGAACAATTCAACTTTTAAAAATTAATTAGCTACAGGCTTTTAATTTTTTTTTCATATACGCGGTTTCTTGCACCTATGGCGGGTTGTTGGAATCTCATTCCTTCACCTTCCTCGATTGGAGCTTTTCGCAAGGACGTGAAGCGTCAATGTGAGGACGTTATGGAATTGATATCACAACTTAGAGGTCATCCCACCTCTAGGCGTGTTAGAATTCCTGCCCCAACCTATGATGGTTTAGGAGGGTTTCGAGTGTTTCTACTCTGGGTAGAGGATATGGAACGATATTTCGAGCAGTATCGTATTGGGGATCCCCACAGGATTTCCGTTGCGAGACTCCAGTTATTTGGTCGAGCGCTTACCTTCTGGATCAATGAAGAGAGACGTTATGGGCCATCAATCGCCGACTCTCTTGTAGGCTGGAAGATTATGAAGAATCTTCTAATGGATGAGTATTACCCTCCCTACTGTCGTGCCCAGTCTCCTGATTATATGAGTGATTCGACGCCTAAATTTTTGCCTACAACGAACCAGTATGTCCCCTCGTACTCCCATACTAGAACGTCACGTAAGATTCATTCTCCCGCCAGGTCCAATCCCAATGCCATGAATATGCGGGATGAGAGTGTTGTTATCAAAGTGATTGAGTTTGAGGCTGTGATTTCTAGTGTGCCCGTCACTGCAGACGAGGCTATTGACATTGACAATGTGAGTGACGACGAGGAGATTGGTTACCCCAGTGACCTGGATGACGATTTCTCCTCTGAGGAATTATCTCTGCTTCCCCTCGTCGAGGTTTCTGAGAATGATACTGATTCTGATTTGGGCGAAGTACCTTATGAGTTGATAGAATCACCCTATGACGAATGCTTCTCTGATTGTGAGTTAGGTGAAGACGAGCCAGATGAGTTTACTGTGAGGGAGAATCCTGTGTTTGAATTATCCTATTATTTTGATGACTTGCACCCGGAGGATTACACTTGGACGAAAAATCCATGTTTTGACTTTCGGCATGATTTAGCCCCTCCTCTGGAGTCTATTGATGCGCACATTCATGAGAATTGTATGGCTGCTAATATAGTGATTTATGAGTCGGAAGAGTTACCTTATGGTGAGAGCTTACCCGTTCGTGATTTACGCGATGATACATTAGGACACGAACTGGTTATCTTTAGCCCAAGACATATTGTAGAGCCACCTTCTGAGATTTTTACCGCTACTGCTGACGTGACCGATGTGTTTGGAGGAATACCAATCGAGAGAGTTATTATTTTAGAGGACGATATTGAGGTCAACCCGGGTGAGCGTCCCCTGATGCAAACTCCGTGGCATGAATTTAATTGCATTATTAACTCTCCCCTCGTATTAGTTTTACCGGCTATCCCCACCATTTTGTTGACCCGACCTACAGATCCGTTTGGATATGAGATTATTTTGCCTGTTTGGAGTCAATTTGTTTTATCTTCCACGATGGATCCTCCTTGGGACATGTCACATAGTGTGAAGATAGATTTTGTATGTGGTCATGATGAAAGTCTCATAAATTCGGTACCCTCTCGACTTCCTAGGATTGACCAATTTTTCGAGAATCCATTAATGATGTGGTCATCGTTTGTCCCATCGGATTGCATTCAGTTAGTACCACCTGATTTAATTCGACTACTACCACCGGATCTAGTCCCGTTTTTGCCACATGTTCGCATTATGTTGGTGCCACCTGATCCTGTTAGGATGATACCCCCTGATGAAGTCTCGTTAGCGCCACCTGATGTTATCATATTGGTGCCACCTGATGTAGTTCCGCTGGTGTCACCCTACTTATTTCTGTTAGTGGCCACGGTATGGCCCCATGAGTCGTCTCGCTCGCACCTCTTGTCACACCTGAGAGCGTCCAACTCTCTTAGTATTTATGATGCGCAGATTCCCTTGGCATATCTGCATGCCAAGTGTGGTCATAATAATTTTCGAATTAGAACTGCGACTTTGGAGCCATTTGAAGTCATCCTTGATGTGAAGGCTCCCGTCCCCCCTGACTTAACCCCTATATCCCCCGTATTCGGGTTGAGTCACGTAGCCCATAGTTTCACTCCCCACGATAGTATGATTCTTAGGCGCACTTTAAAAGAATTAATCACTCTTGTTGCGTCTCTTTATTTTCCCTCTAGTTTGTCGCCGAATGAGATAGTGCATGGTTATAAGGCGCCAGTGCCTCTTGACTTGGTTCCGTTACCGCTTTCTATTAAGACAAGTCAATTTGCACAGGATTTCGCTTCACACGTTCACACTCTCCATGAGCACATTGGCAAGACGTTAGCTAAGCAATATTCTATTTATCAATCGAATGCTAACGTACATAGGCGAGCAGTCTCCTTGAACATTGGCGATTTGGTTATGGTTCGTCTTATCCCTGAACGGATGCCTTCGGGCACCATAAAAAAATTAGCGAACAAGAAAGCCGGTCCTTTTCGAATTTTGAAGAAATTAGGCGAAAATGCTTATTTATTAGAATTACCCGTTGATTGGGGAATCTCCCCTGTGTTTAACATTTCGGATTTAACGCTTTTTGTTGCTCCACCACCTGAACTGTCTGTCTCTCCGTTTAATAATTCCACTATACAATCTAATGGGGTGGGGGGTGAGCTCAATTCTGGATCGTTCTCTCCTTCGAATTCTACGGGAGGTATGCCGTCTATTGATAATGACACTTGTTTTTCTGCTTCACCTAACGCTTTTCCGAGGTTTCCCCGGACAGATTTCTTGCCTGACAGGATTTTGCAGGATGATATGTTTCCCACCCCCGACGGCGACATTCACAGGTTTTTGGTTCGTTGGTATGGTCGTCCGGCTTCAGACGACTCTTGGCTCTCTGCTGCACAGATGGATCTTCTTGACGCGGACCTCGTACGCCGTTATATGTCAGCCCGCTCATCGGAGATGAGCCCTTTTGAGCGGCGGAGGATTGATGGCGACGGTGATGGCGACGGTGATGGCGACGGCCACCAGGACGGCCAAATGGAGCATGAATATGTTGAAGATATACCGGCAAAGGACGTGCGACGTCGTAGCGGTCATGGCTACAAGCTTCGCCCTCGCAACAAGAATCATATTTGATATTTTTTTGTTTTGGTGTGCTAATAGCCGTTTTATGATGGCTCTTTAAAACGTTATTTAATTTCTGCATTTTTATTTATGTGGTGTGCCTTTAGCCACATGATTTTTGCTTTGAGATGTAAGCCTATATAAGGGCCTTAAACTCTTCATTATGTGGTAGAATATTATTGAAATCAAATTTTGAATTTGCCTAATCGTTTCCCCCTCTTTCTTCCCTAATTTCCCCCTCCTTCTTCTCAAAACCGCCGCCCCCTCTCTTTCCTTCCTTCCTCCAAGCCGCCGGCCCCAAGGCCCTCCTCTTCCCTAAGTGCTCGGCCTCCACCATTCCCCCTCTTGCTCTAGGCCGCCCCGTCCTCTTAGTGCTCGGCCGCCCTCATCTTTTCTTGCTCTCGGCCAACCGAGATCTACTCTTGAATGGTGTTGCCGGCCCATGCATGAGAAGTTGCTTGCTTGCAAGGAGGAAGAAAAGGTGTTTCCCTCCACGGCGTGAAGTGAAGGAGATTAGCACGTTCATCATCCGTAGCGCGTTTCCCGTGGACGTTCAAAGGAGGAGCGATCAAACTTGGTAGATCCACGCACCACGGATCTACAAAATCCGAGAGGGGTAACGAAAATTTCTACCAAGAGTTTTCTTTCTCTAGATAGTTCTTGTGGTGGACGGATTTTGCGTTATTTTTCCGATTTGTTTTCTTCACGGTTAATCAAATAATAGATCGGTATTTTTCGTTTGGATTTTCGAAAGATTCGTAAGAGGATTGGCGATCCTCGCTTTTCTTTTGTTGGGATAGATTCTACCATCTTTCGAATCATTTTGTTCTTGGTGGATCTATTTTGGTACAACCCCAAAAGCTCGCTCGGGATCAATATTATCCCATTTAGCCGGAAAGAGTTTGGCCTATAGCCAACACTCGATCTATTTGCGGAACGGCGATCCGTATTGTTAGCGCGAACGATAAATAAAATAATTGTTGTGGCTGCGTTTACGTTAACGTGCGGGTTAGAGGGCGTAGATCGTGTCATAAGCGTCGTCGTGGCCTCCGTGACGACTCTCAAGGATATTCCCTACATCACTTCTGCACCCATACTGCCTCTTCCCCCTCCTGCTCGCGGGGGGAGTTCCGGATCTCGGGGCCGAGATCGGGGAGGTCGGCCTCGACCAAAGTGTTCCTTCTGTGGTAAGGACGTCCACCTTGAGGCCACCTGCTATCGCAATCATGGGCTTCCTCCTCGTCCACAGGCCACTGTTGCTGCTACCGACTCCTCCGCTCGTACTGACCTTGAAGAGGTCCGCCTTCAGCTCCAACAACTCCATGGTCTTCTCAGTCGCCCACCTTCCTCTGTTGCCTCTGCTGCCTCCATCTCCCAAGGAATCGCTTGTCTCTCCACTAGTCCGCGCTGGATAGTGAACTCAGGTGTCACTCATCACATCACCTCCCTGCGGCCACATCAATACATGGATTCTCCTCATCCTAAGTGTATCACAGTGGCCAATGGGGACACTGTTCCCGTCTCCGGCTCTGCTGATATCCCTCTCACTTCTTTTCTCTCTCTCTTCGTTCGGCTCTTCATGTTTCGGGCTCCCCGTTTAATTTGGTTTTATTTGACCGCCTTACTAATGATTTAAATTGCTCTGTAACTTTTACCTCTTCTTCTTTTCTGATACAGGATCGATAGACACGGGCTATCATTGGTAAGGGACGACTGCAGAACGGGCTCTACCTCCTTGATGACTCTCTGGCTATCCTCTTTTTCGTCTCCTCCGTCGATTGGCATCGGCGTCTTGGGCATGCCCCTTTACCAGTCCTCCAGAAGGCTCTAGCATATGTATCTCTACATCCTTTTTAGTGTGAATCATGTGTGTTCGGCAAGCAGCCTCGTTCATCTTTTTTGTCTCATTGAACTCGGAGCGCTGCTCCTTTTATTTTAGTACAATCCGATATTTGGGGTCCGTACAAAGTCACTAGCATTTCTGGTTATCGTTATTTTCTTACTTTTATTGATGATTATTCGCGAATGACGTAATTATACTTACTTCGTGATCGCTCCGCGCTTCCCCGTGTCTTTCGGGCTTTCCTCCTTGAGACCCGCATGCAATTATCCACAAACATCAAGACTATTCGCACTGATAATGCTCGCGAATACACTAGCCACGAATTTGCGACTCTTTGCTCTGAATTTGGGGTCATTCACCAAACTTCATGTGTCTATACCCCCCAACAAAACGGAGTTGTTGAACGTAAGAATCGACATCTTCTCGATGTGACCCGCTCCATCATGCTTCAAATGCAGGTTCTCAAAGCTTATTAGAACTTTGCCCTTTTGACGGCTTGCTATCTGATTAACCGTCTTCCTTCCCCATACTCCACAATGTCACTCCGTTCAGCCTCATATACCCGTCTACTCCGGCATTCTCTCTCACACCCCGCATCTTTGGGTGCACTTGTTATGTTCACACTCTTGGTCCATCCTTAGACAAATTGGATCCCCGGGCAGCCAAACACATCTTTGTTAGCTACTCCCGTACTCAGAAAGGCTACGTATGCTACTCTCCAGCTACCCGCAAGGTGACCGTCTCTGCTGATGTTACCTTTCGGGATGATCTTCCTTTCTTCCCTGCTCCAGATCCTACACCTCTACCACCAACCGTCCTACGTCCTGTCATTCCCGTTACCACTCCTCCACTACCAAGAATTCCTGTCATTCTCGTTACCACTCCTCCACCACCAAGAATTTCAGTCCAGGCTCCCCCCTATTTCCAAGCCACCTTTTATACGTGTCTACACTCGTCGCCATCCTGCCTCAGGTGACCCACTGCAGTCGGCTTCGACCTCTGATGCTCCGCGCCCTGCTGATCCGGTAATAGAATCTACAGCTCATCCCATGGCGAATTATGTATCCTTACATTGCATATCTCCACAACTTCAAACCTTTGCCACTTCATTATCCTCGATTTCTGTACCTAACTCTGTGCAGGAGGCTCTCCAACATCCTGGCTGGCGGGCGGCCATGGAAGAAGAAATGACAGCTCTCTGGGCTAATCAGACCTGGAACTTGGTACCTCTATCTACCGGTCAGACAGCCGTTGGGTCTAAATGGGTCTTTATCATCAAACATGCTCTTGATGGGACGATTGACCATCTGAAGGCCCGTCTGGTGGCTCGTGGCTTCACCCAACAACAATGTCTCGATTATAAGAAAACATTCTCTCTAGTGGCCAAGCTTAACACCGTTCGTGTTCTCCTCTCCGTAGTTGTGCATCGTCAATGGACCTTACACCGACTGGACATAAAAATTGCGTTTCTCAACGGCGACCTCCAGGAAAGTGTTTACATGCAGCAACCTCTCGGGTTTGAGACCACGGGGGAGTCCCGAGTTTGTCATCTTAAGAAGTCCATCTATGGTCTCAAACAATCCCCTCAGGCATGGTTTGACAAGTTTAGTAAGGTCGTCCGGCAAGTCGGCTTTACTCGAAGTTCAGCTGACTTCTCTCTGTTCACGCGTCATCAGGCAACAGGAAATGTTCTTCTGTTGGTTTATGTTGATGACATTTTAATCACTGGAGACGATTCAAAGGGCATCCAAGCGGTCAAACAGCACCTCAGCTCCGTCTTTCAAACAAAAGATCTGGGGCATCTTCGATACTTCCTCGGTCTTGAGATCGCGAGACGACCGGATGGACTTGTCATCTCCCAAAGGAAGTACTTTCTGGATCTCCTTCAAGATGCTGGCTACTTTGGATGCAAGCCTACTACTACTCCAATGGATGCAAATCATAAGCTGTGTGCACATTCTTGTGATACAGATCTTCCTCTTCAAAATCCGAAATACTATCGACGACTGGTTGAGAAATTGATCTACCTAACGGTCATAAGACCGGATATATCTTTCGCTGTTGGGGTGGTCAGCAGGTTTATGCATGTCCCGCGAACATCTCACCTTCAAGCTGTTGAGCGCATCTTTAGATACCTTAAAACAGCTTCAGGTCAAGGATTGGTATACAAAACCTCATCCTCTACTCCAACATTGGTTGTGTATTCTGACGCAGACTATCCCGATTCCTTGGATGATCGTCAGTCAACCAATGGCTTTTGTACCTATTTTGGAGGTCATCTTGTTACCTGGCGAAGTAAGAAACAAGCAGTGATTGCTCGATCCTCAGCTGAAGCAAAATACCGATAGATGGCATCTGTTGTCTCTGAGCTTACCTGGCTTGAAAGTCTCCTTGCCGATCTAGGGGTAAAACTTCCTTCACCTGCCATCATGTTATGCGGCAGCCAAGCGGCTATACACATTGCAAAGAATCCAGTCTTTCATGAAAGAACGAAACATATTGAAGTGGACTGTCACTTTATCCGGGAGAAAGTCCAAATGAAGAAGATAGAATTGAAGCATGTTCCGGGTACTAAACAAGTTGTTGATATCCTCACAAAGGCTCTACCAAGTACCCTATTTTACCAATTTCTGTCCAAGTTGGGTACATACGATTTGTACGCTCCAGCTTGTGGGGGAGTGTTGGAAAAGCCCATGTAAAGAGGCTCATTTATTTGTATTTCTTCTTTTCTCCTTTTTAGTCTCACATCATGTATAGGACTCTCTTCTCTCTTTCTCTCTCCTATAAATATGTATTCATACCTTGTATTTGATTATTGAGAAAGTATATACAAGTTTGAGGATTTCTCTACATCATTGATAGCAACTGTGTAACTAAACATTTTTCATGATTTACTTGCCTATCATTTATCTTACTTCTGCGCCTTTGCTCTGTGGCGGAGTGCTTTGATCGCGGTCTGTTTGCCTTCTGATCAGAACTCCTCCCATCCAGCTTTACAAGCTCTACAGTAAAATTCCTTTGTTAAGCACATCGATCATAATTATAGAAAAAATATAGCAAATAGGAAGGAAAAACCTAAGGAGGTGAAGTTATGGGGGGCATAGGCCAAAATGCAGAACCTGGACATTTTGGTCCGAGGAATTGAAAAGAAAATGAAATTTACTTTGAATTAGGAGTTAAAATGAGAAGAGAAAAGAGAAAATATTTGAAGAGAAAGTAGCGTCATTTTATCTTCCAAATAAGTGAAGCCTATTGAGAAACCAAGTATGAACAAATATGAAATATCAAATTCACCCAATAACTTAACTAATAAATCATGAACTTCAAGATAGATAGATAGAAAGATATTCATCAAAATAGAAAGCGAGGATTTCAAATTTCCCTCTAAAACAGACCAAATAATGCTACAAATTAAGTCGTGTCTCATATGTATCTCAATCATGTCTTCCGTATTAACTATGCTAAAAGGACCGAGAAAATGGATTAAGCAATAATCATGCTTTTAGTCCATAGTAGTTCAATTAATTTATCATACTTAAATCCAAATATCTCCAGTAAGCTTAATTATTGTAATTATTTCCCTAAATACGATCATTGTCGATGTCAAATCTTGACTGTATTTTTACGCTTTGGTAGAATAAGTTGCAAATTGGTCCACAACCTATATGGCCTAGGGTGAATGGTACATGGGGCCATGTGAAAGTCCTGGGTCAAATGATGTGATTTAAGCTTGGTGGGGATTGTGACTTTCATATGAACAATTGAAATTGTTACTTAAGTTTAGGAGAACTTCATACCTCGCAAAAGGTATAAGGATGTACGCATATACACACACGCGCGCGAGTGGCAGACTGGCAGTGCACGGGGGGCCTCTGTGCGGCGAACATTCGGCGAGCGGCATTGTTCGGCGGGAGGCATCGTTCGGCGGGCGACATTGTTCAACGGGCAGCATTGTGCAGCGGGCAGTCGTCCAGCAGGCAGCATCGCTCGGCAGGCGGCATCATTCGGCGTTCGGCGCCCACATCCAAGCGGGTGGCGCACGCATCCAAGCCCGCTTCCCCCGCATCCAAACTTATATTATATTTACTTTTATTAGTTATAAGAGTTATATGTACTTAGGCATTAGTGAGATTATGACACAAGATAGGGCACAATGGCGACAAAGGATCCATATAGCCGACCCCACTATAGTGGGATAAAGGCTTGAGTGTTATTGTATATTAGTTATAAGAGTTTTAATATAAACTTATATTTATATTAATTTATATTTAGATAATATAAATATAAGTTAATATAAATATAAGTTATAATATATTTACTTATATTAGTTATAAAAAGTTATAAATTGCTTCATATAGATAATACTCTAGGTACTTACAACAACTTGTCGGCTGATGTAGTGATTGAGTCTTTATTCAATATATGATTGGTTGTGGGTTCGATCTCATGGTAGCACAATTTTGCAAGAAAATTGTCTTTATTATAAATAGTATTAAATTTGCAATGTACATAGGGGCAAAATCATAATTTCACATTGTAGGGCAGTTGTGGCCTGAAAATATATGTCTAAGACACTCTATCATAGTAGGTATAGGAGCTCGAGTAAAATTAGCATGGGGATCCACCATTACACCAAATAGGTAACCAAGAGGCTAGATTTGATTTCAGCGAGAATGAACGGCTTAGATTTAGGCGGTGGTGCATACCATTACACACAAAAAGTGTTAATGGAATATCTTTATATATATGTTATGATATATATAGTTTGAAAATAGAAGATACGAAATACAGGAAATATGTAATACGACATTAACATCTAACATTCCCCCTCAAGTTGGGTTATGGATATTAACCAGACCCAACTTGTTAACGAGATTCTCTTTAACCATGTAACAATCAACCTCGATGTGTTTCGTGTGTTCATGAAAAGAAGGATTACAAGTGATACGTATTGCAACTTGATTATCGCATCATAGTTGAGTGGGATCTTGAATAGAATATTCTATTTTTCACCAAGGGTTTGTCTAGTCCGCATAATCTTAGCAACAGTATGAGACAACTCGATATTCTGCTCTTGCACTAAATCTAGCAATAGACAAGATTTCCACTCATAAAGAGAGTAAGCTTCATAATTGATCGAGTGGGATCTTGTAGTCGACTTCCGAGTAACTAAACAACATGCCCAATCAGAATCACAGTAAGCTTCTATGTGGAGTGTCCTCGATTCATATATGAGATCCTAAGGCCAGGATTGTCTTTATGTATCTAATAATCCAAAGAACAGATTCTCATTGGGAGTTGGTTGGGGCTACCATAAATTGATTGACCTTACTTACTGCACATGTGATATCTGGGGGAGTCATTGTAAGATAGCTCAATTTTTCGACTATTTTGCGGTATTTCTCGGGTAAAATAAAATAACTTTTTCAACATGGAGGTTCTTTTCTCCAGGTTCGAGTGGGGAGTCCATAGGATCACACATAGACATCCCTAAATCAGTTAGCAAATCAAGGGTATATTTTCTCTGACTTATGAAGATAAAGGTATCACAATTTGTTACTTATATGTCAAGGAAGTAACGTAACTCAACCGAACATGATCCACATATCTTGTCGATCGATGATGAAGCCGCTTGTGGCAGGATCCAAACCTGATCTTGTCGGCCTAGCCTTCGACGAAGCCGCGTGTGCTTTCCGACAGGATTTGAATCCGTGCGGCAAGAAGTCGTCTGACCTTCAAAGATAGAGGCCTGATCTAAATCTTGAGCCCTCTTCTGACTGGTGACAGCACGTATCGACAAAAGTAGACTTACCTTTCATCGATCCACGATCTCCTTTGACTGGTACTATGGTCGACGGGCTCTTTAAGTGCTTATTTTGCTGACCACTCATGCAGTGATTACAAGTCTACCACAGGAATGCTTCTACAAGTGTGTTACCTCCTTACATCTACTCTGGTGAATCTTCAGTAGATCATTTATGATCTAAGTGTCTTCTTACCTTAACGATAGGGCAGAATTTGCTCATTCTCCCTTCTTGATCATGACGAAGAATGTCAATGAATTCTCTTCCATGATTAATACCCCTATGACCATATCGTATGGAGACTACAACAATACATTCCCTCCCAATGCTAGACTTGCCACCACTATTCTTACCTCAAACTTTTAACTATGCAAAAGGGGGTTCATTATGTCTCTAGTTGGCATACGACATATGCACCATCTTACCGGGCTCCCAACTGATGTTGCAAGGAGTCAAGCTTATGAGGATTGGTATAGTGACGATTGTCGGATCTTTGCTCTTTTGCTGAGTTCTATGAATCCCTCTATTTAGCAAATGTGTAAGAATTGCAACAGTAAGAAAGAGTTATGGGATACTTTACATATGATGTTCTCTCAGGCGAACAATCTCACCCACCTTGGTGGACTCTACCCAAAAATGGATGAACAAAAACAGGGTGCTCGCTCAATCACCGAATAGTTTGTCAAATGGAAGGTTCTTGCAGATGAGATATTGGGTATGCGGGAGATCCCTGCCACCAGAGAAGAGCATTAGGCTCGATGGGAGCACCTTGTACAACTTTGGCTACTGAATTCCAACTTCTCTATGGCAAAGACTAAAATGCTAGTCAGCCCCTGTACTATGCAGATTGCTAGTGCATACCATCATCTGCCAAGGCGGGAATCTCTAATCCTACTCCGTATGCATTACATGTTGTCTATGGTGATCAGTTGGCACTTCTCTTGTGATGAGAGAGGAATTGGCGGAAGAAATCGTATTGTGCGTGGTCATGACAATGACACGGGACACTGCACTCATTGCAGGCGCCGGGACCATAACAAAGACACTTGTTGGGCTATCCATGGAAAGCCAAAAAGGGCAACCATGCCTGCTCCTCCATCTTCATGCTCTACCCACATTGATGACTTGAGATATTTGAAGAGGGGCATCGTCGTCTTCAGGCTTTTGGAACTGCTTTTCAAACTGAGCCTCTGACCCACATTGTTGATATAGCTCTAATGCCAGGTTACTTAGGTTTAGGAGAACTTCATACCTCACAAAAGGTGCAAGGAGATACAAAATACAAGAAATATGTAATACGTAATACAACATTAACATCTAACAGAAATCAAATAGGAGATCGCCAAGTGTCCACAATAGAAATCAAATCCTTCAGTTGACGCCTAACTATCATGATCAAAGAAAAGTCTTAGTCGTCAAACATGAGACAACATAAGGGGGGTCGGAATCCTAGAAAAATTTGATCGTCAACCACACATTATATTGGTCTTTATTTTGTATTTTTAAATGTTTGTAAGCTCTTTTGAATGGGTTAAGAGTGTTCATATATTATCTCATTTGATGCCCTATCACGGTGGCATGGATAGAATAAAGTAAGGCACCGAATTTCCCAAGAAACTTTGACCCCCCTCCTCTCTCTAGGCTGAAGGTCTCCATCAATTTTGGGGGCCACCGACCTCCTATCTCCCATCTTATTAGTCAGGCAAAGTCCGTGCTATTAACCTCCTCTCTCTCTCTCTCTCATTTTCCTCTTCCCAATCAATAGCCAAAGGCCACATTATCGCGGTCGTTGCCACCGCCTCGAGGTTCCAAAGGCCACATTATCGCGGTCGTTGCCACCGCCTCGAGGTTTTATTGCCAATTCCACACTGACAAGCAAATAAGAAGGTCAAACAAAAAGAAAGAAATTTGAAAGAATAAGGAGAAAGTATAAGAATAAAAAAAGATCAAAAACTTGACATTCCTAGGCAAAAACCCACGATATCTACACAAATCTAAGTGCATAGGAACCCTTAAAAGAAAAGAAAAAAAGTTTTACTTCTAAAAATGCATCTATAAAGCTTCTTGAAACAATCCATTGCAATTTGCCTTAATAATAAGAGTTTAAATTAAAATCAAGATTTGCATGGGTGACGATACTTGTATTGGATTGTCATGCAAATGAGTTTACATGGTTCATTATCGGGAATTTCGGATTGTCATGCAAATGATCGGAGCTCGTGATTGCGACCGGCTTGATTTTTCCTATTTTTTATGTATTCTCTTTTATTTCTCGGAGCTCTAATATGAGAGTTAGGTTAGGTTGTCCAATCAGGCAATCTGAGTCACGGGTATGCTCTTATCAAATTTTTTAGGTATTCAGAGTTAGCATTTTCTAAGAAGGAAGCCGCTAGGTCTATCAGGTGTTGAAGCCCGGTCTCCACAATGCCGAATTTAAGGGGTGAACTCCTGCCGTCACTGCTTCCACAGTTCCTCCAGCCTCTGGCAACCTCATTAGAACCTTGTCCATCCTTCAGCGTCCATTTTTGAGCCTGTCATTTTTCTCATCCTAGTCGTCACTCCCTCTACAGACTCTCATGTCGTCGTCTTTTTAGCCCCCTGCCACCTTTGTCCTCCTTCTACGACCCTCCACTGACCTCCTTGGCCAACATCCCCTCTCCTTGGCCAATTCCACTACTTCGACCCTCCACCGACCTTTTCCTTGCATAGCGGCCCCTCTCCCTGGCATGTTCCCCTTCTTTGTTCCTCCACCAATTTTCACCTTGCCCAGTAGCCCCTCCCCATGTCCTATCCCCCTTCAATCATCCATTCACCTACAATCATCCCATCCAATAATCTCTCATAGTCACAACCACATAACAGACACCCACCCTCCTTCGACAACCTCGTCCAGACAACCTCGTCCAGCAATCATTATTCCTCTGAAGTACCTGCACCACATTTGCAACAATCGGATTTAAGTACCTACGCTGACGACCCTTAACATGGTAAGTTTCGTATTTATTTTCAAATTCATCATGTATGTGCAGATATAATCTTTATTAATAGTAATGTTTGGCTAATTGGCTCTCATTAGTTCTGATTTAGCTATTTATTTAGATGTGTGCCATTTATTCCCACTGCATTCTAATTCCAGTACAATCTCAATTTATTTTGCAATTGTCTCACAATTACTTAATATTGGATGTTTAAAATTAATTGAGGTTAAATGCGCGAGTATTTTAAAATTAATATTGTTTAATTAGTTGTACGTCGAAAGTAATTGCTTGATTTAGTCATTGCATTTGCAACGCATTCGGGTTAACCATCATTAGTTCATCAAATTGAATGTGTGCATTCATTCGAATCTTTAGTTCAGTTGGTTTGTAATTCTATTTGCACTTGTTGCATGATTGTTTACATTCATTTAAGGTTATGGCATCACATGTCCTCTACCTGTAGATTCGTCATACATCAGAGCCCAAGGTTCGAGCTTATTTTGATACGCAGTAGCAAAGTCTATGGAGTCATTGATGGCCAGTTATCATCAGCATCCCTCTCTTTTATTTGAGGATCTCGAGTCCATTTATACCTGATCATATAAAGCCCCTTGGAGATCGTCATACTGTTGTGATGATTATCCTCGTCTCTGACCCATTGCTCATAGAAATCGTATTGATCCTTTGACGCGACTCAATTATAGACAGAGTGGTTATTACGATGATCATTGTTTGAGAAGATTCTTGAGTACGGTTTCATAGAGTTGCCCCGCCATCTAATGGTTTGTTGAGTCCCGAGCTCTTTAGCTATTGGCGGATATTATCTAGATCGTTTTGAGTTATTCGGTGAGTGTTGCGTCAGATTTGCAAAGCTTGGCTGCTAGGTCAAACGAGAGAGTACTGGGATAGCAATGAGATGACCCATGTGCGAAATCATCTTCGTCCCATCAACAGTTGGGTGGAGATGAAGCAAATATTGTATCACAGATATTTGTCGTTTACCCATCACTCTCCTGATCTCTCTCCATCTCTTGGCTTTTTCTCTCACGCGCAGCAGAGCCCGACGACTCCTCTCCCGATCTTCCTCCCTTGCCACTGCTGTCGAGCCCGTCCCTCTATCCCATCGCTCCTAGAAGGAGGAAGAAGGAGCAGAGCTCTACTCTCCCGACCTCTCTCACGTCGTCGCTGGAAGGAGCCGAGCCCGGCCTCCCACTCCTCTCCCGATCTCTCTCTCTCACGCCGCCGCCAGTAAGGGGGAAACCCTCCCTGTCTCAGCCACCGCCTCCCTATGTCTCGACCGCCGACTGTAAGGGGAAAACCCGAGCCTCTCTCTCCTTTGCCGACCTCCCTCTCCTCTTGGCCGACCAAGGGGGATTAGGGTTAGGTTTCCCCTTTGGGGAGGAAGCCGTCCGGAGGTGTTGAGTTGAGCAACTAGAGTTTGACTAGGGATCGCGGCAAAGTGTTCGATTTGGAGCCCAGACCGGTGCGTGGAAACCAAATCCGTGACGACCGAGCTATGGCTCTGAAACGCGCGTCAAGGGTAACGATTTTTCTTCTTGGGCAGGTGAAGCCCTTAATTTTAGCGTGTTTGCATGGAAGCTCCTCCCCACCGACGAGTGGGAGAAGGGTGCTCTCTGACGGGTCGATGTGTACATCCCCGTTATTTAATTGCATTTAGTACCTGGAAGGGCGAGTACGGTTTTAGACATGCTGTGTGAAGCTCATCCGGACGTGTGGTCTGGATTGGTGATGTTTTGTGGGTTCCCGGAGAAGACTCCGTGGAAGTTGAATGTTTCAGAATGGGGGTCTTCCCGGGACGGCAGTTAGTACTGGGGGTGTGCTCCAGGAAACACCCTAATGTTTGCATAGGATCGATGTATCGTTAGCATTAGCTCCCGGGGAGCTTTTGTTGTGTTGTGTGCCTAACCGGTTTCTCAGAGACCGTGTGTTAGCGTGTTGAGTTGCGCGCCTTGGGTGCCCAACTTTGGTGGCCACGAGTGCCAACCTTGAAACATAATGTGCGTTATGTCGTGTACGGGAAAGGGGATGTTGACCCGCATTGTTGTCGTTAATTGGCACGACGATTTGAGCAACGGTAAAGAGCTGAACTGTACTCGCTCGATGTCGTTTGGCTAAAATGGACCTAAAGTATGTGGCAATTGTCATTGGCATAGGGGTGAGTCCAGGCTATAGATCTGGCTAGTAATGCTCAAGCGGAACCATCCAGTCTGGGACTGAGAATGGTGTTTTATGCACTATCGTATGTCTGTGATGGCAAAAGGTGGGACCCGGGGAAACCCGGTACACCATTAAGGCGCCCTGAGTGCACGGGACGTTTGGCTGGTTGCGTCAACGTCTGTGATGTATGGTGCTTAAGCACATTTATATTAAATATATAAACATGTTAATTGCTTGCAGGGATTAAGCACCACCACCCCGAGAAAGGGGTGGGGTCGTTATAATTTGGTCAGCTCCAGCTGACCGTTGCCTTGTTTTTCACCGCTTGGTAGAATGTTTTGCGTACAGGTGCTGCGGAGCCAAGCGGGAAGTAGCGGGCTGGAGCCCAAAACTGTGTCGGCCCTCGAAGGCCCAAATTTTTGTTATTGTTTTCATGTTTTGCCGGTCTGCGTGCTGATGTTTGGAATCCACTTTTAATTTGGTAAAATTGTGTTGATGTAAGGCCTTAAGGCCAAAACATTTTGTTGTATGTCTTTTCATTCATGGTGTAGTGGACATTCTTTTTTGGGTGATCGGTTTTTCAACTTTTAAATGCTTCCGTTGTGATGCAACTCTGTGTTATGGTGCGTTTTCAAAATAAAATAAAAAACTTTATGGTTTCATTTCGTAACCCTTTAGTCTGTTCGTGTAATATGGCGTGGGGCCCCGGCCGGACCTTATGTTATATTATTCGTGACGGAGTGGGGGTGTTACAGGTTAAACCGTCATTCGTTAAGGATCATCTAACAAACATCATTTGTTTGAACATAAAAGTGGATGAAGATCCTTAAGTGAGCATTAACGAATGACAATTTAACCTCCATGTTCATGACCGCCACCACCCTGCCAAACTGAGCCGCTTGTTGCAGCTTTTAATATAAGTTGTTTGAAATGATGATATCTTTAAATAATCTCAGTCCTACTTCGTTTTGGCATCGCCAATCTAGGCGACACCGCCATCTGGTAAAACAGCGATGACAACAACAGAAGATTAACAGTAAACATCAACAGATATTAATAAAAAAGCATTGTTATCTCCATGATCAAGCGTTTTGAGAAGAACCTTCTCCCTTGACGAACTCCTCGTCGTCATCGTCGTCGTCTTCAAAAGCATTATTGGACCTAGAAAAGGAGTCCATCTGCCGACTAACCACTGCTGGTTCGAAATTTACAGGATTCCCGTGAACCCTAGGCGGAGATTCGGAGACGAGAAAGGGGGCGGAAAACGGAGACCTGGGCTCGATTGGGTAGTGAAGGAGACTGCGGAGTGAATCTGGGGAAAGCAATATTTGAATGAAGGGGGCCGAAGCCTATCAGAATTCAGAATCTTTAAATGGAGTGCATTAATCTGTGGTAGATGGGACACTTCATTAATTTCATTTTTTTTGATGACTGTTATTAGCACTGCACTTTTGGATATTCGCATTTTATTTACTCTTAATTTTTCGCGCCTTTTGAAAATACTCCTTGTACATGCATTTTTAGGAAAAGTGTTCAACATGAAAGTTGTAGATCTCGACGAGATCTACAACTTTCGTGTTGAACACTTTTCCTAAAAATGCATGTATAAAACGTATTTCTAAAAATACGCTCAGATTTCGCGCCTTTTGAAAATACTCTTTGTACATGCATTTTTAGGAAAAGTGTTCAACACGAAAGTTGTAGATCTCGTCTAGATCTACAACTTTTGTGTTGAACACTTTTCCTAAAAAAGCATGTACAAGGAGTATTTTCAAAAGGCGCAAAAAATTAAGAGTAAATAAAGTGCGAATATCCAAAAATGCAGTGCTAATAACAATCATCTTTTTTTTCATTTTTTTTTTAATTAAAAAAATTTATACATTTTTAAATGATGTGGAAATCAATCATTTTAAAATAGACCTCAGTCTAAGATCCCAAATGAAGAGAATCTTGATTCGCGTGAAGCAAGCTTATATCTAAGCTACATGAGATATTTAGCTTTCCTTTTGGAATCTTAGTCACCTTAAAAACTATTAATTTTATAATTTTCAATATATATACGAGTGACATTGTAGGAGGGCCCCGCACAATAGTACTCGGACCGCAACGGGCTTCGCCCGCCCCTGCGATTCTTAATATTTATATATTATTTAAGATTTAAAATAATAATATAAATATTATTTTATATTTATATATTGCCCGTCCTCGACATTCTTGAAGCAGAGCGGACATATCAATGTCCTGGCTTTTATTTTCAATATTGCCTCTAATAGTACTGAATTGATTGTCGCTCTTGGAGAAGAGCAGATTGATCGATGTTCTTATTTTTATTTTATATTGTCTCTAAATAGTACTGAACTATCCGCCGCTCTTGCACCACAGTAGACAGATCGATGATTTGATTTTATTCAGTATTGCCTGCAATTTAGAGTCGACCTGGAGATAGGGCATTCCTTTAGGGTCAACCATAAACTATGTCAAACTGGCCTCCACTCTTGAAGGAGAGTGAGCAGTTCGATATGTTGGCTTTTGCTTGGTTCTGCCTATATTTAGAAGAAGATTGAACGACGAAACATTCCTCTGAAGCTTAATCTTAAATAAAGTCAAACTTGTTGCCACTCTTGTTAGTAGAGCTGAGTAAACAGTTCGATGTTTTGATTTGTCTATAATTAATAGTTGACCCGGAGACGGAACATCCTTCGAGGTTCATCTTAAATAACCTGATCTGCCTACCGCTCTTTTCAGTAGAACAGCGCAAACGAGTTTGGGGATTCGCCTCATTATTTGGTTTCGTCAATAATTCATAGTTGACCTAGTGGTGAGACATTCCATTAAGATCAAACCCAAATAGTGCGGAACTCGTTCGACTCTCTTGATAAGTAGAGTGTCTGGTTGAGTTTGACGCATTAGCCACTTACCAAATTGTTTAAGAGACGGTGATTGACAAGTGGTCATATTCAGGCACGAGATTTGTTGGTCGTGTACGTACAAAAGCTCTAGGGAAGTTAATAAGTATAGATATTATTGTGATTAAAATTGTATGTAATGTAAAACCCCTTTCTGGAACACAGAACACGACAGAGGGGAGCTTTATGCCCAAAACAGCTGTCTAGCGGTAGAGTTAGCACACGGGCTAACATGTACCACATGAAGCCTATTATGTCGGTTACTACACATATCGCTTTGTCGAACCATTAATAAAAGAGAACAAAGAAGTCCAATATCCACAAAAGCATAAGTCCATGTTATATATATGTAAATGAAACAGGATCTAACAAAGTTCCTAAACATAATTAGAGTACAAAATGCATGTAGGCTACATCAAGGTGCTCAAAAATCTCACATATGTCACAGAAGGTAGCGATGGTGATGCAATATCAGGTCATATCTACCTGGCTTGGTTGTCCTCATGTGCTGGGTGATACGGTTGGTGTTGTCCTGGTGGGAGTGCTCCTAAAAATAATGGTGTAACAATTGTTAGTCATAAAGACTAAGTGATTTCACATCCTCTCCCCGACGACTCTTAGACATGAGAGCAAAGGAGGGAAAGTGAAAAGCTACAAGATAAGTAGTAAGTATAAATAGAAATAGGTGGCAATTATATCATCTAGCAGATACGTACATATATATATATATATATATATATATATATATATATATATATATATATATATATATATATATATATATATCATCAATATCAAAAAAGATTAAGTGATATATAGAAGTACCATAAGAGCACAATAATACTAACAGTGTAATTTGCAGCAAGATATAATAACTCAATTAAACTTAACTTATAAAGATGCGCATACAAATTTATAAGTTAAGGATCATGTACATTAATAATAAATCATCATATAAAAGTTCATATTAATTTACATGATGATGATCGTATACGGTGTGATGCAATGCAATGCAATGAATAAATGATGACTCGCTCATTATTACTCACGCACTCCATCTTGCTATGTCGACATAGGTCTTTTAGTTACCAATTTTGTAGGGTAGCAAACAACTAAGGCACCTCCAGTCGTGGTCAGACTGAGACATCGGATCGATCCTTTCCACTATTATGCGGGTATGCACGCTACCAGACCAAGGTCTATGTATGTCTCGACGTTAAGAACCAAACAACAGAGAACCTGTATAATCGGTCATCTGAGTCTTAAATGGCACGGAAGGGATCTTTGGGAAGTAAACCCCAAAGAGCCCAACCCAACCTACAGAGTCTACCCGCCATGCCAGCTTTTGTCGGTGTGATGATCGATAAGCCTGTATACCTGCCATAAGTAATCATCTCACCCAGGATCATTATGCAACTGTGTGTCCCAACACACTCACATGATTCCCACGATAAATCTGTGTTATCAAGAACCCAAGGACTACCACTCGAGTCATTAATATTGTTCAGCAATATAATTAGCATTTACAATCTGGTGCTAAGTAGCACCCATGGGCTACCATTCGAGTCCCTAACATAACACCTTAGGATACAATCATATCCTATAATCCACACCAAGCCGTCACTGCTTACTATACTGAGATGTCATAACTCTAGTGCAGTGGAACGTGTAAATCAAGGGAATATCTCTTTGCGATCCTATAAGACTACTTGTGTGTCTAGTAACACGATAAGAGAACTAGTATAATGTGCCCCAATAATCCGATCACTCATCTCCAATATTAACTAAAGTATAATTAATGCTTGTACATAGTTAAAATCAGGATCTATAAGCATTTCATTCTGTATTAATAATAGTCATCACATTCTCATTCTCCTAGTGCGTAAATGATCAAGTAATTAAATAAGTCATCATTTTCAGTCTAAACTCGATGAGATTTTAATCAAAAAAATAATTACTATAATAAGCAAGTTTCCAAAATTCCAGACTCATCGGGTATGACAACAATTATTTACGGCACGATAAATTTATATGATAAAATTGACAAAATCACAACAAATACATAACCAAAAATTATGAAACTTAAGAAGGGTGTCCACATTGTCATCAAGTATATATTTGACAAATTTCATAAGCATCCGATAAGTATTTTTAAAAGAAATTCATAAAACATTGAAATATGTATGTGTGCATTGTTGTTTACTAAAATAGTATTTCTGAATTCTGAGAGTTATATATCACAAAAAATAATGTGTCGACTCATTTCAAAAAGGTATTTCTAAGGGATACAACTTTCATGTTGAGCCCAAGGTTCATATCTAAGTGTATTATACCTAAAATTGGGTTTGAACACGGTTGTGTAAAACTGAACAAAATCTGTTTGGTGCTTAAGTTATATTTGTCGGCACCACAACAGACTTCGATTTAAGATCTAGGGAGCTATAGAGCTTCCCATAAAACGTGCAACCACGTTTCGGAAAGATCTTTCCGAGTGCTACAACTTTAATGTTGAGCTCGATGCCTGGATCTGGCTAGAACTTATCTAAAAAGTGGTTTGAACCCATCTGCGTACATAAAGACAAATCTAATCTAGTCTGCAGATAATAAATCTGCACAGATCTAGAAGTAAATTTAAGGGAGGACGTTCGACTTCTTCCTCCAGCCGATGAAAGAGGATAAGCGCGCCTAGTCTTCTCTCCTCCAATGCTCCTTCAATAGACCATCATTCTTTACGAGATCAAGCCCTACAACTTCATATTTAAGAGAGTAGTTGATTGAAATCATTTTCACGATGAACGATACCCTAGAACGGAAGTTCTAGCATGACCATTTCTTATAAAACTTCATGAATCTCGCTAAAATCAAGTTCTCTTGAGCCCAATATTTCCCCTATTTTGATATAAAGATCAAACACAGGGAAAAGGGAGGAAGCACACCTCATTCAAAGTCATGGATCGTGTTTGTCTTCTTGGCGGCATGATGGCGGTGGTCGGCTACATTCCAACTCATTCTCCTAAGATTTCTTTCCTCCAGAAAAGTGTTAGCTCTGTTGCTTGAGGGTTGAGAAAGAGAGCCAGAGATTAAGTTGTAACACTCCAAGTTTCCTAACATTGCAAAGCTATGGTGTTTTGTTTTCCAGGATATCGTTGGGCGATAAGTCAATATCACCAGCGATAGATTTCCAACCAGCAAGCGTCGAGTGAACCCTAAACACGACGCTAGCGTAGAGTGTTCACAAAGCTATCGTCGAGTGAACGCAATTGTCCAACGATAGTGTGATATCGTCGGCGATAGTGGGCCACGTGTCAAGCAATCCAGGTGGCAATTGGTCGTGACGCGGTCGATAAGCGGTGCTGGCTCGGATAGCGACCACCATCTGAGATATCGCTAGCGATAGGAAGATATTATGGTGATAGCTCCTGGACAGAAATCTCAATTTAAATTGTGCCCGTCCATTTCTGTTTAATTTTGGATCTAAGGGTTGGGATTCATCTCGTGTGTGTTAAGCCACTTGAATAGGGAGAGCTATCCTCATTTCATTTTCCATTTTATCTCTCCAAAGCTAAGTGAAAGAAGAAGAGGGGAAGAGGGCTAAGGGAGAAGATGGCTGAGTTCAGCCATTGGAGGAACTTTTGAGCTTGGAATGGTGAGCCGAGTTCAGATCCGCGGAGAGGAACACGCGGCGATCCTTCCCTTCCGACTCAAATTCTGATTTATGGCAACAAAGCAATCGTTAAGGGCAATGATCCTTCTTCCTGGTGATAGGACATGTTAGTCTTATGCTTATTATTGTATAATTGCATGAAAGTGCCTCCAGTAATTAGTGGAATGTGAGACTTTCAGCGTGTTGATGTGGTTTGTCCCCATTAGGAATTGCATAAAGAGTCTTGATCGATGTACAAACGTAGACATGCTGTGTGAAACCCATCTGCGATACGTTGGTCTGAATTTTTGATATTTAATTTTGCGTGTCGGAGAAGACTCCATGAAAAATCATGTGGTATTTCGGGTTCTAGGTGTTGTAGGATGTTGCAGGAAGTATTGGAGATCAACTATAGGAAACCCCCGAGGTTGTAGCACAGAATTGATGTTCTGTTGATATCGCCTGACGATAGTGCATATTGCCGATGATAGCTCCCTTGCTGGAAATAGTGAGCATTGTTTATGGTCATGAAGCCTAAGTCATGGGACTAGATGCATAGCGTCTTAAGCTGAAAGCCCTGATGTGCCTAGCTTTGGTGCCCTTGTGTGCTCACTTTGTGTACGATAACGTTGGTTATCATATTAACAGGACAAGGTGAAGCCCATACCCACACTGTGATAGCACGATCCCGGTGATTTGAGCACGAACAAAGCTGATCTGAACCCGTCTCATGCTAGTCGGTGAAGAGGTAGCTCCTCCGTGAGGTCGTCCCCCGCATTGCCTCCACCCGGGCAGCCTCTGTGAGGGCGGCCCCCGCACGACCTCCGAAAGGATGGCCCCCGCGCGGTCTTCGCTGTGGTGGCCTCCGTGAGGCCGACCCTCATACGGTATTTGCGAGGCCAACATCCACCTGGCTGGCCTCCATTAGGCCAGCTCTCGCTCGGCTGCCCATTGGAAGGATGGCCTCCGCTCCGACGCCCAGGAGTTCCTTGTTTATCCTCCGTCATCTGATCGTCCCCATGTGATCTCCTCTGTCTGATGTGTAGGTAACCACCCGCGTAGCCACTGACGTAACCACTCATTATGCGTGGGTATAAATAGCTGAAATAATATTGGTCTGCGCATAGAAGAATACTATAAAATACATGTCGCAAACTTTACTAAATCAGGCTGCAAATATTAAATATCCTGAATCAAATTCATTCTAAACGAAGGAATAAAAAATTTATCTTTTAATAAAAGTTCATATCCTGAATCAAGGACTAAACAAATGTCCCCGATGAACTTCACCTCCACCTCAACATTGTTGCCAACCGTGAGTTTGCACTCACCCTTGCTTGGCCTCCTCCTATTGATGAACCCCTGTAGCGTGTAAGCAATATGATTAGTTGCTCCATTATCAAGCCGCCAAGAACTTGATGGGGCCTCAGTTAAATTGGATTCACAAAGGACTAGAGCAAAATGGTTACCTTTAGGTGCAAATCCACGTTTTTTCATCCAATACTTAAACTTGAGGCACTCTTGCTTCACATGCCCCTTCTTCTTACAAAAAAAAGCAGCTAAGAAGCTTCTTTATACCAGTGTTCTTGCACCCTGAAGCTTGTCCATCCTGAGCCTTAAAAGAAACTTTGAACTTTTTCTTCTTCTTAAACAGAGATTTGACTACGAGCAAAGCAGTGTTCGTCTTCTCTTCCTTCAGTTTCTCCTTCTCAGAAACACAATGGGTGATCAGATCATTTAACTTTCATGCCTCATCCTGGGAACTATAGGTAGTCGTCAAAATACTAAACTCCGCAAGAAGAGTATTTAGTGCATGGTGCACTATCAAGGCTTCTGGGAGAGTAATCTCCATCTCCCGCAGCTTGGTCTGGTAATAGACCATATTCAGTATATAATCACGGACTCCGCCTCCTCCCGAATATCTCATGGAGAAGAGGTCTTGAATTAGAGTCTCAATCTCAAAATTGGAAGACACCTTATATCTCTGCCCAACGACAGTCAGAAAATCCTTGTCGACAGACGTGTCTGGAAGACCACTCAGTAGGTGCTTTGGAATGGAGCGCTTCATAGTAAACAAGCATATCTTGTTAGACTTGTTCCATGCACCATATAGATCCTTCTAAGCTTAAGTGTTGGTTTCTGTGAGAACCGCAGGCTGGTTGGTACTCATGGTCATCTCTATATCCGTCATCGTAAGAGCAAACATGATGTCAGACTCCCACTTCTTAAAATTTGATCCAGTGAGTTTTTCAATGGTCGTCATATTATTATGCACTATAAAGGTGACTATATGGAGAGAAAAGAAAAATTAATGACAAATAGGGCAATAGTGGCTATAAAACCCTAAATAGCACAATAGGTAGAGAATCAGGGTACAAGCTCTAGAGTGAAAGGGGCAAGTGGCTTACAGTTTGCCGCCAGGGGATGCGGGGGTGGGGGGTGGGGGGTGGTGGGGTTAGTACGAGTGCTCATACCCCCTAGCTGGAGAGCTACTTGGCCCTCATGTGGGGTCACATCGTCATAAGGGGCGCGCCAGTATCCATTGTGGTCATGTCGGCAACTGACATTTCGACAAGCATTTCCTGCGAGCGTGGAAAACGGACAGGGGCGAGTGGGTCTCCCAGGCCTGCATTCGCCTCGGGATCAGATCGTGGGAGTGGCGAGTGCGACCACCAGGGATGCACTCGTACATGCCCTTCGGTCGGAAGCGAGTGACAGTCTCATCAAAGGCACTCGCGGGCCCAAGCGGGTGGAAGTAGCAAGCAAGTGTGATTTGCCCAGTAGCATTTTTATCAGAATGCCTCCGTAGGCCCGCTAATAGCCCCTTTAGACAACGAAGTTTGTTTGTTGGTAGACCCATTTGGGCTGCATATAACATGTCCAAAAGGCGGGATTGCGCTATTTACAATTCGAATAAGAAAAACTATAAATAGACTCTTAAGGGCACCTTTGGAGGGAATCCTTTTTTTGACATCTTCCTCTGATTTACTTTGGTTGGTATCCAGTGCCCTCCAAAGTGTCCAGCTCAACACTGGCTTGGGAGGGGGAGTTTTTCTAGATCTTCCGGGTGAGTGGCGGGACCTCTCCGCTGCAGCTCAGGGTCTGTTCCTTAGTTCAAAGTCTTTGGCCAAGAGTTATAGCTAGGGATTAGTAAAAGCAGGCTACCCCCTTTGGGTCTGAACTCCTCTTGGTATCGGGTTCCGGTTCCAACAAGCAGTAGTGAGTTGAAACTTTGCAGACTCTCGTAGCAGTGGTGGCAAGCTTGTCCTGCAGCTGCGAGGACTTACTCTTAGGCTCTGTTTGGCATGGTGGCGGCGGTCATGAGCATGAGGGTTAAATTGTCATTGGTTAACGCCTATCTATGGAACTTCATCCACTTTTATGTTCAAATGGATGATAGTTTGTTAGGTGATCCTTAACGAATGACGGTTTAACCCATGTGTTTACGACCGTCACCACCGTGTCACACGGAGTCTTACTCAACGGCGGGTTCTTGTTGTGGGAGGTGGCAGACTGTTGCAGAGGTGGCGGTAAGCACCAGTTGAAACAGCGGCAATTGTCTCACTCTTTTAGAAACACGCACCGACAAAACTCAAGATCTTCAATAGCAAAATGAGCTCAAAAATTAAAGCGCAAATGTAACCATTCTTTATTCACTCCACTGTAAATCTAAGGCTCAGTTTGGCATGGTGGTGGCAATCGTAAACTCATGGGTTAAACCGTCATTCGTTAAGGATCACCTAACAAACATCATTCCTTTGAACATAAAAGTGGGTGAATGACAATTTAACCCCCATGTTCTTGACCGCTACCACCGTGCCAAACGGAAATAATTTTTGGGACTGCTACTCGCTCTCAGAGGAAGGAGCGCGGGTAGCGAGTTCGCCGTCCAATTGAGCTTCAAAATTTGAGTTTTTTTCTTTGTTTTTCTTTATTTATTTCGGCGAGATTACCGATGTTGGACATGCGAGATCAACGGCTTAAACTTCACCCGCTCTAAGAGAAAGAAATGCTAACCGTACGCAATTATTATTCGCCAAACGGAGCCTAAAGCACAAATGGAGCCACGTTAATTTTGCAGTTTTTGGTTCTCCGGCTAGTAAGGGTGTGCCAAAAACAACAAGATTATTCATAAAAACCGCGTTAATTTTATAGTGGAGTGAGAAAGAAATGAGAAAGTGAGAAATATAAAGTATTAATTACAAAAGAATGCAAAAATTTATTTGTAATAAATAAGCTTTTTATTACTAGGGTTTGTTTGGATCCGGGCAAACCACTCCCCAAAAACCCTATCCCGATTCCGTCGCTCCCCACCCGACCGCTTCTCTCCCCGCTTCGCCCGACGGCCGCTACTCTCCTCGCGTCGCCCGATGAAGCCCTTTCTCCCCGCACACGACGGCGCCCGACGACCCCCTTTCTCCCAGCACACGACGGCGAGACGACTCCTCCGGAAACCCTAAGGTCGGGCTTCTCCAGCACACGCCGGCGTAAATCTCCCGCTTTCTTCACCTCCAGCAAACGCCGACGAAGCCCTTTCTCCCGCTTTCTTCACCTCCAGCAAACGCCGACGAAGCCCTTTCTCCCCGCACATGACGGCACGGCTCATGCCGCCTCTCCCGAATTCCGCATCTCCAGCACACCCGATTCTTCTTTGGTTTAAAGGGTAGGCGGCGAGGAAGCTACAAGAACTTTGCAAGCAAAGATTCATCAACGAAACGAGATCTCTCCCTATTTGAACATGTTTTGATGAGTGAACAATTATCCATGACAAATCTTTCAAAACATGTCGCAAAAAAGAAAGTAAAAACTGAAAAAAGACTACTTAGAGTTGTTCGTAAAGAAATGTCGCCACACATATCAAACTATATTATCGATGTTGTGGATGTATTGGGAGATGGGCATTGTGGATACCGAGTAATAAACAATGGACTAGAAATAGGGGATAATTGGTTACAGGTACGTAAAGAACTATCACAAGAGCTACAAAAAAAGAGGAGTTATATGAGCAAATTTTTGGAAAAATAAGAAAATTAGAGTTGTTGGACTCACTAGATTGTGTGATTGTTCCCGCTCCTTTGGATAAGTGGATGACAATGTCTGATATGAGACTAATAATTGCTTCTTGCTACAATATCAAATTAGTACATTTCAGCATGTTTCAGTCTTTCACTTTCTTGTCATTGCATTCACCACCACCGGTACTTCAAAGAACAATATTCATGGGATTTATACAAGAAAATCATTTTGTACGACTGTGTATGCGTGATGACTGCCCACTACCGTCAACTATCTCGATTTGGGGGAAGTATCATGAAGAACTTGCTGAAAAATGGTACAAATTTAATTACATACTACATGTGTATTTTTTTATTAATTCATATGTTATGTGAATCCTAATTAATTTGTACTACTGCAGGTGCCAAAATAGTTGATGTACGTCATTTTTCAAACAATGTGATGGACTTAAAGGTGTTATATAACATACACATTGATATTATTCTTTTATATACATACATTTGTTCAATCATTGATTATTATTATTTTGACAGGTGCAACAGTTAGAGCAAACAATAAAGGAAGTTCAATCACTAAAAGAAGATTTCTAAAATGAATTAGAAATTTTTATAATATGTTAAAGTTTAGCGTTGATGTTAATCTGTTATTTTCTATTTTGTTAAATCAATTAAAGAAGTTTTTATTTTGGTTTGCCCATAACAATTTGGTTTGCCCATATAATTTTTTGATTTGCCCATAAAATTGATTTGTCCATATCCAAAAAAAATTTGCCCATAATAATCACCTTAAATAATAATAATATCTTTAAAATATTAACAGGAAAAAAGTTGCCTCCAAATGATCAAATATAGCATTATTACTTTTATATAAGGCCTTAACATATATTATAATTTATTAAAAAATGTAATATAATATTTATTTAAATAATTAAATCATATTCTTAATTTAAATTAATCATGAAAATTTATAAAATTGAAAAACTTTTAAACTATTATGATAGATTATTATTTGGAATCTCAATTTTATTAAAGTTGATTTAGAAAGATAATAAAAAAAATTAATTTAATTTAAAAAAATAACAATGACAAACTAATAATATATGAATAATGATTATTATTAATTTTTTTGACAAAAATTGAAAAATAATGTACAAATATTTTTCGCATTAATTAATTAACAATATGTTTATTTTTAAATGCATTTGTTGCAGACTAACTCGATGCCCCAGTCGGACCGGATTCATTTGAACCGTCTTAGCCCATGGAGCGGTCGAGCGCGCACACAGTCAATGAAAATGAACAGTAGACACAAGTCGTGATGACGTGGAAAAACCTCTTAAATGGGTAAAAAACCACGTGACCGGGTCTGTGCCGATCAAATTCCACTAGCTTTTCGGTGATTACAATATGTTTGGTGAATCGAGGAGACAGGCCGCTCCCGTTAAATCTTGAGGGGGAGAGAGAGACTATAGCTTCCTGCGGGCAACAGGCTGCACCGCGGAAGTGACTTAGACGTGAGAACGCGCGGGATGCTTCTGGCGCGTGCGCTCGGGGCGGCGCGCGTTTGCTGGCTTCGGATGTCTTCTTCCTTCGGCTTCCTCGAGGTCTTGGGCGTCCTTTTGTCTTTTTCCTTCGGCTTCCTCGTTGGTGGGGTGCTTATAGTCGCTGGTAGCTGCTGGTGGCCGCTGGTGGTTCACGGCGAGCGGAGGCCGACTCGGTGGAGGAGCCTGGAGAACTCTCACCTGAAGAAGAAGAAGACAACCCGGAGAAGAGAAAAGTGAGAAATGAGGAGTCCCTGGGGGTCCTTTTATAGCCCCTAGGGGGAGGTCATGGTGGGTCCCCCACTAACTAGGTGGGTTAGTGGGTGGTTACCCACGGATCTGATGGCTACGGAGGTCCCGTCACAATCGGACGGTGGAGGCACAGGCGGCGTGCAACCGGCTGACGGCGGTCGATGGGAGGCGGCCGGCGGCGGGAGGCGGCGGCCCGGCGGCGGGAGGCGGCGGGCGGTGGCGGGAGACGACCGGCCGGCGGCGTCCGGCGGCCGGGGGCAGGAGGCGGACGACGGTGGCCGGCGGCCGACGATGGTTGGCGTCGAGTGGCGGTGGTTTCCTCCTTTTGTGATGGAAGATGAATTAGTGGAGAGATAAAAGGGGAAGTGGGTCATCCCACTCTTTCCTATCATGATGGGGATCATGGGGAGTGGGTTGACTAGTCAACCCCATGAACCCCTCATTTGAAACGGCTATGCGCACCCCCAAATGCTTTAAAAATGGGTTAATCCCCATCAACATTAATCAATTGATAGGGGCGAAGCTCTGTGCCTAGAACTGTTCACAAATAATATAGTTCGCGAATATATAATTCGGGATTCGCTTCGTGAAAATTCGATTAAAATTCGTATTTTTCGAACTCGAATCCAGATTCGAATCCAAATTCCATATTCGAATAATTTTCGAATCCGATTCCGAATATTTTTCTCCATATTCGGAAGATTTGCGAATAGTTCGCGAATACTGAAATATATATTAAAAAAATTATTATATGTAAATAAATATTAAATATAGTTAAATTTTAATATTATATTAAATTAAATATTATAAAATTCGAATTCGAATCCATCTTCGTTTCAGAATTCAAATCTGAATTCGAACCCAAAGTCGAATCCAATATTTCATGACGAATCCGAATCCGACACCGAATATTCGATCGAATCCGTATTCGAATCCGAATCTCTGCATTCTTTGTCAAATTTGGATTCGATTGAAGAGTTATTCGGTTTGATTCGGTTCATGAACACCCCTATCCGTGCCTATCGGGGTGTGGGTACTGTAATAGTTGAGTTACTGTCACAGTCGGGTTACTGTTGCGGGTCCCCGTAGGGGTAGAGCCCCATATCTGTCATTCGTCTATATTATATATAAAGATGATCAGGACCATCAGATCAATATCTATTTGTTACTTTTTTTTTAAGAAAAAGCGACTTAGAATTCCATTCCAAGCCCGAATCCATATTAATTCATGAGTTCGCCACGAATCCAAATCTCCGTATTTTTTGATAAATTTAAACGGAGGTTTTATTACCAGGTCAAAAAGATTTTCCAATTAATGAATTATTGATATATTTGGTATAATTATATCCCTACATTTTATTAATTTACTATTAATTAACGGCAAACAATATATATCAGCGTTAAATTTCTATAACCACAGCCGTTTTAATGACTGTAATCAGATAATTAGATATGGTAATGATGGGCATAATCGCCGTCATTAACGCTAACCAAAAACAAATTAATTTGTGCAGGGAAAAAAAAGCTATAAATAATCTTATAAATTAAACAAGCCTGGCAAAAACTTTGGGCGCAGGAAGAAGCAAAAGTTCTTCAGGAAATATATAGAACAAGTGTTGGGTTCAATTTTTAGCCATGGCTAGAGCTGCTGCAGCCTTCATTCTTCTCATTTGCATTATTGCAAATGCTAGTATGACTATTATTCTCTCCCTTTTTGCCTTTAATTTTTCATTATATATTTATGCAGGCAAACAATATAATCCTTCATAGTTTATACTAGTGTTGTTTTGTGCTTAGACGACGGTTTCGGTACACCCATCACTCGTCGTCTCCGTGAATTTTTTTGTTGGGATGTGTACGCACACGTATATGTTATATATAGTTATATACACACACACACAAGTAATAATAGCGTTGTCGTGCCAAAACGACTTCGCTTGGCACGGTGGCGGTCAGGGGCGGATTTAGAGGGGGGCCCGAGGGACACTGGCACCCCCATTATTTTTCAAATTGGTTAGTGTATTTGAATTCCTCTCGTCGAGGCAATAGATTTTGACTACTTAAACGTCAAAAACGGTGGCCAGATGAGGGAAATACAGCTCCGATAAGATTGAAACGTTCAAAATTTTTTTTGAATGAAGTTGATGTCTTGTCCCCATATTAAAATTTTTAGAACACAGTGACACATTCAAAAAAAAATTGTGTGCACCCCCTTTATCAATTTGTGCACCCCCATTATTAATTTTCTGGATCCGCCACTGGTGGCGGTGGTCATGAACGTATTTGTTAAGTCGTCATTTGTTACGGATTACCTTATAAACATTGTCCGTTTGAACATAAAAGTGGATGAAATTTCTTAAGTGGGTGTTACTGAATGACTATTTAACCCCTCATGTTCATGACCATCGCCACCGTGCCAAACAAAGTCTAAATAAAGAGGAGGGCTCGTGCGCGCACATGTGTGTGTGTATATGATGATTAGTAAAAAATAGAACCTTTGATTTATATGTAATTTGTTAGGTGCATGCCATAGGCTGCCTATTTAATTCTAATTAAATATTAATTTTTACTGGCAATTAAATATAAAGACTATTTTGACCTCCTCTAAATACATCAATTACAATGAGCTAATTTTTTTTTTGCTATATGCAGATATTATAACAGCTCAGGAATGTTGTAGCGACCATCATTGGTGGGGGGGCGGAAGAGTTGGCTGCGACGGCTACTCTGAAACAGCATGCAACGAATGGTGCTCTGCAAATTGCAGAGGAGGACTCTGTAAAATTCGTGACCACAAACAAGTCTGCCACTGTTATTGTTAAATTAATCGGGGGGTATTTTAGTACATTCGTCTTGGGGTTTTGAAGGAGATAATTATTATGAATTAATAAACCTTGTTTAAGCTGTTCTAATATTATGTGCTGTGTTAAGCTGTTATAATATTATGTGCTGTGTTATGACTTATAATTAATGCTTTGTGTTAATTTGTATTTTTAAAAAATATTAATGAATTAGCATTATATATTATTATATGATAAAGAATGCCAGTTGATTTGAGAGAATTTTTTGTGTGCCTATTGCGTCATAAATATGGTGTGCACATATTTTTTTTCTTGCAAAATTATAGTTGTAACTAGACGTGTTCAAAGAATCGGGCCCGGACCGAAAAAAATTCAGTTAGACTTGAGCCCGGGGGCTAGGCCCGGTTCTCGAGGTCAAATGGGAGCCCCATGTATGCTCAAAGTGCGGCCTGCGTCGGCTCTAGTGGTAAAAGCCTGGGCCCGATTTGGGCAGGCCTAGTTGTAAAATAGTTTAAAAAAAGTACAACGTCTTTACAAATGTATTTTTACATATATATTTTTATCACAAAAATATAAGTGCGGGCATTTAAAATGACTGTAAAAATACATAGAGCTTGTAATATTCTATTAACCATTTCTTTTTAAAAAATTAACAAATAAATTCATTTTTTCAAAAAAGAAATCCTCGGTGCACCATGCTCCATATGCCATCGTCGCATAGAAAATTTTCCCTTTCTCAACTGTCTCAGTTTGTTTTGGCGGTGGTGTTTTGGAGAGTTGAGAATAAAGTCCATGTGCAACTTTAATGTTGAATGTAAGAAATGATATTTTGAAGTGTTGAAAATTGAGAAAAAAGATTTATCAAATATATTTTTTCACGTTCGCATTATTTCCCACCGCTAATGGAATAAAAAGCTGAAACAAACATAGTTATTTACTCACTAAGGGTTTGTTTGGTGCGTCCTTAATTGGGGCTCCGACGAGGGTGCAAACTCGCCACCATCTGCGATTGGAGGGAAGGGGGCGGGCTGTGACATAGCCATTTTGCTGAGGAAACAGCTGCAAAAGCATCCGTCCGTGCGCTCCGAACATTTGTTTTTCCGACTTCTGACAGCGTCTGCTCCCGCAGCGGTGGTCTGTTGGTCTCACAAATTGAGCCTAAATAACTTTTACTAGTTTTTTTAATGTATTAGTCTATTACATAAATTTCAGGTTCACTTCAGGTAATCAGGTTCACTTCTTTGTTCTGCCCCCTTGCACTTTTGTAGTTTGCTCCCATGTTGTTCCCAAGTCAATAGTTTGCTATTGTGCTCTACATTCCACAACCTACCAGATATCTGCTATAAGAGCAACTCCAACCGTTCGGCATTTCTTAGAAATGTCGAACAGTTCCGCTCCAATGCTTCGGCATTTCCGCCTCTAAATATAGAGGCGGCTGTATTTTTCCTCTCTCCTCCTCTAAATTTAGAGGAGGAAGAGCGACCTGCATTTTTTTAATGTTTTATTTTTTTTAATTTTTTTAATTAGTTAGTTCAAGAAACTTTGATTATAATTTATAATCCCTATAGTCATTAAAATAATTTTTCAATTATAACATATAATATATCAATAAAATCGTCTTTTCGAGACATACAAAACGAGACTAATATTGAATACATTCTAATTATTATTTGTCATACAAAAAGAAGGAGAAGACATTTTTACTGATTAAACTCGCGTAAAAATAAAAATACATTCAAATTAATATGCATAAAATATTCAAAATTACATTACTTCATTGTCATGTCGTTCCCACAAATGTTCAACTAGTGCATCTCGAAGTGCAAAATGCGCATCTCTATCTTTGATCTTTTTATGCCGATTTAGGAACTGACGAAATCGTTCGGCTTCACTTGTGTTCAACTCTTCAACATTTTGAGTTGATGATGGAGTAGAAATAGTGACATAGTCATTTTCATCTCACTCGTCTTCGACGATCATGTTGTGCATTATAACACAAGCAGTCATGATATCGTGTAAAATATGTTTATCCCAAAAATGGGCTGACCCCTTAATTATCGTAAATCTTGATTGAAGAACTCCAAATGCCCGCTCTACATCTTTTCGGCATGTTTCTTGCATCATTGCAAAGTGTTGTTTTTTTTGTCATGTGAATGAGAAATAGTCTGAACTAGTGTTGACCACTTCAGATATATTCCGTCGGCTAAATAAAAACCAACGTCATATTTTTTCCCAAAATTTCATAATTAGTAGAAGGCGTAATACCTTGTGCTAAGTTAGCAAAAAAGGAGACGATTGTAGGATATTAATATCATTGTTCGAGCCTAATAAACCCAAATATGTGTGTCATATCCATAAGTCATAAGATGTTACTGCCTCGAGAATAATTGTTGGCCCATCGTGTCGTCCTGAATATTATCCTGCACATGCTGTTGGGCAGTTCTTCCACTGTCAATGCATGCAATCTAAACTTCCCAACATCCCTGGAAATCCTCGTTCTTCACCTTTCCATAATAATCTAGCAACATCATTGACATTGGGATATCTCAAATATTCTTCTTTGTACACTTGTACAATTGTCCTACAAAATCTTTTCAAACATTAAATCACGGTTGACTCACCGATTCGAATATATTCATCGCAGTTATCAGCTGCTGTTGCATATGCCAACATACAGAATGCTGCCGTAATTTTTTGTAAAGTTGACAATCCAAGCTTTCCAAACCATCCTTCTTTTGAATGAAGAAATTATCGTGCTCCCGCACCGCGATAACAATTCGAAGGAATAAATTCTTTCGCATGCGAAATCTTCTTCGAAAATATGTTTCCCCATATGTGGGATGATCAGAGAAGTAGTCATTCCACAATCTAGAATCACCTTCAATCCTTCCCCTGTTGATTACCGCATGACCAGGTGTTAAACCTTTGTGTCTCAGAAGTTTATCTCCATAAAGTTGAGCTGTAATTTTGCCTTTGTTTGACTCATAAGCACAAGCCAAAATTTCATCTTCTTGCTCTCATTCAGCTGTGTCTTTTTCCCACTATTGAATTTGTTGAGAAAATAATTCATCATCCGAAGACGATGAAGATCGCAAATGAGATGACCCTGCACCGTAGTGTAACATCCCGACTTTTATTGGGCCACCAGAGCCCTAGTGGGCCCAATAAAAGTGACCCGAATCCTACGCATGACCCGGTAGGAGGCAACCTTAGGCAGGGTATCGAGCAAGAGAACTCCGAATCGAGTCCTGTTAGTTCATATAGCCTTGTATAGTCAATACAAGTGCATTGAAACTCGTTCCGTAGAATTTCGAGGTCATCCAATGGATGTGGCCATTCCTCGCAGAACGTCGCGAAGATGAGATTTTTGGATATTGACATAGAGAACTCTGATTTGGGTTCTGACAATTCCTATGACTTTGTATAGTTGATACGAACACATCGGAGCTCGTCACGTCACGATCCGAGGTCTAACGACAATTTTACACACTTCGACCATTTTAACGCGTTGCGGTGCGCAGATTTTGGACTTTCGCCAAACGGACTCCGATTCAACTCCCGTCAGTGGCGTTGGACTCGTGTGGTCAATACGAAGTCAACGGAAGTCATCCCGGTCAATTTTGACGATAATTGGTCAACTCGCGGTCAAATCGAGGCTAGTCGTGCACCGAAAAGCGTGCGCACACCAATTATGACACGACACCCGAACCTTGACCCAATCTCGATGACTTGGACCCACATTGACTTTGACCAGCAAGGGGGACCCACCCTAGGGTTGACTTGGTCAAACCCTCCTAAAAATCCACTTTTTGGATTTTTCTCCAAATGAGGAGCCCTCCTCCTCTCCAAAGAAGGATGACCCATACCCCCCCTCACTCTCCTTGGGCCCCCAACCAGCAAGCCCCCATCCCACTACAAGTGGAGGCCCACCCCACCCCTCTTCTCCTCAATTTCCCCTCTCTTTCCATAAGGCCCAAGCCCATAAAGGGTCTCATCCATTTTCCTCACATGGGGGAAAATGAGATACCTCCAGCTGTCCAAAGACAGCTGAGGGACAGCTGGAGGGTGGGATTAATCCCTCCCTAAGGAGGGATTAGTCCCACACCACCCAAAGGAAGGGAGCTCCCCCTCCCTATAAAAGCCACCCAACCCCCTCTCTTTCCCTCACAGCTCTCAGAGCATCCCATCCCTCTTCTCTCCCCTCTGCCGGAGCTCTGGTGGCCAGAAAAAGGCAAGCCAAGGAGCTCCTCCCCCTCCTCCACCACCTTGAGCTATGTCCGACCAAGCCGGCCCCTCCCGAGCCCGCCAAACCTAGGTGGAACCTTCTCTTCCTCCCCCTCCCCATTTCTGACGTAGCGCATGCGAGCTCCGGCTGCCGGAGCGCCGCCGCCGTCACCCCCCTCCCCTACCGTTTTTAAGAAAAAAAATGGCTCCGGCGGCGGCAGGCCGCCGGACCACCGCCGGAGGGAGCGCCCACCACCGGGCAGTCGGCCGGTGGTGGAGCCACGGCAGGCCAGTGGCCGGCCGGCAGCTGGGAAGGCCCGTAAGGGCGGCGGAATGAGTACAGCGGGATGAAAATGATGATGAACAGTGCTTTTATTTTATAAATTATATTATTATAATATATAATATTATAATAAAGGGTTTGATTTTTAGAGGCTAAGATAGAGCCCTCATGAAAAAGTTTTGAACATAAAAATTGTTCCCTTCAATGAGGTCAGTCTCCACAAAAAGTTTGAGAATTTTTGGAGTTGATTTGGTATTTTTAAAATCCCAAATAAAATTTATTTGGCCAAATTAAAGGCCCAAAACACTTTGGAAAATTACAAAAAATTACTAGGCTCATTTTAGGCTCTCTTAAGGGTTGTATCAAAATTTGGGGTCATTGAGATAAGTTTTGATATTTTTCCTAAAATCTGGAAGCCTAGGGTCGCGTTCGGAAATTATTACGCTTATTTTCTTCGAAAATGAAATTGGAGCGCGCGACCGTCCTTTCTAATTTAATCAATAAATTCAAAGTTATCGTATCGACGAGAGTGGCTGAGGCAAGTGACCAAGCTCCGTGTGTTCCGAGGCTTTGTGAAACCGTCGAGCGCCTCGACTCTCGGTTTATCTGGACGCGCTCGGAAAGTGAGAGTACGAGCAGCGAGTTGCACATTGTTCTCGATTAATATTAAGGGTGTAACTCCCGATAAGTCACTAATCTGATTAAGTCATGATTAATAAGGCGCAACCAAATCATAATCGGATCATAATAATGGGTGTAACCCAATGAAGCCTTATTAAGAACTGAAATAGAACTGAATGTGCCTCCTAAGAACGGAGATGGAACTGAATGTGCCTCCTGGATGGAGATGGAACTGAAAAATCTCTCCTGAGAACGGGGATGGAACTGAAGCCTCCTGGATGGAGTGATTGGACTACTAACCATTTTCTTTATGATTATTCCAGTCTTGCACTGGTCCTGTTCCTTTATTCTTTTCAGTTCAGTACTTTCAATTCAGTTATACTCCAGTCTCGTACTGGTCAAGTACTTTTAATTCAGTTATACTCCAGTCTCGTACTGGTCAAGTACTTTTAATTCAGTTATACTCCAGTCTCGTACTGGTCAAGTACTTTTAATTCAGTTATACTCCAGTCTCGTACTGGTCAAGTACTTTTAATTCAGTTATACTCCAGTCTCGTACTGGTCAAGTACTTTTAATTCAGCTATACTCCAGTCTCGTACTGGTCAAGTACTTCCAATTCTGTACCACTCTAGTTTTGTACTGGTCAGATCTCATTACAGAACTCTAAATAAGCAGCATAGTCACCGCGTTTGTCCTCATTGCAATTTACTATTATAATCCCGGGTTCTGCTCTGACGAGCAGTCGTTGTTAAGGTTGAGCCTTAGTTGGGATAACCGGAGTTGAGGTATTCCTCCAGGTCTAGCCCCAAATAATGCGCTCCCACGCTCCTTGACGAAATTAGAGCTAAGCTCCGCCGCTCGAGCCTAGTAGGGTAGGCCGACGTATACCCGATGTGTATTATGTTTGCCGTTGATTGATTGTTTGTAAATTGCTTGCGGTGAAATAGTGGCGGGTCAGTCCCTTCCGCAGACCGTTCGTACCGGTGCGGGAAGGTTGACGACTCAAGGTGACAGGGAGATGGGTACCACGGCTGACCGGCCGTTTATTCCCCGTCGGGTTTTCCTCCGCTGGTCGGCCAAAATGATTCGCCGGATGTCGCTCACATCCAAGAGTACACAAGATTGTACGTTAGGGCCTGGGGTTGTGCGGTACGATCACCCCCAGAAGTGGCAGGACTGGCCACTGTCACCGACGGCCACATCGGTGAGGCCCGCGGGGCTTGCTACCCTGCTGGAACAGAAGCGGTCCAAACTATGTCGACATAGGATTTGTGTGCGCGGCTGTGAATGTCTGCGGTATGTGCGCGGCTGTGAATGCCTGCGATAGAATTCAGGATATGAAAACCTGTTGTGCTGATGAGCTAGTAAAGCATTGTTATAACCGTTTTATACTATTGCTGCTTTCTCCGGTTATACTGCACTCTTTTATAATTGCTCCTAGCTGTTCATATATGGAATGTTGTGCTAACCCTCTCTTGCTTCGACTGTTTATTTCTGTTGGGTGGGTACGTGCTCGTCCCCAGGATGTGGATCCGGGGAGGAGATTTGTTTCCACTTAGCTCTGTGACTAACGGTTATTTGATTAACCATTCACAGGAGGTGGAGTACTGTAGTGACCCGCTACCGCTGGAGATTACGCCAGCAGCTAGGTCTACTCGAGCAGATGCACCCCCGCCGTCTCCAGAGTTTAGAGACGTGAGTTCCGCCGAGCAGCGTAGAGAGAGAGTATGTGAGGATTAGATGTAGCACATGTATAGCCCACGGGCTTATAAAAGTATTTAGGCTTTGGCCCTAGCACCGCTGTAATTTTGATATGTGATATATAAATCTGTAATGGTTTCCTGTTAATGCTTCCGCTATATTCTGATGGATTGTGAATGTTATGATTCGAGCCGAGCAAGACGACCAACTGGTGCTTGGATAGGGTGGATCGTTCCTCTAAGGAGCACTGGGTGGACGTCTTGGGCTAGTAGTACCCCTCCGACCCGACCCGGGCAAAAGGTTGGGGGAGAGGGTTTTACAAATGGATCAGAGCCCTCACGATTCATCCTTGTGGAGCAGTCTCAGGATCCCTCCGTCCCTCGCTTCGTTCTAGGTTCGGGACGAACCTCGTAGAGGAAGCCTGGTGGACCCTAGTATAGAGACTTAGGGATTCTAGACTGTACGATAGTATGTCCATACACCGTTGTTTCCGTTTGGGTTGTCATTTTTGCAAATTTCCCCTACTTTTGCAAAATACTGACACTCATTCCTGTTACTTCTCCAGATACCGGAGTACAGTAACGGGGGATTCTCGTCTAGAGGATATGTTCCAGCTACCCCACCACCAGACCCGGTCGCTCCCGCGGCCGTACCGTTTGTCGAGACAGATATGGGGCAGACACTGACGGCTATACTAGCGACCTTCTGTGATGCTCTTGCACAGCCACCGCGAGAGATGACCGTACCCACCGATCTGCTGACGACTTTCCGAGGACTGAGGCCTCCCCCGTTCAGGGGTATAGAGACGACCATTCAGGTAGAGGAGTGGGTGGAGCGAGTGGAGGAGCTGTTAGTAGGGATGATGTGCCCAGCTGTGGCAGCAGTCTCCTTGGTAGTGACCCTCTTGGAGGGATATGCGAGGGATTGGTGGAGAGCGGCTAGTCGCTCTACCTTTCGAGGTTGGCCGATGAGCACGATCCTTTGGGGAGAGTTCTCCATAGCTCTACTAGAGTTCTTTATCACAGATGCAGACCGAGCCGCGCTGCAAGAGAGATTCCTACTCATCCGACAGGGCAACCGTACAGTGGCAGAGTATGAGAGAGAGTTCATACACCTGGCACGCTTCGCCGGGAACCTGGCTGCCTCCGACAGGGATAGAGCTTCTCGGTTCTACCGAGGACTACGAGATGACCTGAGGCAGGCCCTGATTATGCTCACTCAGGCCACCTTCCACACCATAGCCACCCATGCGGCCGCTTTAGAGTTGGACCAGCAGACAGTGGCTCAGTGGCGTAAAGGTCGGGAAGAGCTCCCTCGAGACCAGAGGCGATACGGAGGAGTCACTCCCCATAGACAGGATAGAGAGCGCAGACAGCGACACCGCAGGCAGCCTTATAGGCGCCCACCAGCACCCCCAGCTGCACAGCCAGACCAGCTCCAGCACCGCAGCCCCCATTAGTGGCCCGACGAGATGTTCCCTTCGCAGGGAACTGCTTCTTGTGTCAGCAGCCAGGACATATGAGGGCCTTTTGCCCTCAGGCGACGGGGAGACCCGGATTGGGAGCAGTTCAGGGTGGACAGCCGGCACAAGGACAGGGTCAGAGAGGCCGCAGAGGCAGAGCTGGCGGGAGAGGCCAGCAAGGCCGAGCAGCACCTCTGGAGGCCTACACACTAGACCTGCAGCACGGGCCAGCCCCTGACGTAGTCATAGGTATATATCTTAGGCGATAGAGAGATGTCAGATCTTACTACTAATATTGTATATTACTTATATATACTTACATCTTTTATATCAGTTAGATGATATATATGCATATACTTCCCATATTGTCAGGAATCTTGTTGGTAGAAGGACACCCTGCCAAAACCCTTTTCGACACGGGAGCAACTCATTCTTTCGTCTCCCACGAATTCATTGCAACAAAAGAAAATGTTGTTCGTTCGACCGAACTATCGAAAAGTGCTCGTTCCACGCTATGCTAGGAGAAGTAGAATTTGAGATCTACGCAACCATCCTAGCAATAACTGGATTCGACATAATTCTAGGGATGGATTGGTTGGTCGAGCACCAAGCCCAGATAAACTGTTCCACGCGAGAAGTCCGGCTACAGAACCTGAATGGCCAGACCATCACGTTGACAAGTGTGCCCTCTATCTCACGTATTATCTTGACTTCTACGCAGATGGTGAAATCTGTTCGACAGAAGGACGAAGTATACCTTATCTACTTCGAGATGGAAGACAAATCCCAGGTGCTCTCCAAAGTCCCGGTAGTCCGCGACTTTCCGGATATTTTCCCTGAGTCCCTCCCGGGATTGCCACCACAGCGAGAGGTCGACTTTCAGATCGAGCTCGTGACCGGAGCACGACCAGTATCTCGAGCCCCCTACCGGATGGCCCCAAGAGAACTGACTGAACTGAAAATCCAGCTACAGGAACTAATCGATGCTGGATTCGTCCGTCCCAGTTCCTCGCCCTGGGGAGCCCCGGTGCTTTTCGTCAAAAAGAAAGACGGGACTCTGCGACTGTGCATCTATTCTCCAAGTTGGACCTGAGATCTGGCTATTACCAACTTCGAATCCGAGAGGAAGATATTCCCAAGACTGCCTTTAGCTCCCGATTCGGTTTATATGAGTTCCTAGTGATGCCCTTCGGGCTGACCAACGCGCCCTCCGCCTTCATGGCCCTGATGAATAAAGTCTTCGAACCCTTCTTGGATCACTTTGTCATCGTCTTCATAGACGACATCTTAATCTACTCGAAGAGCAAAACGGACCATACACGACATCTGCAGATGGTGCTATTAAAACTCCGGGAGCACTCTCTCTTTGCCAAATTCAGTAAGTGTGAGTTTTGGCTAGAAGAAGTTGGATTCTTGGGCCACACGATAAACAAGGAAGGAGTGGCAGTAGACCAAGCCAAGATCCAGGCAGTACAAAATTGGCCACCACTCAGGACAGCTGCGGATATCCGAAGTTTTCTCGGTCTTGCCGGATACTACAGGAAATTCGTCGAAGGTTTTTCCAAGATTGCCCTACCCCTAACTACTCTCACCAGAAAAGATGTCGTGTTCCGATGGACGCCGGAGTGCGAGGCTGCGTTCGTCGAACTGAAGAAGCGGCTGACATCTGCGCCAATCCTTACGATCCCCACAGGGACCGAGGGATTCCAAATCTACACTGATGCCTCCTTGAAGGGATTGGGAGCAGTGCTAATGCAGCACGGCAAGGTAGTGGCATACGCGTCGCGGCAATTAAAACCGCACGAGTTAAACTACGCAACACACGATTTAGAGTTGGGCGTCGTCGTCTTCGCCCTTAAAATCTGGAGGCATTATCTGTACGGAGTAAGATGTGAGGTCTTCTCCGACCACAAGAGCCTCAAATATATCTTTACGCAAAAAGAGCTGAACCTCCGGCAGCGCCGATGGCTAGAATTCCTTTGCGATTATGACTTCGCTCTCCAATATCACCCCGGGAAGGCTAACAGAGTCGCTGACGCTTTGAGCCGCCAGCCTGCAATAGCCGGGAGTTGGATGGAGCAGATCCCTAAAGAACTCTTCCAGTCTTTGATAGACATGGAGATTACCCTGGTTGCCCGGAGAAATCTGGAAGAGTACTACTCGCAGCTGTATTGGATGGAAATCCAATGCGACATCCGGGACCGGATACGAGAAGCCCAGCCCAGAGGTGATACCGATCATCTGATCTCTGCAAGGAGGGGCACATGAGGATTATAAACTGCATGACGGGATTCTGCAATTCAAGCATCGCATATTCGTTCCCGCTACCGGAGGAATTCGTGAGGAAATTCTGCAAGAAGCCCATCAGTCCAGGTACTCGATTCACCCCGGCGTAGTTAAGATGTACGTAGACTTGCGCAGGACCATCTACTGGCCTGGAATGAAGAGAGATGTCACCAACTTCGTGACCCGGTGTCAGACCTGTCAGAAGGTTAAGGCCGAATGCCGCAGTCCAGGAGGCCTATTGCAGCCCCTGCCGATACCAGAGTGGAAGTTCGAAGACATCTCCATGGACTTCGTCCACGGCCTACCTCGATCCCGCGCTGGGAATGACTCAATTTGGGTGGTCGTAGATCGACTCACCAAGGTAGCGCGGTTCATTCCAAACCGACAAGGTGACAGAGTAGATATCCTGGCCAGGATGTTCCTAGAGCAAGTGGTACGATTCCACGGAGTACCAAAGTCCATCATGTCAGATCGTGATGGGCGTTTCAATCTAAGGAGTGGAGGCGGGTGCATGCGTATTTGGGAACCAAGTTGGCCTTCAGCACCGCCTTCCACCCGCAGACAGACGGACAGACGGAGAGGACAAACCGGACGATGGAGGATCTTCTTCGACTGTGCATAGTGGAGCACAATGAGCCATGGGAGCAGCTGTTGCCGTTGGTCGAATTTTCATACAATAATAGCTACCAGGCTAGCATTAAAATGGCTCCGTACGAGGCATTGTATGGAAGGCGTTGCCGAACCCCGTTGACTTGGGCTCAAGAAGAGGACCCGGAAGCCTTGGGAGTGGCTTACATCGATGACACTACGGCAGCGATACGGCTGATCCAAGAGCGAATGCGGGAAGCGCAGAGCCGGCAGGCTAAGTACTATGATGCGCGGCACCGACCGGTGGAGTTTAGCGTGGGGGAAATGGTGTTCTTAAAAATAAAGCCCATGTATGGTGTCTCCCGGTTGAGGAAGCAGAAAAAGTTAGATCACCGCTTCTTGGGCCCCTATCCGGTGATAGAGCGTGTTGGCCCGGTCGCCTATCGTTTAGCCTTGCCCCCAGAGTTAGGGAATCTTCACGATGTGTTTCATGTCTCTTCCTTGAGACGAGTCCTCCGGCAACCAGAGCAGTACATTCCTACTCCACCAGTACAGCTACAGTCAGATAGATCCGTCCGACTCATACCCGTTAGAGTAGTAGATTACAAGGTGAAGACGCTACGTAACAAAAACATTCTGATGGTAAAGGTGCAATGGTCAAACTGCGGACGAGAAGAGTTCACGTGGGAACCTGAAGCACTCCTCCGAGAGAAGCACCCAGAGCTTTTTCCCCAGGTATGTTACTTTTCCCCTTTCTTCAAGCAAATTTTCGTGGACGAAAATCCTTCTATTTTTGTCAGATTGTAACATCCCGACTTTTATTGGGCCACCAGAGCCCTAGTGGGCCCAATAAAAGTGACCCGAATCCTACGCATGACCCGGTAGGAGGCAACCTTAGGCAGGGTATCGAGCAAGAGAACTCCGAATCGAGTCCTGTTAGTTCATATAGCCTTGTATAGTCAATACAAGTGCATTGAAACTCGTTCCGTAGAATTTCAAGGTCATCCAATGGATGTGGCCATTCCTCGCAGAACATCGCGAAGATGAGATTTTTGGATATTGACATAGAGAACTCTGATTTGGGTTCTGACAATTCCTATGACTTTGTATAGTTGATACGAACGCATCGGAGCTCGTCACGTCACGATCCGAGGTCTAACGACAATTTTACACACTTCGACCATTTTAACGCGTTGCGGTGCGCAGATTTTGGACTTTCGCCAAACGGACTGCGATTCAACTCCCGTCAGTGGCGTTGGACTCGTGTGGTCAATACGAAGTCAACGGAAGTCATCACGGTCAATTTTGACGATAATTGGTCAACTCGCGGTCAAATCGAGGCTAGTCGTGCACCGAAAAGCGTGCGCACACCAATTATGACACGACACCCGAACCTTGATCCAATCCCGATGACTTGGACCCACATTGACTTTGACCAGCAAGGGGGACCCACCCTAGGGTTGATTTGGTCAAACCCTCCTAAAAATCCACTTTTTGGATTTTTCTCCAAATGAGGAGTCCTCCTCCTCTCCAAAGAAGGATGACCCATACCCCCCCTCACTCTCCTTGGGCCCCCAACCAGCAAGCCCCCATCCCACTACAAGTGGAGGCCCACCCCACCCCTCTTCTCCTCAATTTTCCCTCTCTTTCCATAAGGCCCAAGCCCATAAAGGGTCTCATCCATTTTCCTCACATGGGGGAAAATGAGATACCTCCAGCTGTCCAAAGACAGTTGGAGGGACAGTTGGAGGGTGGGATTAATCCCTCCCTAAGGAGGGATTAGTCCCACACAACCCAAAGGGAGGGAGCTCCCCCTCCCCCTCCCTATAAAAGCCACCCAACCCCCTCTCTTTCCCTCACAGCTCTCAGAGCATCCCATCCCTCTTCTCTCCCCTCTGTCGGAGCTCTGGTGGCCGGAAAAAGGCAAGCCAAGGAGCTCCTCCCCCTCCTACACCACCTTGAGCCATGTCCGACCAAGCCGGCCCCTCCCGAGCCCGCCAAACCCAGGTCGAACCTTCTCTTCCTCCCCCTCCCCATTTCTGACGTAGCGCATGCGAGCTCCGGCGGCCGGAGCGCCGCCGCCGTCACCCCCCTCCCCTCCAATTTTTAAGAAAAAAATGGCTCCGGCGGCGGCCGGTGGCGGCAGGCCGCCGGACCACCGCCGGAGGGAGCGCCCACCACCGGACAGTCGGCCGATGGTGGAGCCACGGCATGCCAGTGGCCGGCCGGCAGCTGGGAAGGCCCGTAAGGGCGGCGGAATGAGTACAGCGGGATGAAAATGATGATGAACAGTGCTTTTATTTTATAAATTATATTATTATAATATTATAATATTATAATAAAGGGTTTGATTTTTAGAGGCTAAGATAGAGCCCTCATGAAAAAGTTTTGAACACAAAAATTGTTCCCTTCAATGAGGTCAGTCTCCACAAAAATTTTAATAATTTTTGGAGTTGATTTGGTATTTTTAAAATCACAAATAAAATTTATTTGGCCAAATTAAAGGCCCAAAACACTTTGAAAAATTACAAAAAAATTACTAGGCTCATTTTAGGCTCTCTTAAGGGTTGTATCAAAATTTGGGGTCATTGGGATAAGTTTTGATATTTTTCCTAAAATCTGGAAGCCTAGGGTCGCGTTCAGAAATTATTACGCTTATTTTCTTCGAAAATGAAATTGGAGCACGCGACCGTCCTTTCTAATTTAATCAATAAATTCAAAGTTATCGTATCGACGAGAGTGGCTGAGGCAAGTGACCAAGCTCCGTGTGTTCCGAGGCTTTGTGAAACCGTCGAGCGCCTCGACTCTCGGTTGATCTGGACGCGCTCGGAAAGTGAGAGTACGAGCAGCGAGTTGCACATTGTTCTCGATTAATATTAAGGGTGTAACTCCCGATAAGTCACTAATCTGATTAAGTCATGATTAATAAGGCGCAATCAAATCATAATCGGATCATAATAATGGGTGTAACCCAATGAAGCCTTATTAAGAACTGAAATAGAACTGAATGTGCCTCCTGAGAACGGAGATGGAACTGAATGTGCCTCCTGGATGGAGATGGAACTGAAAAATCTCTCCTGAGAACGGGGATGGAACTGAAGCCTCCTGGATGGAGTGATTGGACTACTAACCATTTTCTTTATGATTATTCCAGTCTTGCACTGGTCCTGTTCCTTTATTCTTTTTAGTTCAGTACTTTCAATTCAGTTATACTCCAGTCTCGTACTGGTCAAGTACTTTTAATTCAGTTATACTCCAGTCTCGTACTGGTCAAGTACTTTTAATTCAGTTATACTCCAGTCTCGTACTGGTCAAGTACTTTTAATTCAGTTATACTCCAGTCTCGTACTGATCAAGTACTTTTAATTCAGTTATACTCCAGTCTCGTACTGGTCAAGTACTTTTAATTCAGCTATACTCCAGTCTCGTACTGGTCAAGTACTTCCAATTCTGTACCACTCTAGTTTTGTACTAGTCAGATCTCATTACAGAACTCTAAATAAGCAGCATAGTCACCGCGTTTGTCCTCATTGCAATTTACTATTATAATCCCGGGTTCTGCTCTGACGAGCAGTCGTTGTTAAGGTTGAGCCTTAGTTGGGATAACCGGAGTTAAGGTATTCCTCCAGGTCTAGCCCCAAATAATGCGCTCCCACGCTCCTTGACGAAAGTAGAGCTAAGCTCCGCCGCTCGAGCCTAGTAGGGTAGGCCGACGTATACCCGGTGTGTATTATGTTTGCCGTTGATTGATTGTTTGTAAATTGCTTGCGATGGAATAGTGGCGGGTCAGTCCCTTCCGTAGACCGTTCGTACCGGTGCGGGAAGGTTGACGACTCAAGGCGACAGGGAGATGGGTACCACGGGTGACCGGCCGTTTATTCCCCGTCGGGTTTTCCTCCGCTGGTCGGCCAAAATTGTTCGCCGGATGTCGCTCACATCCAAGAGTACACAAGGTTGTACGTTAGGGCCTGGGGTTGTGCGGTACGATCACCCCCAGAAGTGGCAGGACTGGCCACTGTCACCGACGGCCACATCGGTGAGGCCCGCGGGGCTCGCTACCCTGCTGGAACAGAAGCGGTCCAAACTATGTCGACATAGGATTTGTGTGCGCGACTGTGAATGCATGCGGTATGTGCGCGGCTGTGAATGCCTGCGATAGAATTCAGGATATGAAAACCTGTTGTGCTGATGAGCTAGTAGAGCATTGTTTTAACCGTTTTATACTATTGCTGCTTTCTCCGGTTATACTGCACTCTTTTATAATTGCTCCTAGCTGTTCATATATGGAATGTTGTGCTAACCCTCTCTTGCTTCGGCTATTTATTTCTGTTGGGTGGGTGCGTGCTCGTCCCCAGGATGTGGATCCGGGGAGGAGATTTGTTTCCACTTAGCTCTGTGACTAACGGTTATTTGATTAACCATTCACAGGAGGTGGAGCACTGTAGTGACCCGCTACCGCAGGAGATTACGCCAGCAGCTAGGTCTACTCGAGCAGATGCACCCCCGCCGTCTCCAGAGTTTAGAGACGTGAGTTCCGCCGAGCAGCGTAGAGAGAGAGTATATGAGGATTAGATGTAGCACATGTATAGCCCACGGGCTTATAAAAGTACTTAGGCTTTGGCCCTAGCACCGCTGTAATTTTGATATGTGATATATAAATCTGTAATGGTTTCCTGTTAATGCTTTCGCTACATTCTGATGGGTTGTGAATGTTATGATTCGAGCCGAGCAAGACGACCAACTGGTGCTTGGATAGGGTGGATCGTTCCCCTAAGGAGCACTGGGTGGACGTCTTGGGCTAGTAGTACCCCTCCGACCCGACCTGGGCAAAAGGTTGGGGGAGTGGGTTTTACACGTAGTTCATTTTTTGTATGAGGAAAAGATAGTTTGTTAGCCGGAAGATGAGAAAGGAAGTGATGATTATATAGGATTTTTGGTTTCTCATCACTAGCATTGGATTCTTTTCAGCAGCATTGGATTCTCCACCAACATTGGATTCTTTTCTCTCAGTATTGGATTCTCCACCAGCCTTGGATTTTTATCAACAGCATTGGATTCTTTTCACCCGCATTGGAATCTCTACCAGCATTGGATTCTTTTCACCAGCATTGGATTCTCCACTAGCATTGGATTCTTATCAATAGAATTGGATTCTTTTCATCCGCATTGGATTCTCCACCAGCATTGGATTCTTTTCACCAGCATTGGATTCTTATGAACAATATTGGATTCTTCTCACCCGCATTGGATTCTCCACCAGCATTGGATTCTCCACCAGCATTGGACTCTTATCACCAGCATTGGATTCTTTTCACCCACATTGAATTCTCCACCAGCATTGGATTCTTATCAACAATATTGAATTATTTTTACTAGCATTGGATTCTTATCAACAACATTGGATTATCCACCAGCATTGGTTTTATAAGTACCTCACCAACATGAAGTGTAAGCAAAAGAAGGTCAATCACTCTTTCTCTCTTTAGTTAAGAAGAGCACTCCTTCTCTCTTTTACCATGACTTCCAGTCAGGGAACAACATTCTCAGTGAAAGAAGATCAAGCACTATGTTATGCATGGCTTGAGGTCTCTAAAGACCCAGTTATGGGTAGCAATCAAAAGAAGCATTGGATGTGAGAAAGAGTTTCAGTCATATTTCACAAGAGAAGACCCGCAACTTGTTTAGGACAGAGAATTCCTAAATCTCTCTCATGTCGTTAGTCATTGTTAGCAAGTAAGGCTAGCAAATTTCGAGAATGTATTCGACAAATTGAGCAACGAAATCCGAGTGGTGCATCTGAACTCGATATTGTAAGTATTAATTTATATTTTAAATATTATATTAAAGAATCACTATATTATAATTATTATTTGTTTGTTTGTAGATCAATCAGGACAAAATTTTATATGGAGAAGATCCGAACGAGAAAAAATGCTTCTTATTTGATCATGTTTGGTCAATCTTGAAAAATACAGAAAAGTAGATAGAGTCGTCCGGGACTACAGAAGGTAATAACTCTCAGCATTTTTGACATATTGCAAGCTTTTGATTCTAACCCTCCCACTCAACAGAGACGAATAGAGCTAAACACAGATATCAATGAAATGAACCTCAATAGTATTGGTAATGAAGAATCTTCAGCCTCAATTTCAAATACTCGACTTACTGGATGAAAGAAAGAAAAGGAGAGAAGAAGATAAGTTAGTCGTAAGAGTTCTGATATTGAAACTCATACTAAAACAAATGAAGAAATTTTAGAGATTTTGAAAAGAGGACAAGAACAACGAGCAAAAGATAGGTCTTCTATGACTCAACTCTTGACGTTAAAAGTCGAAAATGAAAAGAAAAAACTAGAGCTTCAGAGTGCTAACAAGATCATGATATTATGATGATTGATTTGGAAAGCATAAAAGGAACTCTAGAGCGACAATATTTTCGGCAGAAAAAACAAGAAATTATGAATACAAATGTAAAACAATCCCTGTTTAGAGGATCATCATCACTCGAAGCAACCAGGTATGGAGGAGGCATGTATGGAGGTAGTGGTGATGGAGGAAGCCATTATGGAGGAGACCAACATGGATGACCTCAGTTTGGAGGAGGTTGGCATGGAGAAGGCCAATATGGAGGAAGCCACTATGGAGGAGACCCACATGGAGGACCTCAATTTGGAGGGTCTTGATGGCCGCAGAACCGAGACCGACTGTGGTTGGTTCGAAATGGTCTGATTCCGCGGGCCGAGTTAGATGATCGAGTTTTCTAACGAGAGGAGGCAAGTGCACCTATCGCAAGTAGTACTCGGTATTCAGAAAAATACCGAGGTCGTATTATTCTCGGGGACGCGTTGATTATATCTACTCTTCCAGGAACACTATTATCTTACACTACAACAAACTGCACCTGTTGTAAGGATTGAAATATAACTAAAACACAGTTTGTTACTAATAACTATATTTAGTAACGAATTTTTTCTGTTGTTACCAAAAAGTACTTTGTGTAACGAATATTTTATAATTTGTTACAATAAAAATTAATTTGTTACTATAAATGTAAGTATTTGTAACAACATTAATGTTACGTTACAAATAGTAATTTTTTCTCACAATATGCTTGACCATTTTTAGTCCCACACCGCCAGTTAAAACATCAATTTTGGGTTTATATAGCCCATTCCACAATGAATTTTTGAAATATGCTGGGCTCGTGGGCAGGTGCGTCGGCGGGCGGCGCCGGGCGGCGGGCGGCGGCGGCGGCGGGCGGCGGCCGGCGGCGGCCGGCGGGCGGCGGCGGCGGCGGCCGGCGGGCGGCGGGAGGCGGCGGCCGGCGGGCGGCGGCCGGCGGCGGGAGGCGGGCGGCGGTCGGCCGGCGGGCGGTGGGCGGCGGCCGGCCGGCGGGCGGCGGGCGGCGGCCGGCCGACGGTGGCCGACCGCCGCCGGCCGGCGGCAGAATCTTTTTTACTATTGTAGCTAATTTATTGTAACGACACACATATATTCGTTACAAGAAGTATTAGCGTCGAGCTTTAGAGGACGACCGTTACATAAAGTTTTTTTCGTTACCAAAGAGTTTTTGTAACGATTTTTGGTACTTATTGTAACGATTTAGGTCCTTACTATAAGTGCAATTTGTTGTAGTGTTACTATCAGTAAGGTGAGGTTTTTTAAGCGAAAAAGAAAGCAGAAAATGTTTAAGTTAGTTCGATGACGAGTTAACGCTCGGCATCGAATCGGATTAACACTAAAATAATTCTTAATAACTATTGAACTTAGTTTTTAAATTAATATAAGGCACTTGGCCGTGGAGGTTCCGAAAATATGAGCACACCTATCTCTAGGTAATATCGCTCACCTGAACATTAACACTATTCGACCGATCGTTAGACCGACGAAGGATTCCTCTTAATGCCTGCTTTACGCTAAGAACCCTGCTATTGGGTGGGGGACCCAATCCGGTAGAATTACGCTCGTCCTCTTTCGAGGGAATGTACGCAATTCTATTTACCCAAGAGGGATCGGTCCATACGTGCGGCCTCTCGGCGTTGCGTATGGATAACGGAAATAGAGCCCACAAATCGATTATGCGGCCCTATGCGTCGTTAACCCGGGGTAAACCTTAAGTCCTTAAATTAAAATAACAATAAAGTTCTTTAATTATTTCAAATCATTTTATGTGTCCCAATGCTCTTCGATGTCGATGGCTAAAGAGATTAGCCACTCATCGGTATGGGGACGGCTTTATGGGTTTTTAGTGAAACGTGAGTTTAAATTTAAGTTCTGAACAATTATAAGAGAAAACATAAAGAAAGGCGTTTAGATAAAATTGAAATAAAACTAATTGATGCAGGCACTCACGCACACTTCAAACCCATAAAGAAATTAAATAAAGCAAGTCCTACTCAAAACTGAGTAGGCGGGAAATAAATGCAAGTACAAGTCCTACTCAAAACTGAGTAGGCGGGAAATGACAAGTCCTACTCAAAACTGAGTAGGCGGTAAATAACAAGTCCTACTCAAAGCTCAGTAGGCGGGAAATGACAAGTCCTACTCAAAACTGAGTAGGCGGGAAATAACAAGTCATACTCAAAACTGAGTAGGCGGTAAATAAAAGCACGTCATTGAACTCTTAACGAGTAGGCGGAAATAAATGCGCACACACACGCACACGTACAAAAATGAAAGAAAGCTATAGAACTAACTCATACACGCACGCACACTTACAAAAAATTAAGAAAAACAAAGTGGCTGAAAAATTATAACGACTGCATTTCTACTGCTAGAATACGGTAGAAATGCATAAAAAGAAGAAATAAAAATTAACGGAGCGAAAAGTTTTGAAATTAAAATGAAAAGCTAAGTGCTCGAAAAATTAAAACGAATACATTTTCATTCTTATATTTTTATAAAAACTCCTAAAAAGTGAAAATAAACTAAAACGAACAAAAAAGTTTTACCAAAATAGAAATGCTAAGTTAAAGAAAAATAAAAACAAACACTTAAAAGGTGTTTTTATAAAGCTTATTGTTGAAACCGGAAAACCGGTCTCTCGTGGAGTTCGACCCTTGGGGAAGGGGTGGCCGCGCACCTACTTCACTCCTGCAAGAAAACGACAAAGAAAAGAAGAAACAAGGACTAGACCAAGGGCCCGGCGTGGAGGTCCCGCCACACACCCGGAAGATCTTAGAGCGCTTCCCCTCCTTAGCCAAATGCCGGGCTAAGGTACCTCAGAAAGCGCTAGTAGGCCGGAGAATTAGTAAGCGTGCCTTCTGAGGTACCCCTTGGGTCCTATTTATAGGAAAAGATGGCCTGCCAATATACAACCTTCACTGTTTTCGAGGACTACATGCAAATCAAAAGGGGCCACATAGTAAAAGTATGACATGGCCAAGATGCGAGCTGGACCTAAAGGGGCACTCGCTCGGCTGGAGGCCTGACTCGCCTCGCCTTGGGCCTAGGCGGGCAGGTACTCGGCAGACTTGTGCTCGAATACCGCTGAGCTCGGCTTGACTATTGCCGAGCTCGGGCTCGGCACGACGATCGCCGAGCTCGGACTCGGCACGGAGATCGTCGAGCTTGGCTCGACTATCGTCGAGCCCTGTCTCCGCATCCAAGCTCGGTCTCGGCATGCCGGGCTTCGTTCGGCCATCGCCGAGCTCAGCTCGACTATTGCCGAGCTCGGGCTCGGCAAGCTGGGTCCAAGTTGGTCTGAGCCGGCTGGTTTAACCCCGGTTCGGCCCCTGTCGACCACTCGCGGGATACGGGGTTGTACATAATCCCCGCTCTTTGCGAGGTTGGGACAAGCTTGGAAAGAAACATCCAACCCCATAGGATCCGGCGAGTGCGACAGGGGCAAAAAGGAATCTTCTGGTAGGCCCCACAGGTAGCTATATATATGTACCCCTGCGCACCTGGCTGACCTTTGCCCTTCCCAAATTCTGACAAGATGCCGCTCCCCAAGGAAGTCTTAGAGCGACTCGCACGCTCCCGCGAGGAGATCGCTGCCCAGGCCGCGGGGCTGACCAACCTTGAGGCCCCTGCTCGCCGTTTTGCCGATTTCGGCTCGGCCAAGCGGGCGAAGCCCTTTCCCCCGGGGGCCGAACCCATCCTGGCCGACTTTACTGCCGCCTTGGGGAACGGGGCCGGTTCCTCCAACCAGCCAGTTCTTGGCTCCTCCACTAAAAACCTCGTGGAATTGTCTTCCGACCGGGAGAACAGCGGCGAAGCGTCCACCCCTCGGACCAAAAGTATTCTTGTCAATTCGCCACGGCAGGATCCCGAGGTTAAGGAACCGGGCTCGCGAGAACTGGCATCGCCGAGTCGCCTCCCTTCCCGGCAACCCTCCCCTGGATCCCTGGTCGTGGGGAGAGGCGCCGGGATTATCCCTGTTCCCGGCTACCAACTCGCTCCTCAAGAACTGTTGGGGCGTGGCAAGGACCTGCGCCACTTCTCTCCTCGCGCTAACCCGGAGGAGCCAGGCTCGCGCGGTAAGTTTCTGACATTGCTCTTCTGTTCCGTGGACATTTGCTTTTCTGACCGTCTTTCAGTTCTCCACCCAGAATTTCCCGGGCGGACGGAGGACGGCGAGTCCGTGGATCGACCTCCTTACTCGCCCCTCCCTTCTCCAAGCGCCCTGGACGCCTTCCTGGACTCCGAGGTGGGCAGCCCTGAACGCGCAAGACGGGAGCGGAAGGTTCTCAAGAAGCTGGTGCGCGAGCTCCACGACCTGCGGAAGGACAACAACAGGCTGCAGTGGGAGTGCTCGCGTCTCGCGGACGGCGCTGGAGTCAGCCTGGCGTTCGAGGAGGCGTCTTCCCTGGTGCTGATGGACGAAATCGACGAGAACCTGCGGGTGATAAATAGGAACATGGGGCGGCTTCGCGAACTTCATGCGCGGCGGCCTGCGACGGCGGGCCGGCGAGACCGGGGAGAATGAAACGGCTCCTCTGTCAGTCGGCCGGTACTCGCCCCCGCCCTCGCATGGTCCTCGCGCCCTTATTTGTATTTTTTTTCTTTTATTTACTCTGAATGGTCTGCTTGTAATAATCTTGGAACAACTTTTCAACCACTTTGTATATGTAGACGCTTTTTCAATATTTTGGCGAGTCTTTTCGAATTCCCCCTTCGGGGGCCTGGCCGGCTCGCAAGACTTGCGAGGAGAGGGTGGCGAGGTGGCGCGGCGAGACCGGACCGATCGGCCGACTCGCCCTCCCTCTCGCCCTTCTTTACCTTCTTCTATAAATAGACCTTCTCACCTACCCCCGAGGCACGCCTTTATTGCTTTCGAATTTTTGCTTCGTCTCTGTCTTCCCGAGCTCGCGATTTCCCTTTTCTCTGCGACCATGGTCAAGACCAACCCTGATGCGGACGGTCGATCTAAGTGCGCCCAGCACTTTGTCGATCATTGCTTCTTTGAGGGGCACATTACAGAGGAGGAGCTCGCCGAGTTCACAGAGGCGTTTGTCCCCCCCGGCTTTCAGGCTCGCAGGCCCGCCGAGCATGAGGCCATCAATTCCTTCCCGGAGGGTGAGCTTGCCTTCCCCATCTCGCACTTCGAGGTGGGACTGCGCCTCCCCCTCTGGCCGGAAATCCGCCAGATCCTGAAGTACTACGGCGCGGTGCCCGCACAGCTGAACTCCAACGCCATTGCTATGATGGTGGCGTTCGCCTGCTTCCTCCGCCGGGAGCGAATTGAGTTCAACCTCGCGGTGTTCCGCAAGTTGTTCTCTTACAAGGCTACCCCCGACGGGGTCGCCTACTTCGGCGGGTCCTTCATCAAGGTTCGCGAGCTGGCGAACAAGAACCACAATTGGATGACCCGGCTCGTCTTCATCAAGGGCGAGCTCGGCAACATCCCCTTTCGCCCCCTGCAGAAGAGCGAGGACATATACCGTCCTCCTTCCCTGTCCGGTAGCGACGCCGACCTCCACAAGTTCTTCCTCCACAAGGACTTCGAGGTCGCCTTCCTCCGCCGCGGCCTTGACTCGCTTCAGCCCGTTCTCCCCGGCGAAGGTATACCTTGCTTAGCCCTCTCGCGAACTTTATCAAGGTGGATCTCATATAATTTTTCCCTCTCTCTTTTTTTTTGACTAAGTCTTTCTCTGCAGGGGAACGGGTTCTGCCGGAGCATCCGCCGTTCGCCGACCCGGGGATATTCTCAGACCCTCTAGAGCTGGCCCGGGCGGCGGCACTGGCTTGTCGCGAGGAGCAACCGCGAGTCCAACCCCCCCGGCAAGAAGCGCTTGGAGTCCGGGGGGTCGAGCTCGCGCCCCGATTCTTCGCTCCCCAAGAAGAAGAGGGCGAAGGTGGTCTCGCGCGGACGGCTGCACCTTCCCTCGTCGCCTGCCAAGTTCATGAGCTCGCCGGAGGCTCTGTCCGACGAGCCGCCCTTGAGTCCGCTGAAAGAAGCCTCCTCCCCCCGAAAGGGGAAGAAGAAGAGCGGGCCGTCCTCCGATTCTACCGGGGAGGACACCGTCCGCGAGCCCAGTCTGCCGAAGGATCACCCTAACTTCGGCAAGGGGTGCAAGAGCAAAGATGCGGCTGGCGAGCCCATCTTGAAGTGGGACGAGGGGGCTCACCGAGTTTCCGTCTCTACTCGCGCCCCCTCCTGGGGAGCTCGCCGGCCGCCCACCGCCCACGCCTTCGCTTTCGGCTTCGGCCTCTACAGCCGCGACAGCGCCGAGTCATACAAGAAACTTACCCCCAGTCAGCTCGGCTACGAGGGGATGCAGGCCCACCTGCGGGCCTTCGAGCTCCATCACATGATGGTCCGCCGCGGCTTCCAGCTCAGCAACGCCCTGCTGACTGCCGAGCAGGAGCGCGACCTGGCGAAGGAGAGCACGGTCGATGTGGAAAGGCGGTTCGGCCTCGCGGACGCTCTACTCGCGAAGTCTGTCGGCGGCCTGGTAATCACTGGATACCTCTATTTACCTTGCTTAAGATTATTCCTGCGCGTATTCTGAACTTTTAATCTTACAGGACGCCGAAGCCGCTAACGCGATGCGAGACGAGGTAGCTCAGTTGCGGGCTCAGCTCGCTGAGCGGGAAGCCCAGCTCGCCGAGCAAAAGACATATTCCCAGGAGCAGGAGGCTGTTGCCGCCCGGCTGGGGGCGGAGGTGGAGGAATTGAAAGAGAAGAATAAGGGGATCCTGGGAGAGGTCCTTCGCCAAGCCGACGCTCTCCTTCCCCCGGACGCCAGCGAGCCGGCCTTCCCCTTCAAGAGGCCCCGGGTGTTTGGCGAGTTGGATGTCGCGGAGCGGCTGCGAGTCAACTCCGTCGAGGCTGCCGAGTGTCTTCTACAAGCCATGAGGGGGACGGGGATCTTGGCGGAAGGCTGCGAGGAGGTCACCGTCCGGGAGCTCCTGCCAACCCTGTTCCCGCCCAGCCCGCTCAGTGAGAAGGAAGATAGCTTTGACTCGCTCTTTGCTGGGGTGAGGGAGAAGGACGCTCGGCTTGGTGACGAGGAGGACCGCCACTCGAGGGGGGAGGGCGAGAGTTAACTTTTGTTTTCTTTTCCCTTTTTTTTGTGCCCTGCCGAGGCGGGCCTTGTAAACTTGTAATGATGAATCAAAGATATTTTTGCACAATTTTGCTATCTTCTTTTTGAGCTCACTTGCGATGTTATTCCCGCGCGCTTGGTAGAGCGACCTCGCCTGTAGAATGCCTTGAGTTAGGACCAGCCCCCCGCGGTGCTCGCGACGAATCCCTAGGACACGTGCTCGCGCCATATCCTACTCGCGCCTCACCTTTCCCCGCCATATCTCGCCTTAGTTTTTTGATAATTCCGACAAGTGAAAATATGCTTGGGTCAAGATGTTGCCGGCATCCGCTTTAGACATCAGGGCGTGTCGTTCGCCGAGTTAGCTGGAGCGAGGCTAGGCTCGCTGGAGAGAGCCGCTTTCCTTCCCCTGGGTCTGGGACAGGACCAGGGCTTCCTTAGTAGCGAGCTGGAGAAAGAGAGGGGGGGGGGATAGGATATTCCGAGCTCGCCGTCTTGACTGGCGAGCTCGCACCCTGGTGTTTTCCTCGGGCCAACTCCCAGTCTCAACTCCAGGGTCGTAGCGATGCCCATCGAGACTCGGCCGTGCCAGCTAGGTGGGAGCCTAGCAGGGGAGTGATGAGACCTAACCCCAGAGCGAGAAGACTTAGAAACTTTTGCCTCTCCCGGGTGCTACCACCGGGCCAGTCAGCTAGGTGAGAGCCTGAGGGCGGGTGTTGAACATCCTCCGGGCTCAGCCCCAGGGTCATAGCGATGTCCATCGAGACTCGGCCGTGCCAGCTAGGTGGGAGCCTGGCAGGGGAGTGACGAGACCTAACCCCAGAGCGAGAAGACTTAGAAACTTTTGCCTCTCCCGGGTGCTACCACCGGGCCAGTCAGCTAGGTGAGAGCCTGAGGGCGGGTGTTGAACATCCTCCGGGCTCAGCCCCAGGGTCATAGCGATGTCCATCGAGACTCGGCCGTGCCAGCTAGGTGGGAGCCTGGCAGGGGAGTGACGAGACCTAACCCCAGAGCGAGAAGACTTAGAAACTTTTGCCTCTCCCGGGTGCTACCACCGGGCCAGTCAGCTAGGTGAGAGCCTGAGGGCGGGTGTTGAACATCCTCCGGGCTCAGCCCCAGGGTCATAGCGATGTCCATCGAGACTCGGCCGTGCCAGCTAGGTGGGAGCCTGGCAGGGGAGTGACGAGACCTAACCCCAGAGCGAGAAGACTTAGAAACTTTTGCCTCTCCCGGGTGCTACCACCGGGCCAGTCAGCTAGGTGAGAGCCTGAGGGCGGGTGTTGAACATCCTCCGGGCTCAGCCCCAGGGTCATAGCGATGTCCATCGAGACTCGGCCGTGCCAGCTAGGTGGGAGCCTGGCAGGGGAGTGACGAGACCTAACCCCAGAGCGAAAAGACTTAGAAACTTTTGCCTCTCCCGGGTGCTACCACCGGGCCAGTCAGCTAGGTGAGAGCCTGAGGGCGGGTGTTGAACATCCTCCGGGCTCAGCCCCAGGGTCATAGCGATGTCCATCGAGACTCGGCCGTGCCAGCTAGGTGGGAGCCTGGCAGGGGAGTGACGAGACCTAACCCCAGAGCGAGAAGACTTAGAAACTTTTGCCTCTCCCGAGTGCTACCACCGGGCCAGTCAGCTAGGTGAGAGCCTGAGGGCGGGTGTTGAACATCCTCCGGGCTCAGCCCCAGGGTCATAGCGATGTCCATCGAGACTCGGCCGTGCCAGCTAGGTGGGAGCCTGGCAGGGGAGTGACGAGACCCCAGAGCGAGAAGACTTAGAAACTTTTGCCTCTCCCGGGTGCTACCACCGGGCCAGTCAGCTAGGTGAGAGCCTGAGGGCGGGTGTTGAACATCCTCCGGGCTCAGCCCTAGGGTCATAGCGATGTCCATCGAGACTCGGCCGTGCCAGCTAGGTGGGAGCCTGGCAGGGGAGTGACGAGACCTAACCCCAGAGCGAGAAGACTTAGAAACTTTTGCCTCTCCCGGGTGCTACCACCGGGCCAGTCAGCTAGGTGAGAGCCTGAGGGCGGGTGTTGAACATCCTCCGGGCTCAGCCCCAGGGTCATAGCGATGTCCATCGAGACTCGGCCGTGCCAGCTAGGTGGGAGCCTGGCAGGGGAGTGACGAGACCTAACCCCAGAGCGAGAAGACTTAGAAACTTTTGCCTCTCCCGGGTGCTACCACCGGGCCAGTCAGCTAGGTGAGAGCCTGAGGGCGGGTGTTGAACATCCTCCGGGCTCAGCCCCAGGGTCATAGCGATGTCCATCGAGACTCGGCCGTGCCAGCTAGGTGGGAGCCTGGCAGGGGAGTGACGAGACCTAACCCCAGAGCGAGAAGACTTAGAAACTTTTGCCTCTCCCGGGTGCTACCACCGGGCCAGTCAGCTAGGTGAGAGCCTGAGGGCGGGTGTTGAACATCCTCCGGGCTCAGCCCCAGGGTCATAGCGATGTCCATCGAGACTCGGCCGTGCCAGCTAGGTGGGAGCCTGGCAGGGGAGTGACGAGACCTAACCCCAGAGCGAGAAGACTTAGAAACTTTTGCCTCTCCCGGGTGCTACCACCGGGCCAGTCAGCTAGGTGAGAGCCTGAGGGCGGGTGTTGAACATCCTCTGGGCTCAGCCCCAGGGTCATAGCGATGTCCATCGAGACTCGGCCGTGCCAGCTAGGTGGGAGCCTGGCAGGGGAGTGACGAGACCTAACCCCAGAGCGAAAAGACTTAGAAACTTCAGCCCCTTGGGGGTTCAAGCTAAGAACCCCTTTACCCTCACTATTTTGACAGAGCATAAAATACGACAATGAGATTTGTTTTCATTCTTAGGGCCAAGATATTTACAATATTTTCAAGGGTAGAAACGTTTCAGATCGTCGCCACTCCAAGTGTGGCTGAGGGTGTCCCCTCTTACATCTTGGAGGCGATACCCCCCCCCCCGATTTCAAGGCCTCCTGCACAATGTAGGGGCCCTCCCAATTGGGGTGGAGTTTTCCCACGGCGGCCGATCTCCCTGCCGCGTCCACTTTCTTCAAGACAAGGTCCCCCTCCACGAACTGCTTGACACGGACGTGTTTGTCGAAATACTTGGCCATCCTCCGCTTGGCCTCTTCATGCCTGACGACGGACAAGTCGCGTAGTTCTTCCACCATATCGAGGGAGAGTCGAAGCTCCTCCTCATTCTCTGACCTCCATTCTTCCCTTCCGGCTCCTGCCTCGACGACCCGGGGCGTCTGGACCTCGAATTCGATAGGTAGAACGGCCTCGCAGCCGTGAGAGAGTTTGAAAGGTGTCTCCCATGTGGCCGTATTGGGGGTGGTCCTCAAGGCCCAGAGGACTGATGGAAGCTGTTCCACCCAACTTCCCCTCAAATTTTCCACTTTCTTTTTTAAGAGGTTCACGATGATTTTGTTGGCCGCTTCCACCTGGCCGTTGCTCCTGGGGTGATGGACAGAAGCAAACCGAAGGTCAATCCCTAGCTGCTCGCAGAAACGAATGAACTCCGTGCTGGCGAACTGAGGTCCGTTGTCCGTGACGATAGCCTGTGGCAGCCCATGCCTGCAGATGATCTCTCCCCAGATAAAGTTCCTGACTACCTGAGAGGTCACCTTGGCTAGAGCCTTCACCTCCATCCACTTAGAAAAATAATCAACCATGACCAGCAAAAACCTCCTCTGCCCGCTGGCCTGAGGGAAAGGTCCTACGAGGTCCAGCCCCCATATGGCGAAGGGCCATGGTGGCATGATGCTTCTTAACCTCTGAGCCGGCTGGAGCTGGAGCGGGGCATATAGTTGGCACTTATGACATTTTTTCGCGAATCCGGCTGCATCCCAACCGAGGGTGGGCCAGAAGTACCCTTGCCTGACGATTCTCCCTTCCAGGGTCCGACTCCCCGAATGACTTCCACATTCACCGGAATGGACTTCCTCTAAAATTTTGTGCACCTCTCTTTCGGCCACGCAACGGGCCAACATCCCTGAGAGGGTCTTGCGGTACAACTGTCCCTCACGTAGGAGGTAGTATGCCGCCTTGTGCTTGAGCCCTCTTCGGTCCATTCCCTCTGGGTATTCTCCGGTGGACAAGAAGGTGACGAAGGGATCCATCCATGAGGGGTGCTGTTCTACTTCCATTAGCTCCCCCTCCTCGATGGAAGGTCGGAAGAGATCCGTAATGGTGCCTCCCATCCGGGGGCCGTGCTTTGCTAGCTGGTCGACTGGCTCGTTTTCCCCTCTTGGCACGTGCTTGATTGAGAAGGTCTGGAAGGTCCCAATGACTCCCCTTACCTTCATCAGATAGAGCTGCAGGGTGGGCTCCCTTGCCTCAAACTCCCCCTTGATCTGAGAAGCCACCACCATGGAGTCAGTGAAGACCTCCACGTCATGCACCCCCAAGTCTCTTGCCAGGCGCAGACCTGCGATTACAGCTTCGTATTCGGCTTGGTTGTTGGTGATAGGAAAGTGCACTACCACAGTCTGCTCGATCTTTATCCCTTGGGGGCTTTCTAAGATGACCCCAACCCCTAAAGAATGCTTCCCCGAGGCACCGTCCACCCTGACTTTCCAGGGGAGGGGGCGAGTGAGTCTCTCCTCCGCCACCTCGACCACATACTCTGCCAGGAAGTCAGCCATAGCTTGGGCCTTGATTGAGAGGCGAGGGACGAAGGAGATGTCGAACTCGCTCAGCTCCACTGACCACTTGGCCAACCTACCTGAATGCTCTACCCCCTTGAAGATGTTACGCAGGGGGTGGTCAGTCACTACTCGGATTGAATGTGCCTGGAAATAAGGCCGAAGCCTCCGGGCTGAGATGATTAAGGCGAAGGCCAGTTTTTTCAGGATGGGGTAACGGAGCTCGGTCCTCTTCAATATCCGACTCACATAATAGACGGGGAGTTGCCTCTTTCCTTCTTCCCGAACCAAAACCGAACTCAAGGCTTCAGCCCCGACCCCCAGATATAGGAATAAGTCTTCCCCCTCCTTGGGCCCTTGGAGTAGGGGGCCTGAGTCAGCTGTTTCTTTAAGGCCTGGAATGCCTCCTCGCACTCCGAGGTCCATTCAAACTTTCGACCCCCTCTCAAAGTTTTGAAAAACGAGGAGCACCTCTCTCCGGCCCGGGAGAGGAATCTACTCAACCCTGCCAACTTCCCTGTTAGTTGCTGTACTTCCTTGGTATTTTGCGGCGACCTTAGTTCCAAGATTGCCCTCACCTTATCCGGATTAGGTTCTACCCCAGCGGGGGTGAGAAGATGCCCTAGGAACTTTCCCCGGCTTGCCCCGAAGACACACTTCAAGGGGTTCAGCCTCATCTTAAACTTGCGGAGAGTGGCGAAAGTCTCTTCCAAGTCCTGGATGTGGGAGTCGACATCCAAGCTCTTGACCATGAGATCATCCACGTACACTTCGAGATTCCTCCCCTTCTGCTCTCGGAAGACCCTGTCCATCATTTTTTGATAGGTGGCCCCTGCATTCTTTAGCCCGAAGGGCATCATTTTGTAACAATAACATTCGTCCCCCGTGATGAACGAGACGTTTTTGACGTCAGGGGGGTGCATCCTGATTTGGTGATAACCTGAAAAAGCATCCAGAAAACTCATTACAGGGAAACCGACGGCTGAGTCAACTAGCGCGTCGATCCGAGGCAAAGGATAACAATCTTTCGGGCATGATTTATTAAGAAGAGAAAAGTCGATACACATCCTCCACCGGCCGTCTCCTTTTTTAACCATTACAACGTTGGAGACCCAGCCGGGGTATTGGATTTCAGATATGAAGCCAGCCTCGAGGAGCTTGGCGACTTCCTCTCTGATTGGCTCGGCGAGCTTGTCCGTGATGGATCTCTTTTTCTGTTGGATGGGGGGAGCCTCCGGGTCCAGGTTGAGGCGGTGGCAGGCCACGTCGGGGTCGATCCCTGGCATCTCCGCGGCGCTCCAAGCGAAGATGTCCACGTTCCTCTGGATGCACTCCAGCATCCTGCCTTAAGCTTCCGGGGTCAGGCCTCCGCTGACGCGGACCTTCTCCATCCTGCCTCCAATGGTGAGGACCTCCATCTCCTCCACCTCTTCCGCCGCCTCCAGACGGGACTGTTCCTCCCATTCCTCGATACCTCCCCTTCCGGGGGCGAGGACCTCTTCCTCAGCTTCCTCGACGACCATGGCCTCGGCCGACCCCCGAGTCTCTTCCGCGGCCTCCTCCCGAGCGCGGCACTCCACCTCCATTTCTTTGTCAGCTTCCTGCTCCTCCTCCAACCTCTGCCCCATCTCCTCGGCCCCCTCCAGCCAAGAGATGGAGTTCACCGCCGAGACGTAGCACTCCCTTGCCTCCTTAGGGTCTCCTCGGACCCGGATCTGGACCCCCTCGACGTTGAGCTTTAGACACTGGTGGAAGGACGAGGGGACGCAGCGGAAGGCGCTGATGAGGGGTCTCCCGAAGATGGCACTGTAACTGCTAGGGGCGTCCACGATAACAAACTTGCAGTTGCGCGACTGCCCCCCTAGAGTGACATGGAGTCCCACTCCTCCCTCGACTTCTTTCCTCTCCCCTGAAAAGCCGAACAGAGGCCCGTCCGAGGCTAACACCCTCCTGGCCTCTACCTTCATCGCATCAAACGCCTTCTTGAAGATGACGTTGACCGAACTCCCATTGTCCACGAGGATCCGGGAGACAGTGAAATCCTCGATGGCTGTCTGGATAACCAGCGCATCGCAGAAGGGGTCCTCGTGACCCGGCAAGTCCTCTCTGGAGAAGGTGATTTTCTCCTCCGGGGGAGGGGATTGGGATGTGGAGCCAACGCTCCTCCGGTACATAGTGTGGAGGCTTGACTTTCGGGAGGCCTCGATCCCAGCCCCCCCGTGGATCGCTCCGATCCTTCCCCGGGTGCCCACATCAACCCGGTCTTCACACCGATCCCCCTCCTCCCGAGGCCGGATCTCCTCTATCCGAACTTCCTGATGGTCTTGTTGTTGCTGTTCCCTTCTCCCTCTCATCTCGAGGAACTCCGGGCACGTGGATGTGAGGTGCCCCTCTTCCTGATGAAAGTCACAGTAGGGCAGGTCCACCCTGACCTCCCTCCTTCTCCTCGGCTGTCCTCTCCTCCTCCCCCTCATGGCAATTGCCATTGCCTCCTCCTGGTCGGGGAGAGGGGGTCTCTGACCCTGCCTACCCCCCTGGGGGTTGTACTGCCCTCGGCCACCCTGGCGGTTATCTCCTCCCTGATAACCCCTTCGTGGTGCCTGGTCTTGCCACTCGGGCCTCCATCCCAAACGGTGGGTCTGCTCCGGACGCACCCACCTGGGTTGCGGCTGCTGTTGCGGATGCTCCCTTTGCCGAGGTTCAGCCCTCCTATCCTCCTGAATTCGGCCACCCCTTGGCCTTTCCTCTTCCACGACCCACTTGGCCAACCTTCGCGCGAACTCTGGATGTGCTGCCTCCATTTCGGCCTCCCTGGCCGCCCTCTCCAGAAGTGCCTCAAAAGACACTGGAGGTGACCTCTTCAGTTCCATTGCGAAGAACCCGGACTGGAGACCCAGGGTGAAGGCCACCATCATGGTGTGCCCTGGCATCTCCTGAACTTGGGACAGTTCCTCTTGGAACCTGTCCAGGTAGCTCCCCAGGGTCTCTCCCACCCTCTGCTTGATGCGGAACAAAGACTCCGCCTCCCTCTTCCTCTTCTTAGAAGTGGTGAATCTCAGCATGAAACCCCGTCGTAGATCCTCAAAGCAGTAGATGGACCCGGTCGGGAGCTGGTGGAACCACTCTCTCGCCTTTTCCCTGAGGGTGATGGCGAAGAGTCGGCACTTGAAGCCGTCTGACATCTGTCGAATGGAGACCATGTCCTCGAACCACTGGATGTGGTGGACCGGGTCTCCTCTCCCGGAGTAGTAAGTCATCTCCGGCTCGCGAAACCCCTCGGGAACGGGGGCTGAAGAAACGAACTCGCTGAAGGGGCTCCCCCCCTCAGCCGGGCGAGTCGGGAACTCCCTCCCTGCGGTCTCGCCGAAGTGGTACTCGGCGGCCGAGCCGGGGAACAGAACTCGCCCCTGGAACTCGCGCTCGCCCCTCTCGGCGGGCTCCTTCCCTGGTCGCCTGAGCGGTGCGTCGTCGCCGAGTGCGGGAATGGCGACCACCGGGACAGCCGGTGTCGCACTCTCAGCTCGCATGCCGAGGGCGGTCCTGACGAGCCCGAGGATCTCCTCCCTGAGCTCCGCCGGCATGCTCGCCGCTGGGGGTGGGGGAGGGGGTGGCGAGTTGCCCCTGCCTGATCCTTGTCCTTCATCTCCAGTCATCGAGCCTGCAGAAGGTTTTCTCTGCTGACCACTTCCACGCTCACCGCACCAAAATGTTGAAACCGGAAAACCGGTCTCTCGTGGAGTTCGACCCTTGGGGAAGGGGTGGCCGCGCACCTACTTCACTCCTGCAAGAAAACGACAAAGAAAAGAAGAAACAAGGACTAGACCAAGGGCCCGGCGTGGAGGTCCCGCCACACACCCGGAAGATCTTAGAGCGCTTCCCCTCCTTAGCCAAATGCCGGGCTAAGGTACCTCAGAAAGCGCTAGTAGGCCGGAGAATTAGTAAGCGTGCCTTCTGAGGTACCCCTTGGGTCCTATTTATAGGAAAAGATGGCCTGCCAATATACAACCTTCACTGTTTTCGAGGACTACAGGCAAATCAAAAGGGGCCACATAGTAAAAGTATGCCATGGCCAAGATGTGAGCTGGACCTAAAGGGGCACTCGCTCGGCTGGAGGCCTGACTCGCCTCGCCTTGGGCCTAGGCGGGCAGATACTCGGCAGACTTGTGCTCGAATACCGCTGAGCTCGGCTTGACTATTGCCGAGCTCGGGCTCGGCACGACGATCGCCGAGCTCGGACTCGGCACGGAGATCGTCGAGCTTGGCTCGACTATCGTCGAGCCCTGTCTCCGCATCCGAGCTCGGTCTCGGCATGCCGGGCTTCGTTCGGCCATCGCCGAGCTCAGCTCGACTATTGCCGAGCTCGGGCTCGGCAAGCTGGGTCCAAGTTGGTCTGAGCCGGCTGGTTTAACCCCGGTTCGGCCCCTGTCGACCACTCGCGGGATACGGGGTTGTACACTTATAAGAATGAAAATAATGAAGAAACATTACAAAAAGGAAAAATTAAACCTAAGCATCTAATGCGCGAGAAAATAGACGGGCAGCGTAACGGCTAGAAAATGCTATAAACTCCTAAACTAAACTAAGTTATAAGAAGCTAAAAAGAAAACATAAAAAGAAAATCACAAAAAGGGAACGAAAAATTACTTAAGAAAGGCGCTTCCAATTGAACATTTCAACTTTGCAAGATAGAAAATCTACCATTTTATTGAATAAAAAGGCTATTACATGAAAAGCTAAAACAAACAACCTAATACAAACTAAGAAAAATAGGGAGGAATTCTCCTTACATAGCTTAGAAGCAAAATGGGCAGCACCTCCCCTAAGTAAGATGGACCAAAAAAGTGGACCCTTAAAATTTTCTGAAAGCCCTTATTTATAGGCAAAATTTCAGGTTGGTCACGCCCATGACTAGGGCGTGACAGGGGGTCGTGTCACTACTGTACATGAGTTGATCAGGTGATTTGACTGGGAAGTTGACTTCGGCTGAAAATGTGGCGGTCACGCCCTAGGTCACGGGCGTGACATGTGTCAGGCACGGGCGTGACTGGGGCGTGTCGGAGAGGTCGATCTGGGCGCGGTCCGGCCGCAAAGTCGCGCGCGCCACGTCGGGTCAGGTGGCGAAGTCACGCCCGTGTCACACTTTGACACGGGCGTGTCTGGGGGCGTGTCGAGCTCGGTTTGATGATCGCCGATCGTCGAGCTGGCAACCTGAAGTCGGCGATCGTCGAGGGCGTGACACGGGCGTGTCGGTCATGTGACACGGGCGTGTCAGTCAACTTTTTTTTTACTTTTTCTGGATTTTTTTCTGGAACAAAAATAAAGCTAAGTTAGAAATAATATTTACAGAAATAAGCAATTTATTGAATGAAACTAATTTAAAAGGGTAAAAATAAACAAAAATGACTTAAATAAAATACGAAAATATATGTATATTTACAACTCATCATGTCTCAATTTGGTGGACCTCAATTTGGAGGGTCTCAATTTGGTGGACCTCAATTTGGAGGACCTCAGTATGGAGGAAGCCAGTATCGAGAAAGCCAATATGGAGAAAGCGACTATGGAGTACCCGGGTATAGAGGAGAACAACAAGGGGGAAGCGCACACGGAAGTCGTAGCGAACCCGATGATGACCTCCCCGAATTTTAAAATTATTTCCGAATGTAATTTTTTATTTTGAATTATGTTATGCGTGTTGTATTTTAGTTATGTAATCAAATTTGAAATTAAAAAAAACTTTAAAATTAATATAATATACTAAAATAAGAAAATAAAAAATAAAAATATTTCATTATAATATTATATATATTTATTTATACATATGGATATATAAATATAATATAAATATTATATATATGTATATGCCTGAGACGGGGTGTCGCCCCTATGGTCAAGCGCGACAGTACCCGGCCGGCGACGACGGACTTCGTCTGCCCCGGCTCAATACTCTCGGGCGGCCTTCAGCCGCATCTAGGCGGGCTTCACTCGCTTCTGCATGTGCTTCGCTCGTGCTCGATGCGTCTGCGGACTGCGCCCGCATCAACACGAGCTGCGTCCGCAACATATACATTTGATCGAGTACTCAAAATGACCGTAAAAAATATAAATCAATATTAAAAAAAATTGTAAAAGATATATTTTTTATGTAAAATAATTATTTTAGATGATTGTTATAGGCAAACAAATTTTGCATAGGTGCAAACCAATTTTGTATAGGTGCAAATCAATTTTACGGGCAAATCAAATATTTATATGTGCAAACCAAATTGTTACGTGCAAACCAATATAAATTTTTTTAAAAAAAAATTTAGCAAAAAATAAACAAATAGTTTAGCAAAAATATTGTAAAATTTAATGTATTACAAGAGTTTCATATTCATCGTACAAATTTTCTTTTAATGATTAGTTCAATTTTTCGACGTTCATTTTTTCGTTTGAGAAATACGAAAACAAATGATGAAAATGATAAATATCAAAAGAATGGTTTAAATATACGGCTTACTTCAGATCAAAGGATGTGAGGTAGATGTCATCGTGTATGGCTTACGGTGGGCATTGGCGGCGGTGTTGACGGCATTAGTGGTGGCGAAGAGAGGCGTCGGCGGTGGTGACGGTGTCGTCGCATATGGTTTGCGGTAGGCGTTGGCGGCAATGTCGATGGCAGCGTTGGCGGCGGTGTCGATGGCAGCGGCGGCGGCGGTGTCGATGGCAGCGGCGGCGGCGGTGTTCGCGGTAGCGAAGAGAGAGGCATCGGCGGTGGTGGCGGTGTCGTCGAGTATGACTTGCGGTGGGCGTTGGTGGCGATGTCGACGGCAGCGGCGACAAAGAGAGAGGCTTCGTCGGTGGTGGCAGTGTCGTCGCTTATGGTTTGCTCCTGTCGACATGATGGGGAAATGGTTTGCCCCTATCAATTTTATGGTAACATTTAAAATAATTGTTTAAGAGTTTTTATTTTAAAAGTTGATTTGCACATATCCAAAATAAGTTTGCTCATAACAATTACATTATTTTATCTCTGTCTCTCTCTTTCTATCCCTCTCTCGATCTCTTCCTCTCTGCCGCACATTCTCCCTCTCTCTTCTCTTTCTCTTTCTTGATACATATATAAAAATATATACCCATCAGCCCACTGCCCTCTCTCCCTCTCTCTGCTCTCTCTCTCCCTCTCCCACTCTCTCCCCCACTTTCTTTTTTGTCTGATCCCTCACTCATTATAGCTGTAGGAGTTCTAGTATTATCTATTTTGTACAGTAGATAAGATCAAACTGATGTTATTTTTCATGTCAAAGATTAATAGATGAGATTGCTTAGATCGCTTTTAAATTCATGATTTTAAAAATCATTTGATATTTTTTATAAGTGTTGAATATATATACAAGTGCCCAACACGGGGCTCCGCTCCTATGATCATGCGCGACAGTACCCGATCGGCGATGACGGGCTTTGCGCGCCCCCATCAAGACGGGTTTCCCCCTTGGCTGCCCAGATCTGGGCTGCCATTTTCTGCCTAAGGCAAGCGGCCCCAAGGCCGCCCTCCCTCCAGCCGGGCTTCGCTTCCCGACCGGTCAATGGCTTAGCCCGGCTGTCGGCCTCGCCAGGACATCCCTCCCCTCACGGGAGGGGCAGTTATTTTTACGTTGTGGGTTAATTTTGTCTAAGGGCAGTCTCGTCATTTTTCATAAATTTGGCGATGCGTGTGCCCCATTTTGGATGTTTTTATTCATCGACCTAGTAGTTATTGGGGGGGGGGGGAGGGGTACATAGACCACTTTCCTCCTTTATTTTCATTCTCTTCTCGGTCGGGAAATTTTCTTACGGGTTTTTCCTCTCCTCCTACGGATTTTCTCTCTCCTCCTACGCTCCTCCCTCTCCTGCATCTCTCCTCCAACATGTGCACGTACCTTCGTGCACATATCCCTCCTTGCACACTCTCCTCTTTGTGCGTGCCTTTTCTCCGTGTGCAAGCCCCTTCGTGCTCTCGTTCCCCCTTACGCGCATTCCCCATTGTGCATGCCTCTCCTCCAATGTGCGCATCTCCCTTCGTGTGCATGTTTCTCCTTGTACGAGCTCCACCTTGCGTGCGCCTCTTCTCCAACGTATGAACGCCCCTTCATGTGCTCATTCCTTTTTTCTTGCACTCCCCATTATGTGTGCCTCTCCTCCAACATGCGCATGCTCCTTTTGTGCGTCTGTTCCTCCTTGCGCATGCTCCCCCTTACATTAGCCTCTCCTCTAACGTGTGCACGCCACTTCGTGTGCCCATTCCTTCTTGCGCACGCTCTCTCTTGCGCGCACCTCTCCTCCAACGTGCACACACCCCTTTGCGTGCTTGTTCCTCCTTGTGTGTGCTCCCACTTGCGCGTGCCTCTCCTTCAACGTGTGTATGTTCCTACTTGTGTGCGCTCACTCTTGTGCATGCCTCTCCTCTAACATGTGCATTCCCTTTCGTGCACCCATTCCCTTTTGCGCGCGCTCCCCCTTGCGCGTGCCTTTGCTCCAACATCTGCAAGCCCCTTCGTGCGCCCGTTCCTCCTTGCGTGCACTCCCTCTCGTGCACGCCTCTCCTCCAATGTGTACACGCCCTTTGTGCGTCTGTTCCTCCTTACGCGCACTCCCCTATACACGCATCTCTCCTCCAACATGCGTACGCCCCTTTGTGTGCTCGTTCCTCCTTACACGTGCCTCTCCTCATGTAACAACCCAGGTTTCCCACAGTTGAAAAAAAAACAAAATGCATTTTTGGAGTTATCGCTGGCATTAGCGATATTGCCCAACAATAGTTTTTAGAACGATGTAGTCGAAAAAGTCGATTTGCCACCACTGGCAATAGTAATCAAGTCGATAGTGATCAAGTCGATGAAGTCAATTTGATATCGCCTGGCGATGGCTTGATATCGCCTGACGATAGCTTGATATCGCTGGCGATAGTATGCCATGTAGCAAAAAGCCATGTGTTAGTTGCTCGAGAGGCGTTTGTTAAGCAGCGCTGACTTGATTAAGTGGCCACCGCTGGAGTTATCGTGCCTCGATAACTATATCGCCCGACGATAATGTTTTGAGTAAATCTATCAATACAAATTGGGTCATCCATTTCTTTTGAATTGGGGATCCTGTGGTTGAGCTTAAGCACGGGATTGATAAGGTGGCTGATGAGATATGACTTATCATTTCTCTTCTCACTCTCTCTCTAAACTAAAGAAGAAGAAGTGGAAAGGAAAGGAGAGGAAGAAGAAGAAGGTTGTTCTCAACCCTTGCCAGAGCTTAGGAGGAGTTCTTGTTGCACAACCCCATATCCAGCGAGTGGGCTAACAGGAGCCAAACTGGCCGGCTCAGACCGCCCCAGAGCCCCAGGCGAGTTCAGCAGGGGATGCCGAGCCCAGCATGCCGAGTACGGGCTCGACAATCGTCGGGCCGAGCTCGAGGTTCGTGGAGCTGAGCCCGACGAAAGGAAGTCATTCATCGTGGGGCAGACCCGGCCGAGTACGTGCTCGCCAGAGCCAAGGGGTTGGCGAGTGCCGGCACAACCGTCATCCGCGAGCAGGGGCTTCAGGGCCAACTCGCCCAGGCCTGGGGCGAGGCGAGCCGGGCCGTGGCATTGAGAGAGGCGACCTCACTCAGCGCCTTCTCCCGTGGCGTTGAGAGAGGCGAGCTCACTCAACGCCTTCTCCTGTGGCGTTGAGAGAGGCAAGCTCACTCAACGCCTTCTCCAGAGGCGTTGAGTCAGGCGAGTCAGGTCCGCGGCGTTGGGAGAGGCGAGCTCACTCGCCGCTTTTCACCTCGGCGTAGGAGGGAGCCTTCCCGCGCCCGTACTCGCCGCCCCCGCTCAATGGACACTCTTCTCAGGGCCGGCTCGCCCTTCAGTTGTGGGGTGTTTTTACCATGTTACCCCCTTTGGATTGCCTATCGTCCTCGAAAATAGTGAAGGTTGGATATTCGCAGACCGTCTTTTCCTATAAATAGGACCCAAGGAGTACCTCAGAAGGGACGCTTTCTAGTGCCCGGTCTTCCAGCGCTTTCTGAGGTACCTTAGCTTCAACACTTGGCTAAGGAGGGGAAGCGCTATAAGATCTTCCGGGAGTGTGATGGGACCTCCGTGCTGAAGCCTTGGGTCTGTCCCCAGTCCTTTTCCTTTGTCACTTGGGCTTGTGAGGAGAGAAGTAGGTGTGCGATCACCCCTTCCCCAAGGGTCGAACTCCACAGAGACCGATTTTTCGGTTTCAACACTTTGGTGCGGTGAGCGTAGAGCGTGGTTAGCACAGAAAATCTTTCGTAAGACCGATGGCAAGAGACGAAGGGCAAGGTTCAGGTAGGGCGAGCTCGCCACCCCCTCCCCCTCCCGCAACGGCGGGGATGTCCGCGGAGCTCAGGGAGGAAGTGCTCGGACTCGTCAGGGTCGCACTCGGCATGCGAGTCGAGAGCACGACGCCGGCGGTTCCCGTGGTCGCCGATCCAGCACTAGGCAAGGATGCACCCCTCAGGCGTGGGGGGAAGGAAGTCGCAAGCGAGGGGGAGCGCGAGCCGAGGGGGCGAGTCCTCTTCCTAGGCTCGGCAGGCGAGTACCAATTCGGCGAGACGATGGGGAGGGAGTTCCCAACTCGCCCGGCTGAGGGAGGAAGCCCCTTCAGCGAGTTCGTTTCGTCGGCCCCAGTTCCAGAAGGGTTCCGAGAGCCGGAGATGTCCTACTACTCAGGGAAGGGAGATCTGATCCAGCACGTCCAGTGGTTTGAAGACGTGGTATCAATCCGACAGATGTCGGATGGCTTCAAGTGTAGGCTCTTCGTCATCACCCTCAGGGAGAAAGCGAGAGAGTGGTTTCATCAGCTCCCGACCGACTCCATCTACTACTTCGCGGACCTACGCAGGGGGTTCATGTTGAGATTCACCACCTCAAAGAAAAGGAAGAGGGAGGCCGAGTCCTTGTTCCGTATCAGGCAGAAAGTAGGGGAGACCCTGGGAAGTTACCTGGACAGGTTTCAGGAGGAACTGTCCCAGGTACAAGATATGCCAGGGCATACCATGATGGTGGCCTTCACCCTGGGTCTCCAGCCCGGGTTCTTCGCCATGGAGTTGAAGAGGACGCCTCTGGTGTCTTTTGAGGCGCTCCTGGAAAGGGCAGCAAGGGAGGCCGACATGGAAGCAGCACAACCAGAGTTCGCTCGGAGGTTGGCCAGGTGGGCCGTAGAGGAGGAGAAGCCAAGGGGAGGTCGAGCCCAGGAGGAGAGAAGGGTCGAGCCTCGGTAGAGAGAACAGCAGCCGCAGCAGCCCAGGTGGGGGCGTCAGGAGCCAAACAATCGATTGGGTTGGAGGCCGGAGTGGTAGGATCAAGGGCCGCGAAGGGGTTATCAGGGAGGAGATAACCGCCAAGGTGGGCGCGGCCAGTTTTACCCCCAGGGGGGAGGCAGGGGCAGAGACCCCCCCTTCCTGATCAGGAGGAGGCCATGGCTATCGCCCTGGGGGGAGAAGGAGAGGACAGCTAAGGAGGAGGAGGGAGGTCAGGGTAGACCTGCCCTATTGTGACTACCATCAAGAGGAGGGGCACACGACGATCATGTGTCCGGAGTTCCTCGAGGTACGGGGGAACAGAGAACAGCAGCAGTAGCAGCAGAACCGCCAGGAGGTGCGGATCGAGGAAGTCCGGCCTCAGACAGAGGGGGATCGTTGCGAAGACCGGGCCGATGTGGGGACCCGAGGAGGGATCAGAGTGATCCATGGGGGGGGGGGTCGAAGCTTCCCGGAAAGCAAGCCTCCACACCATGTACCGAAGAAGCATCGACTCCACGTCTCAGACTCCACCCCCAGAGGAGAGGATCACCTTCTCAAGGGAGGACATGTCGGGTCATGAGGACCCCTTCTGCGATGCGCTAGTCATCCAGACGGCCATCGAGAATTTCACAGTTTCCCGGATCCTCATTGACAATGGGAGCTCCGTCAACATCATCTTCAAGAAGCCTTTCGACGCCATGAAGGTAGAAGCCAATAGGGTGCTGGCCTCCGATGGGCCTCTCTTTGGTTTTTCGGGGGAGAGGAAAGAAGTAGAGGGGGGAGTGGGACTCCATGTCAGCTTAGGGGGGCAATCCAGGAACTGCCGGTTCGTCATAGTAGAGGCCCCCAGCAGCTACAACGCCATTTTCGGACGGCCCCTCATCAGCGCCTTCCGCTGTGTCCCCTCCTCCTACCATCAATGCCTTAAGTTCAACGTAGAGGGGATCCAGGTCCGAGTTCGCGGCGACCCCAAGGCAGCTCGGGAATGCTACGTGACGGCGGTGAATTCTATTTCTTGGCAGGAGGAGGCCGTAGAGATGGGGAGAAGGATGGAAGAGGTGGAAGGGCAGGAGGCCGAGGAAGAAGGTGGGGAGGAAGGAAGGATGGAGGGGGAAGCCCGCGAGGAGGTACTCCCAGAGGAGTCGGTTGAGGCGATGACCATAGAAGGAGGGGAGGTCCTTACTCCGAGAGGGGAGGACATTGCAGAATGGGAGGAGCAGTCCCAGTTGGAGGCCGCCGAAGAGGTGGTAGAGATGGAGGTTCTCACCCAGGATGGCAGGGTGGAGAAGGTCCACATCAGCGGAGGGCTGACCCGGAGGATCAAGGCAGGATGCTGGAGTGCATCCAGAAGAATGTGGATGTCTTCGCTTGGAGCACGGCCGAGATGCCGGGGATCGATGCTGACGTCGTCTGCCACCGTCTCAACCTAGACCCAGAGGCTCGCCCCATCCAGCAGAAGAGGAGGTCCATCACGGACAAGCTGGCCGAACCAATCAGGGAGGAAGTCACCAAGCTCCTCAAGGCCGGTTTTATTTCCGAAATTCAATACCCCGGTGTTGGGTACATTGGAAAATATGTACCTGATTTGAAGAAGCCCAACCTAGCTCAATGATATACATCAAAGTGTATTTGATGTTGTTTTAAGTTGACATGTGCAGGTGAAGAATTGATAAAGTATGCAGAAAAAATTCTAAGTCCAAGTGTCGACACAGAGGAAGCAGTGTCGACACATAGAAGAAAATAGTCGACACAACACTGGGAAGCAGTGTCGACACATAGCAGTTAGTCTACAACTACACTGGGAAAAAGTGTCGACACAGAGGAAGCAGTGTCGACACATAGCAGTTGGTCTACAACTACACTGGGAAAATGTGTCGACACAGAAGAAGTAAGTCGACACAACACTGGGAATTTGTGTCGACACAGAAGAAAAGCGTCGACCTCAACATTGGGAAAATGTGTCGACACAGAAGAGTATAGTCGATCTCAAGATTGTCGACACCAGCTGGATGTGTCGACACAGAAGAATATAGTCGACCTCAAGTTTGTCGACACCAGCAGAATGTGTCGACACATTGTGATTGAGTCAACACATTATAGCAAAGTTAAAAGAAGACTGTGTCGACACCTGAAGGCTAAGTCGACACTTACTAAGTTATGATTCTACAACAACTGTGTCGACACACAGGACTTGTGTCGACACACTGAAGAGTCAAGACCAAGTTATTTTCAGAAGAAGCTGTGTCGACTCAAAGGCAACTTAGTCGACATCACTGAAGACTGTGTCGACACCAAAGTCAATTGTGTCGACACAGATAGACAGATGGTCTCGACACTTTCTGACAGACTGTCTCGACAACTTGTTGTTCAAGACTAAGGCACAGGACTTGTTTGAAGACTTGACAGCTGTGGGTTGCCACCGGTTAACTGAAGCTGTCAGACTTGTCAGAAAACGGTTAGAAACCGGATCAACCGGTTACCATGAAGAAAGTCTATAAATAGACAGATTCAGAAGGAGAAGAAAAGAAAAAAACTTTTGAAAACATTGATAAGAATCAAAAAGTTGAGAAGGATTACAATCCAATTCATTTCAAGAAAGTGCTAGGCACTTAAGAAGATCTTCTCCGGAAGATCAAAGAAGACTATCTAAGGATAGATCAAAGAAGAGTTCTAATCAGAATTCAGAAGAATCATTCAAAGTGCTGGATAGAGAGAGATCAAGCCAGAATTTGAAGAAGAAGAAGAAAGAAACCACCAGTGGATTCTCAAGAAGCTGTTTGGAATCAACTCAGCTAAGTTCATATTCAAGAAGCTTTGAAGAAGGCTCAGATACAGTTGATTGCATCAGCTGATCAAGAATTGTCTTGGCCTTTTTTCTCTCTCAATTTAGGCAAGACAGTTAAATAATCTTTTCTATATTTCTGTAGGATCTGTTTTCACAGATCTGAGTTGTAAGCCTGTGTTATAAAGGCTGAGTGTAGGAGTGTTGAACTCTGAGTGGTAGGGCTGTTTGCCTGAGTGTAGGAGAAGAATCTTCTCTGAGTTGTAGGCCTTGGGGCAAGGCTGAGGTAGGGCAGTTGTGCCTGAGTTGTAGGAACCATTTGGGTTCTGAGTTGTAGGATCTGTTGATCTGAGATTAGTGGAAGTTTGGCCGAATCTAGCATACTGCTAGATAGGTGAAGGGGGAAAGCGGATGTACCCAGACCTTGGGGAACCACTATAAAACATTGTGCAATCTGTGATGTTTTATTTTCTGTGATTGCTGTGATTCTTTTGTTAGTCATTGAATTGAATTCTGCCTAGAAGTTTTTATAAATAAGCAGAACCTATTCACCCCCCCCCCCCTCTAGGTGTTTAGGCTGTCTTGAAAGTTAAACTATCAAGTGGTATCAGAAGGAGGTTCCTCAAAAAGGACTTAACAGTCTGAGGTAGATCTGAAAGGCAGGTTCAAGATTCAAGATTCTAGAAGATGGGTTCTGGAGAGAATCATAAGGAGCTAGGGTCTATGAAATTACCCATATGCAAGAAGGAAATCTTTGGGATCTGGAAAGAAAGAGTCAGATTGTTTATGGAGGCATCTGACCCAAGGATTTACATCACAGTACAGGAAGGCCCCTTCATTCCAATGAAGATATCTATTCTTGATGCAAATATCCAAATACCAAAGACTTATTCAGAAATGACCAAGGATGAAATCATCTTGGCAACCATGGACAAAAGGGCACAGAACATCATTGTTAGTGCCATAGATGATTCAACATTTCAGAATCTGATTCACTGCAAGACCTCCAAGGAGATGTGGGACACATTGATTGTCTACATGGAGGGTTCTGAAGAAGTAAGGCTGGACAGGAAGTCTATGCTAAATCAGGAGTATGAAAGCTTTAGACAAGGAAAATCTGATAGCATAACTGAGTGCTATAAGAAATTCTATAGAATTGTGAATGAGCTAATATCCTATGGAAGAGTCTTCAGTACCTATGAACTGAATGACAAATTCTTAAGATCCTTATCAAAGGATTGGGATACAAAGATCTGTGCCATAAGAGAAGTGGCTAAATTGGCAGAGATATCTCCTCCAACCCTGTTTGGAAAGTTGCTATCCTATAAAATGCAACTTATGGTGAGGAAGGAGGAGGAAAGAAACTCAAGAGGAGATCACAGAGAAAAGACTGTGGCATTTAATGCTGAAGCCACTAGAAAGAATAGGAGGAAATCACCATCTCCTCCTAAGGAAGTTGAAGAAGATAGTTCTGAAAATTCAGATAAGGGTTCAGAAAGCTGTGATTCAGATGCAGACTTTGCTACATTCACAAGGCAATTCCAAAGGTTCTTGAAAAAGAAGCAATGGAAGTCTAGGCCTTCCACATCACAGCAAGTTGATGACTATTATCAGAAGAGAAGGTCATCAAGGAAAGAGAAAAGCAGATCAAAGCTCAGCAAAGCCACTACTTCAAAGATTGTCTGCTATTGTTGCAATAGGCCTGGACATGTAGTGGCTGATTGTCCTGACAAGAGAAAGAATCTTCAGAAAAGAAGAAGACTTATCAGAAAGGCAAGAAGGAGAAATCCTTTGTAGCAAAGAAAGATAAGAGTCTGTCAGACCAGTCAACTTCAGAATCAGGATCTGAAGCTGAAGCATATATTGGACTATATACTGTATCTGAGGAAGAGGAGTTTATGCAGTTGCTAGACTCCATCAATGAACATCAATGCATGGGTGTTGATGACAAGATCAGAAGAGGACATATGCCAGAATCAGTCTGGTCCTAATGAGGTAAAATGTCCTTCCAGTACATCTGTTTGTAGTTCAAGTGAAGAATCAACTACATCTGCATCAAGTGATGAAGATGAATCTGAATCTGAAGGAGATGTCTATCAATTGATAGACAAGTATGGGGACTTGTTGCAGGCCCTTAAGAAAAGCAAGAACCTGGTTAAAACTCAGGCTCAGGAAATTGCTGAACTAAGGGTGCAACAACTGAATTAGAAAAAGTCCTTGATCAAAAATTAAATGAAATTGCCAAGCTGAAGAATATAACTATTATTCAGATGGGCACAATTAATTATACTAATGATCAAGTGAAGAGTCTGGAGGCCAGACTTAGAATTGAAAGAGATTTAGTGGCTAGTTACTCTAAGCCAAAATCTGTCTTACCCTTGATAGATGAATTTGTCACTCAGAAGGGTAAGGCTGGATTAGGATTTAAAGGTAACTCCAGGGCTGGCAGATTCAAGAGGAAAGGCAAAGCCCCTATTCAGCCACTAAACCTTTCAGTCCCCATAAAGTTTAGTAAGGTGAAAGTGCCTTCTAACATATATGATCATGAAGACATTCAAGGTCATATTAAGACTAATGTTCTGAAGAACAAGGGTGTAAATGCAAGCAGGCCTACCTATGGTCATAAACCCAATGATTTTAAGAAATCAGTAGGTGAAGTTGCAACAGCACCAGCAATGAACAGAAATTCTTCTGACAAGGATGTATCTAGATCTAGATACAATAAGTTTGAATGTTGGTGCTGTGGCAAGAGAGGCCATTTTGCATTAGACTGCTGGTATAACACAAGTGTTATAAAGAATAAGAGTCTACCTGTTAGAAGAGGCTATGATAACTTTATTAATGCTAACCTGAACCAAGGACCCAAGACTTACTTAGGTTCTAAGGGTAAGTAATTCTGTATTGCAGGTGAATCCAAGTAACCATGCCCCTATATGGTACTTGGATAGTGGTTGTTCCAGGCACATGACTGGAACAAAGGGGCTGCTGAAGGAGTATTCATCTGTCAAAGATGGACCTAAAGTGATCTTTGGTGGATCTGAGAAGGGAGTCATCAAAGGGTTTGGTAACATTTCTTCTAACCTAATTACTATCACCCAAGTGGCCTATGTAAAAGGTTTGAAACATAATCTAATAAGCATAAGCCAGCTGAGTGATCTAGAATATGACATTTCATTTGATAAGGATGGATGTCATATCAAAAGGTCAAGTGATCAAGAGATCATATTGACTGGGTATAGGAAGAGAAATGTATATTGCCTTAATTTTGAATGTGAAAATAAGGCTTTCCCCATTTGTCTTGTAGCTGATGACAATGCTTCCCATTGTGTTAAGTGGCACAAGAGATTGGCTCATCTAAACTACAAGACAATTGGCCAACTCATTAGTAAAGAACTAGTGAGGAATGGGCCTCAAGTTAAGTGTATAAAGGAAGGGGTATGCTCAGCTTGTCAAAAGGGCAAGCAGACAAAATCCTCATTTCAAAGCCTTGAAAACAAGGATTCTGTGAGGTGCTTATACCTCTTGCATATGGATCTTTTTGGTCCTATGCCAGTTCACAGTCTAGGTAGGAAGGTCTACACTCTAGTGGTTGTAGATGACTATTCTAGATTTACATGGGTGTTCTTTCTGAGACAAAAATCTGAAACCCCAAGTGTATTACTTAATTTTGTAAAGCAAATTCAGAATGAACTAAATAGTACAGTGGTCAAAATCAGAAGTGACCATGGTACTGAGTTTCAATCTGAAAGCATTACAAACTTGTGTAAAGACTTTGGGATTTTCCAAGAGTTCTCCTCACCTAGAACACCTCAGCAAAATGGAATTGCTGAGAGAAAGAATAGGACATTAATTGAAGCTGGTAGAACTCTATTGAGTGACACCTCTCTCCCAGAATATTTCTGGGCTGAGGCAGTTAACACTGCTTGTCATGTCATCAATAGGGCTTCTATCACCAAAAGCCACAGAAAGACTCCCTATGAGATTGTGAAAGGCAGAAAACCAAATCTATCCTATTTTAGGATCTTTGGTTGCAAGTGCTATATACTTAATAATGGCAAGTCATATTTGACTAAGTTTGCTGCCAAATCCCAGGATGGGATATTTGTTGGGTACAGCACAAATAGTAAGGCCTATAGAGTCTTCAACTTAACTACTCAAGTTGTTGAAGAATCTATGCATGTTGTATTTGATGAAACAAGATTAATCAATTGTGAGTTATCTTGTAGATCAAATGACTCAACAGGTATAAGCAAAAGGATGGACAAGCTCTCCATTGTTGAAGCTTCAAAGGAAGATGGAGCATTGGAAAATGAAGGCTGCTGTCCAGGGGGAGTACAAGAGATAATGGAAGCTGATGAAAACCAAGAGGTTCAGCAGAATGAAGAAGCTGGAGATGCTCAACCTGAAGGGAATCTTCCTCCAGCTATGAGATATCTAAGAGATAATCCTACTGATCAGATAATTGGTGATCCAAGACAAGGAGTGCAAACTAGAAGCAGAAATCAAAGCACAGTTTTGCATTCTAGTTTCTTGTCCCAAATGGAACCTAAGAAGTTTGAAGAAGCTATCCAAGACCAGCACTGGATTGATGTTATGCAAGAGGAGCTGAATCAATTCAGAAGGTGCAAAGTCTGGGAGCTTGTTCCTAAACCAAGAGGCCACAACATAATTGGCACTAAGTGGATCTATAGGAACAAGCTAGATGAAAGTGGGATAATAGTGAAGAATAAAGCAAGGTTAGTTGCAAAAGGATACAGGCAGGAAGAAGGGATTGACTTTGATCAAACCTTTGCTCCAGTAGCAAGGCTGGAGGCAATCAGAATGTTCTTTGCCTATGCAGCCTACCAAGACTTCAAAGTATACCAGATGGATGTGAAGTCAGCATTTCTGAATGGTGATCTTAAAGAAGAAGTATATGTAGAGCAGCCATCAGGTTTTGTAGATCCTCTTAAACCTGATTCTGTGTATAAGCTTAGGAAAGCTTTGTATGGGTTAAAACAAGCTCCAAGGGCTTGGTATGAAACCCTGTCTACCTTCCTCATTGAGAATAAATTCTCAAGAGGAAAAGATAGATAAAACTCTATTCCTTAGGGAATCCAAAGGAAAGATCATCTTAGTCCAGATCTATATTGATGACATAATCTTTGGATCTACTGAAAACAACCTTTGTAAAAAGTTTGCCAAACTTATGCAAGGGAAGTTTGAGATGAGCAGTATGGGAGAACTTAAGTTCTTCTTGGGACTCCAAGTAAGACAGACTGATGATGGATTGTCCATATCCCAGTCTAAGTTCACCAAAGAATTAATTAAGAAATATGGTATGGAGTCATCCTCCACCATGAGAACTCCTATGGGAACAAGTATGCCTATATGCAAAGATGAGGCAGGTAAACCTGTTGATGAATCATTGTATAGAGGAATAGTTGGGTCTCTACTATATCTCACTGCTAGTAGACCTGACATTATGTATGCAACATGTGTCTGTGCTAGGTACCAAGCCTGCCCTAAAGAATCTCATTATACTGCAGTCAAAAGGATTCTGAGATATCTAAAGGGCACTCCTACTCTAGGTCTTTGGTACCCTAGGAATAGAGATTTTCTACTAACAGGCTATTCAGATGTAGATTTTGCAGGATGTAGAGAGGATAGAAAGAGTACTACAGGTACTTGTCAATTCCTGGGAGGAAGACTAATATCTTGGAGTAGTAAGAAGCAGACTAGTGTGGCAATTTCCACAGCTGAGTCAGAGTATGTTGCTGCTGGAAGCTGCTGTGCACAGCTATTATGGATGCAGCATCAGCTTAAGGATTATGGTATTCAGGTAAGTAGAACACCCCTTTTATGTGATTCTAAGAGTGCTATTTCTATTGCTAATAATCCAGTTTCTCATAGTAGAACTAAGCATATAGAAATCAAATACCATTTTCTTAGAGAACATGTAGAAAAAGGAGACATCTCATTGGAATTTGTAAAAACAGATTATCAAATAGCAGATGTATTTACTAAGCCTTTAGATGAAACCAAATTCAATAAATTCAAAATTGAATTAGGTATGTTAACCATTGATTAATGTATTAACAAAATCATTAACAATGCAATTAAAGTGGGATTTAAGTAAGTTAAGTAATAACAATAGAAATTGGCTAAGTAAGATTGTGTCGACACATTCAGTAATAATGTGTCGACTCAGAGAAATAATGTCGACAAGTCAGAAATATTGTGTCGACACAGAGAATATGTGTCGACACTTAAGAGTTATATTGTCGACTTAACCAGAAATGTAATGTCGACTCAACCAGGATAATGGTGTCGACACTTACAGAATATGTGTCGACACTTATCCTTAGAGTCGACACAGAATTTCTGTCTTTCTATTATGTATCCAAGGTGTCGACATAACCACAAATTGGTGTCGACACATAGTAGGCTGAAGTAATGTCGAGTCAATAGAAGTTTGTGTCGACACATTCCGTCTGTGTCGACACATTTAGACTGTTTTTGGCGCCTTTTGAACTTCTTTCAACTGAAGCTATAAATAGGTCAAAAACTCTTTCTGTCGACACGCTTCCAAGGTTTTTTGAGACTAAAACCCTGTGTCGACAGTCTATCTTTCTCTCTTCTCTCAAGCTTTCTCGACGAATCGATGGCGCCAAGGATTGAAGACAACATTAATGAAGGGTATGAGTTGGTGCGCCAGGCCTTTGCAGAGGCGCCGCCAGATGTTCAAGGGTTATCACCCTCCTCTCTGAGTCAGGATTAGAATTTCTCATCTCAGAACCAACTAAAATCTGGAAGAAGGAGGTGCACGAGTTCTTTATCTCTGCATCAGTCCACTCGACTGGCCTCAAGATTAAGTCCAATGTACAAGGGACTAAGGTGAAGATTACTCAAAGAAGTTTAAGAAAGATCTTTCAATTACAAGTAGTTGAGTATGAAGAGGAAGTTCCTAGCTCTAAGACAAGGGAAGCCCTTCAATGGTGTGGACTGGACTCAGGCTTGAAGATTGGAGCTGCATTCAACATGAAGGGTATGAATCAGCAAGGGAAGTTCTTGTCTGAAATAGTTGGGAAAGTGATCCTCTGCAAGACAGGTGGACATGATAGGATTTCTACCTATATGTTCAGCCTTATGACCAGGATTGTTTTTACAATTCCTACTGATTGGTCAGGAGTACTCTTTGACAAGATCAAAGAAGGAATCAAGAAGCCTAACATGGCCAGGATCATGAGCTTATACCTCACTGGAGTGATTCCTGAAGTAATGCAGCAACTGCAAGGGACTAAGATTAATCATATGAGAAGAATGGATATGAGACTGTTCTCAAGGTGGGATAGGGTGCTGTCCAAGGATGTGCCTGAAGAGAGCAGGCCAGACACCCCTGTGAAATCCCCTACTCAACATCAAGAAACTGAACAACTATAAGAAGACCCACTGAGGACACAGGTTGAAGAACAGCTTGACTCAACTATAGTCCAGCAAGTGTCAACACCTGCACAGATGCAGGGGGAGCCAGTTTCCACTCCTGCTCAAAAGGTATCTACTCCTGATAAGGTACAAGTATAGGGGGAGCTAATGTATTTTACTATAAAAGACATTGCTCATATTTTGTTACTGCACAGGTTCAGGGGGAGCTAGTGTCCACTCCTCCTCTAGATACTACAAATACTGAAGTACAAGTGCAAGAGGAAGCACAGTTAAACTTATCTCAAGATTTAACTGCTGCAGAAGTTACAGCTCAACTGGAATTTACTCTGGAGGAGTTATTCCCTGATGATGATACTACTACTGATAAAGTAGGAGGTGGACAAGAAATTGAGAAGTCAATAGGTATGGAAATTGATCAGGAAGCTGAAGTTGAGACACAAGTTGAGGGGGAGCCAGTGGCTGTTGAAGCTGAGCAACAGGTCACTGGGACAGATACAATTAATCCTCCTCAAGAGAGAATTCATTTAGATACTTCATCTGAAACTGAAACTGAAGATGCCAGGATGGCAAAGAAAAGAAAACTTGTTGTATTTAAGAGAAGAAGCAAGAATTATAAGCAGGCTTTACAGACAACACCTCTACAAGTATCTCCAGCCTTTGATTATAACAAGTTTATGGTAGATCTACAGGTAAAATTGGATGAACAAAGGATGGCTCTGGAAAAGTATGTTGATGAAAATAGCAAGTCACTTCAGTTTGACTTAGCTCAGGATATAAAGTCCATCCAGTTTCAAGTCAACATGCATAAAAAGGAAATGACAGATTGCTTCCACAAGGGTGGCAATGTTGTGGTTTATCTAGCTCAACAACAGGAGGCTATTACTACAAAGGTGGATGACATTGCTTTGAAGCAAAGCTATGTTTTGGAAAATCAGATAAGAATGAATGAGAATTTAACTGAATCTCATAATGAGATCATTAAGGAGGTAAAGAAGATTGTTCCAGGTCTGCCTGCAGATAAAGCCAAAGAAAGGGAAGAATTTGATAAGAATTTTCAAGCTGCCATTGCTTCTGTTAAGACTGCCATCACAACCTCTCAAAAAAAAATATCTGAAAAGCTTCAAAAGTTAAAACCATTTTTTAAAGAGGGTGTGAATTATTTGGATGGCCAAATCAGATTTCAAAAGGAAGATCTAAGAGACCATGTCTCTAGAGAAGCCATAAAGGGGAGAGGATGCTAATTCATGCAGGCTCAGAGCACTCCAAATGGGTGACCAATATGTTGGAGTTGAGACCGGGCGGTCTGGCGGTCTGGCTTGGCGGGTTATTGACGGGCGGTCTGGCGGTTTGCCTTCTGCGGTTTGGTTGCTGTGTTGAGGTCTTAGGTCCAAGCGGTCTAGTGGTCTGTTACGGGCGACTAGGAGACGGGCGGTCTAACGTCTCACATGGCGGCTTGTCTCTCTCTCTGGCAGTGGCCGAGCGGTTAGCCCTTCTGTCTAACCGCGCGGCTTGTTCCGGTCTGTTGTTCTAGCCGCCCAGATTCTTTTGTATAGTTTTAGTCCCACATCTCTTATTTGTATTCTCTCTTCTCTCCTCCATTCTATATAAGGGAGGCCATACCTTTGTAATAGTGACCTTTTTCTGATAATAAAATTTCAGTTATACCTTTTTCGGCTTGTTTTAGTTCGCTTCTCACATGGTATCAGAGGGATCGATCTTTTCCTCCTGATTCTGTGCTTCTCTCTGTCCGCGCGGCTTGCCTCTCCGGCTTGCGCCCTGTCCGCGCGGTCTCCTTGTCATTGCCCTCTGTGTGCGCGACCTGTTTCCTTGTTCACTGCGATCAGTCGCCTTGTTCGCCGCGACCTATCGCCGTGTGCCTTGCCCTCTCTTGTGCTTCTGTTCGAGCGGTCTATCTGCTTGCCGCTCGACTTCTTCCCCTTTGCTTGTTACTACGGCTTGGTCGTGGTCTCTCCGGCCGCTGGTGTTTGACATCCTGACCGCTGCAGTTCCTCTTCTGCCTATCCGCGCGGCTTGTTTTCTAACCGCGCGGCTTCCTGTTGTTTGCTCTTATGGCTCTTTCTGATGCTTCTACTGCCACCACTCCTGCCGCCACCCCTGTAGCCAATCCGGCTCCTCCTACTCCTTCCGGGAACCTTGGCACCGTTTCCAAGCTTGTCGGCTCCAACTACCCGGATTGGAGCGTCTCTTTCACCTTTCTTCTTCGCTCGCAATGCAAACGCCACCATCTCGTTGATGACCCTCCTCCTACCACTTCACCTCTCTTTGATGATTGGGATGCGAGTGACGCTCTTGTGCGTACTTGGCTCGCTAACAGTCTATCCGATGAGTGCCTTCCCGTCATCCGTCATGATGAGACGGTGAAGGCCGCTTGGCTTCATCTTGCTGCTTTGTATTCCAAAGGGGCTCAGACGTCCCGCATCTATACGTTGTATGCGGACCTCTTTGCCCGGCCTACCTTGTCTCCTGCTGCTGCCTACCAACAAGTTCAAGCTCTTGGGGCTGAGATTCTTCAGAATCGCCCCTTTTCTGCGGATCTAGCTCAACAACACAAGCACTTCCAGGAGCTTCTGGTTGTGTGTTATCTGCTCCGTCTTCCTGACACTTATGACATGATCCGCCAACAAATTCTGGGTGAGGCGGAATCTCCTACTTTAGATGCCACCGCTGCTCGCATCGCCGCTGTCACCTCTCTCCTTCAGCGCCCGCTTCTGCCTGCTCCTTCTCCTCCGGATAACTATGCTCATCAAACTCAGCGGAGTGGCTCTGGTAGCCGCAGTCATCAGTCTGGCGGACGTCCTTCTTCCGCTATCTGTGCTCTCACTGCGGCCGCACCGGACACACTCTTGACCGCTGTTGGACAAAACATCCCCATCTTCGCCCCTCGGGTGACTCTTCCGCCTCTTCTTCCAAGCCGTCTGCTTCCGTGGTCACATCATCAGGTAGTGCCCATGTAGTCACTCAAGGTAAATGGCTTATCGACTCTGGTGCTACTAATCACATGACGGGCAATCCTCAGTGCTTCTCTCTCCTCGAACAGCATGATCGGTTGCCCCCAGTCCTCATTGCAGACGGTTCTCCCTCCCGGTTCATGGGTCGGGAGTGGTTCATGTTACTCCGTCCCTTCGGCTAGAGGACACTCTCTATGTGCCCAAGTTTCCGTGCAATCTGTTGTCGGTTACTTCTTTGTGCAAGCAGCTTCAATGTTCTGTAACGTTTACTCCATCTTCTTGCTCTTTTCAGGATCTGAGCTCCCAGCGGACGATTGCTACTGGGACTGAGAGCGGCGGCCTCTACTTCCTCGACAACGTTTCCGCTTTGTCCGCCTTCTCTTCTTCTTGTACGGATCTTCTCCAGTGGCATCTCCGTCTCGGTCATCCTCCACTACGGCTTCTACATCAGCTTCTGCCCCACCTCCCTCCCTCCACCACTCCTCTTCACTGCGAGGCATGTCAACTTGGCAAGCATCATCGTTCCTCCTTCCCGCCGAAGCAAGGTCGGGGCTCTACCCGTCCGTTTGATCTAGTCCACTCCGACATCTGGGGACCTGCTCCTACCCTTACTGTTGGTCGGGGTAGTTCTTATTTTGTAACCTTATTGATGATTTTTCTAGATGTACTTGGGTGTATCTCTTACGAGATCGCTCTGAACTTTTTAATGTATGGACCTCCTTTTATCATTTAATCAAAAATCAGTTTGGTGTTAGTGTTAAAACTTTTCGCTCTGATAATGCAAAAGAGTACTTAAGTCATGCTTTTACCTCTTTCTGTGTGCAACATGACGTTATTCATCAGACAAGTTGTGTCTATACATCCCAACAAAATGGGGTGGCGGAACGCAAAAACCGTCACCTCCTCGATGTTGCTCGCACATTAATGACTCAAATGCATGTCCCTCGCTCATATTGGGGCTATGCTGTTCTTCTTGCTTGCCTATCTCATCAATCGCATTCCCTCCTCCATTCTAAGGGGAAAAACCCCTTTTTCCATCCTTTATTCCCGGCAAGGAGCCTTTTCCTCTCCCTCTCTGAATCTTTGGGTGCACTGCTTTTGTGCATGTTCCCATCTGCCACCCGTGATAAGCTCTCCCCTCGCTCCACCAAATGTGTTTTTTCTGGGGTACTCGGCCACTCAGAAAGGCTACTGCTGCTTTGATCCTGTTCTTTGTAAACAGTTGTCTCCGTGACGTTACCTTCTTCGAGAATGCCCCTACTTCTCGGATGGCTCCTCTTCTCTTCCTCCCACCTTTCTTCTCCTGTTTATTCTTGTTCGTTCCCTCGTCTCCTACTGCGATATCCGCTCCTCCGTCTCCTCGCCCACTCCTCTCCTCCGCCTCTCTCTCCGCCTCCATCTCCCTCATCTCCGCTGCCGTCGCTCTCTCCTCCCGGGCCAGCTCTCTCTGCCAGGGATGCTTCTGGATGCCGAGGAGCCCGCCGACCTGGATCTTCCTGTAGCTCTTCGCAAAGGGGTGCGGACGTGTACCCTACACCCCTTGCTGCTGTCGTTTCCTATGATCGTCTTACCCCTTCTCACAGGGCCTTTGCACTGGCTATCTCTGCTACTACCACACCTCGTTCCTACCAGGAGGCCCTTGTCATTCCTCACTGGAAGCTGGCTATGGATGAGGAAATGGCGACCCTAACAAAGCGGGGTACCTGGACTCTTGTCTCCTCCCTTGATACAAATGTTGTTGGCTGTCGCTGGGTCTTTGTAGTCAAGTTTGGCCCAGATGGCACTGTGAACGTTACAAAGCTCGTCTGGTGGCTAAGGGTTACTAAACCTATGGGGTTGATTACTTTGACACATTCTCTCCCGTGGGCTGTCTCAGCACTATATGGGTCCTTCTCTCTGTGGCGGTCAACAAAGACTGGCCCCTTTCCCAGCTGGATATCAAGAATGCCTTCCTTTATGGTGATCTTCAGGAGGCCGTCTACATGGAGAACCTCCAGGGTATGTTGCTCAGGGGGAGACACGAGTATGCCGGCTACAGAAGGCAATCTATGGCCTCAAGCAGAGCCCTCGAGCTTGGTTTGACAAGTTCAGCGGCATCGTGGCGGCCGTTGGTTTTGCTCCAGCGCTGCTGCACATCTCTATTTATTTGCAAATCAAAACCTCTTCGGGACTGGTGGTTCTTGCAGTATATGTGGATGATATTCTTCTCACTGGTGATGACAGGAAGGGGTAGCCTTGACAAAGCGGCATCTTCGCCAACATCTAGTCACGAAAGATATGGGTTCTCCGAAGTAATTTTTGGGGATCGAAATCTCTCGGAAGCCAACTCTTTAGTCCTCTCTCAGCGTAAGTATGCTCTTGATATTTTAAAAGAAGCAGGATTGACTGGGCCAAACCTGCCCGATGTCCCATGGCTGTTGGAGAAGACAAAACCTGGACAGATGGTTCGCTCTTCTTTCAGATGCTTCGCGGTACAGGCGTCTAGTTGGTAAGCTCATATACCTCACCGTGACTAGGCCCGACATTTCCTATGCTGTGGGCAAGGTGAGTCAATTCATGCAAGCTCCCAGGGAGTGAGTCATCTAAGTCCGCCTTGTGGATCTTGGAGTACGTCAAAGCAGCCCCTGGGAAAGGATTGCTCTTTCAGAAGAATGATCATCTGAGGGTTGAAGCTTACTCAGATGCGAGTTATGCTGATGACAAAGGGGACCGCAAGTCTACCTCCGGTTTCTGTACCTTTGTTGGGGGCAATCTGGTAAGTTGGAAGAGCAAGAAGCAATCTGTTGTCTCCAGGTCCAGTGCTGAAGCTGAGTATCGGAGTATGGCATCGACCACTTGCGAGCTAAAGTGGCTACGGGCTCTCATGTTGGATTTAGGAGAGGTCTACACCCATCCTCTACCTATGTTCTGTGATAACAAGGCTGCTATATACATCTCCAAAAATCCAGTCTTCCATGAGAGAACCAGCACATTGAGGTCGACTGTCATTTCATTCGTGAAGAGATTCTGAAGGAACAAATTTGCACTCCCTTCGTCACGTCTGAAAAAGAGTGGCTGACATCTTCACCAAGCCAGTATCCGCCTCATTTCTTCATATATGTGACAAGCTGGGCATGATCGACATATATGCTCCAGCTTGAGGGGAGTGTTGGAGTTGAGACCGGGCGGTCTGGCGGTCTGGCTTGCGGGTTATTGACCGGGCGGTCTGGCGGTTTGCCTTCTGCGGTTTGGTTGCTGTGTTGAGGTCTTAGGTCCAAGCGGTCTAGTGGTCTGTTACGGGCGACTAGGAGACCGGGCGGTCTAACGGTCTCACATGGCGGCTTGTCTCTCTCTCTGGCAGTGGCCGAGCGGTTTAGCCCTTCTGTCTAACCGCGCGGCTTGTTCCGGTCTGTTGTTCTAGCCGCCCAGATTTTTTGTATAGTTTTAGTCCCACATCTCTTATTTGTATTCTTCTTCTCTCCCCATTCTATATAAGGGAGGCCATACCTTTGTAATAGTGACCTTTTTTGATAATAAAATTTCAGTTATACCTTTTTCGGCTTGTTTTAGTCTCGCTTCTCACACAATAGTATTCGAGCCACTTTGGATATCCCCCATTGTGTGATGATGCTATGGTGGCTGAGTCAGGAATACAATCAAATCTACTGAAGGCAATCAACCTGAGGTTGCCCAGTCATTTACCCCCTCCAGATTTTGACATGATTGATCAGAGGTTCAAGGAATGTATAGTCCTCCAAAGGAGGTTACTAATATTATCATTGGGAAGGTTGATAAACCTGAGGCTACTCTGAAAGAACAGCAAGATGCTCTATTAGCAAAGAAGAGATTCAGAGAGCAGGCTGCACTCAAGCCAGATTATGAGCAGTGGAGTCCTACTTCAAGGAACATAATACTCACTGCATGGAAAGCTGTACAAGACAAAGTTCATGAGAGAGGGAAGTGGTACAATGAGATAGAATGGCAGAAGTATGAGGCAAGACAGAAGCAATAGTACAATTCAGAAGGAAAGCTAAGCTGGGAAGACTGCCATCAGATGCTAAGGAGCCAAGCAAGTACTTCCCAAAGCTTTTTACTATTTTGAAAGGCAAAGGATCAAGGAAGAAGCTCAGAAGAAAGCTGATCAAAAAGGAAAGAAGATAGCTGAAGAATCAGAAGCTCCTGTGACAGCTACAATTCAATCTGGCAAAGAGATTATAATTAGAGAGCCTGATCAATCCTGATTATGTTTTAAGTTCCTTCATAGTGTTTTGTAATATTATGATGTAATCATTAAATGTAAAACAATGTAATCAAACATAACTCGTATATAAACAAAAATGTTGTTTGACATATTATAATGTTCATCTCTGTGATGGATTGTTTTTATGTGTTATATTAAGTATTCCTGCATGTCTTATATCATCATTTAGTACTGTTTATAAAATGGTATATATCATTGGCTATAAGGGTTGATTCTCCAAATAGGGGGAGATGTTGGGTACATTGGAAATGTGTACCTGATGTTGAAGAAGCCCAACCAGCTCAATGATATACATCAAGGTGTATTTGATGTGTTTTAGGTTACATGTGTGCAGCGAAGAATTGATAAAGTATGCAGACAAAATTCTAAGTCCATGTGTCGACACAGAGGAAAGTAGTGTCGACACATAGAAGAAAAATAGTCGACACAACACTGGGAAGCAGTGTCGACACATAGCAGTTAAGTCTACAACTACACTGGGAAAAAGTGTCGACACAGAGGAAGCAGTGTCGACACATAGCAGTTGGTCTACAACTACACTGGGAAAATGTGTCGACACAGAAGAAGTAAGTCGACACAAACACTGGGAATTTGTGTCGACACAGAAGAAAAGCGTCGACCTCAACATTGGGAAAATGTGTCGACACAGAAGAGTATAGTCGATCTCAAGATTGTCGACACCAGCTGGATGTGTCGACACAGAAGAATATAGTCGACCTCAAGTTTGTCGACACCAGCAGAATGTGTCGACACATTGTGATTGAGTCAACACATTATAGCAAAGTTAAAAGAAGACTGTGTCGACACCTGAAGGCTAAGTCGACACTTACTAAGTTATGATTCTACAACAACTGTGTCGACACACAGGACTTGTGTCGACACACTGAAGAGTCAAGACCAAGTTATTTTCAGAAGAAGCTGTGTCGACTCAAAGGCAACTTAGTCGACATCACTGAAGACTGTGTCGATACCAAAGTTAATTGTGTCGACACAGATAGACAGATGGTCTCGACACTTTCTGACAGACTGTCTCGACAACTTGTTGTTCAAGACTAAGGCACAGGACTTGTTTGAAGACTTGACAGCTGTGGGTTGCCACCGGTTAACTGAAGCTGTCAGACTTGTCAGAAAACGGTTAGAAACCGCAGCCCGTTACCATGAAGAAAGTCTATAAATAGACAGATTCAGAAGGAGAAGAAAAAGAAAAAAAACTTTTGAAAACATTGATAAGAATCAAAAAATTGAGAAGGATTACAATCCAATTCATTTTCAAGAAAGTGCCTTAGGAATTTAAGAAGATCTTCTCCGGAAGATCAAAGAAGACTATCTAAGGATAGATCAAAGAAGAGTTTTCTAATCAGAATTCAGAAGAATCATTCAAGTGCTGGATAGAGAGAGATCAAGCAAGAATTTGAAGAAGAAGAAAGAAACCACCAGTGGATTCTCTGAAGCTGTTTGGAATCAACTCAGCTAGTTCAATATTTCACGAGCTTTGAAGAAGGCTTCAGATACAGTTGATTGCATCAGCTGATCAAGAATTGTCTTGGCCTTTTCTCTCTCTCAATTTAGGCAAGACAGTTAAATAATCTTTTCTATATTTCTGTAGGATCTGTTTTCACAGATCTGAGTTGTAAGCCTGTGTTATAAATGCTGAGTGTAGGAGTGTTGAACTCTGAGTGGTAGGGCTGTTTGCCTGAGTGTAGGAGATGCATCTTCTTGAGTTGTAGGCCTTGGGTAAGGTGAGGTAGGGCAGTGTGCCTGAGTTGTAGGAACCATTTGGGTTCTGAGTTGTAGGATCTGTTGATCTGAGATTAGTGGAAGTTTGGCCGAATCTAGATACTGCTAGATAGGTGAAGGGGGAAAGTGGATGTACCCAGACCTTGGGGAACCACTATAAAACATTGTGTAATCTGTGATGTTTTATTTTCTGTGATTGCTGTGATTCTTTTGTTAGTCATTGAATTGAATTCTGCCTAGAAGTTTTTATAAATAAGCAGAACCTATTCACCCCCCCCCCCCCTCTAGGTGTTAGGATGTCTTGAAAGTTAAAACTTTCACCGGCTGGGTCTCGAATCTTGTAATGGTGAAAAAAGGGGACGGCCGGTGGAGGATGTGTGTAGATTTTTCACTTCTTAATAAATCATGTTCGAAGATTGTTACCCCTTCCCTAGAATCGACGCACTGGTAGATTTCAGCCGTTGGTTTCTCTGTAATGAGTTTTTTAGATGCTTTTTCAGGTTATCATCAGATCAGGATGCACCCTCCTGACATAAAGAATGTCTCGTTCATCACAGGAGATGGATGTTACTGCTACAAGATGATGCCTTTTGGGTTGAAGAATGCAGGAGCAACATTCCAGAAGATGATGGACAGTGTATTCCAGGGACAGAAAGGAGGAACCTGGAAGTATACGTGGATGACTTGATGATAAAGATTCGGGAGGTCGAGTCCCACCTCTGGATCTGGAGGAGACCTTTGGCACTCTGCGTAAGTACAAGATGAGGTTGAATCCCCTGAAGTGCATCTTCGGGCGAGCAGAGGCAAATTCCTGGGTCACCTCCTCACCCCGCTGGAGTCGAACCCACCCTGACAAGGTCCGGGCGATTATGGAGCTGGAGTCGCCTCGGGATGCAAAGGGTTACAGCGACTGACGGGGAAGCTGGCAGGGCTAAGCAGGTTTCTCTCCCGGGCCGGGGGAAAAGTGTTCTCCTTCTTCAAAACCTTGCGAGGAGGTCGGAAGTTCGAATGGATCTCGGAGTGTGCGAGGAAGCATTCCAGGCCTTGAAGACGCAGTTAACTCAGGCCCCCTTGCTCCAGGGCGCCGAGAGGAGGGGGAAGAATTGTTTTTGTATTTGGGAGTCGGGGCGGAGGCCGTGAGCTCTGTCTTAGTTCGGGAAGAGGGGAGAAAATAGCTGCCCATCTATTACGTGGGAGTAGGGCTATCTGTGGGAAAGGCGGACAACTCCGCTTCCCAACATCTTCGGAGTAGTTGGCCGTCGCTCTATTCATCTCGGCCCGGAGGCTTCCAGGCCCTATGTGGTCGGTGTAGCACACTCCAACGTCCCTTGGAAGGTGATGGTGGATGGGGCTTCGGGTAATCCAACCCCCCCCTCGGCATACTTCTTCGAGTATGGGAGTTGGGCCTGGCCAGGGATGAGAGTCGCCACGTGGTCTGTGGGATAATCTGAGGCAAGGTTCGAAATTCTCCATTACATGTCCCAGGTCGACTCGGTGATGGGGGGCACTATCAGTCGCAAGGAGAATGGAGATAGACGATCCACTGGCTTGACCTATGTTGAGTACCCAGAAGAGATAT